>VZTH01008232.1:151197-201807 GCA_013397815.1 Aleadryas rufinucha | reverse complement strand
AGCCCCGCGCAGCCCCGCTGCTCCTCCTGCGGCCCCGGCCCGCCCGGCGGCGGCGGCGAGGCGGCAGCGGCGGCCATGGAGGAGCCGGTCGGGGCGGCTCCGTCCCCGGAGGTAACGGCGGCGAGGAAGCAGCAGGGGGTGAAACGGCATCACCACAAGCACAACCTGAAGCATCGCTACGAGCTGCAGGAGACCTTGGGCAAAGGCACCTATGGCAAAGTCAAGCGGGCCATCGAGAGGTTCTCTGGCAGAGTGGTAAGGCAGGCGGAGCGGCTTCTCTCTGCCTCTTTATTTTATATATACAGGTATATATAAGATAAGATTCCAGTGCCGATTTCGGAACAGAGCCGGCCGGGTGCATCCCCTCAGGAGCCCCGTCCTGTGCGGGGCTAGCGGGTTGTGGTGAGGCGGGTGCCTGGCGTGGCCAGCAGCCCGCGGGGACCCGCTCAGCATCCCACCCGTGCCTGCGGTCCGGGGCTTTGTTCAGAGTGCCAGCCTGCAGAGAGACTTTCATCTGGGAGGAGGGGTGGAGGTACTGTAGTAGCACATTGCTACGTTTTGAAGGGATGTGTTATTATTGGAAAAATAGGGTGGCTTATTGTTTTTGTTCTCATTTTTTTACATGCGGGTCCACTGTGAATAGTTTTTTCCCCAGTGGAAATTCACGTTTTGCAGAAACCTGTCACATCCCCTGGCTAACCAACGCTGCTCGCAAAGTACTGTCAGAAGGGAAAACGTTTGCTTCTCTGGTTAAAAACGCCGTGATTCGGTCATACTTTCGTGACCTGAACTTTGCTGACACCTAAAAAGATTGCAGGGACTGCAACCCACCCCATTGGTTTTTACGAGCCGTTTCACCGCTCAGCGGTGCCGGCTGGCTCGAGACTTCAAGCAGCCCAGGGGTTGTCCAGCAATAACTCGGCTTCAGCATTTCCTCACTGGTGCAGCGCTCCAGCCGGGCGCAGAAATGCAATTGAAGCAATGTACACGTTAGTCAGAATTATTGTCATTTTTCCTTCCCAGAAATACGTAACTATCCACAGAGGGCAGGCGAATGAGAGGCAGACATTGTTGTGTTAAAGATTGCTCCGAGAAATAGGTGATTTTCTACAGACGTCTTCGCCCTGAAGTAGACTAATTGAGTTTTCACTAGACTTCATCTAAAAGCAAGGCATTTCCGTGGTGACGTTACATTTATCTTTCCCTTTCGGTTGCTGCGGAGCTCAACGAACACCCAGAGGCAGAAGGATCTGTAAAACAGAAAATGAAATTTCAGATGCTATGACTTTAATAAGGAACACTTACTTTGCAACTGAATATCTTTGTGTCGACAGTGAAAATGAGAGTTTCAGCCAAGTTGTAGAGTCGTATCATACATGCTTTCAGTTTATTAGCTCATTTGGAGACTGGCTAAAGAGAAACCAGAGATGGACATCTCTGCACATGCTCACTCTAAGTCCATGATTTTTAAAGTTTGCTGTCTTGGCTGTTTTACAACTTCAGGCTAACAAAAGCTTCAGGGCTGTATTATATGCTGTTATTTTTTAAGTAGATTAGTTTTGCGCTGCGTTATAAAATGTAGTAAATAAGCAAATAAACTGAAAACATGTTTTTTCAAGGAGTTGAGAAATTAACAAAAAAAAGGTGACAGTAATGTACGGTGAGATTTGGCTTTGGAAAGAGCCCTCACAGAGGAAAGGATGTAGAGTAGATGTGTGTCTCATCTAACTTAACAACACACGAGATCTTTCCATATTTTGCTAACTGTCAAGCTCTTCAGCTGTACAGCTAAAGGATACTTTGATGATATGGTCTGAACTAAATGTGAATTTATATGGCTAACGCCATCTAGAAATGGAGAGAGTGAAAATCAGAATACCTATGCAATTTTAAATGCAATAAAAATGTAACATTCGCTTTATCAGCTGGTATGTAGAAGCTGAACAAGTCCTTACCAGGGTGTGAGTTTTTTACTGGAGTAATGCAAGCCTTGGCGTGTGGCACTTCGTAATTATTAACTAGTCTGCAGGCGAGTTCTGGTGTAACGTGTCTATTTGAACTATAACATCTGTGAGTGTACGTAAAATATCCACAGTTTGTCTGCTTGCAGAATAAAAGCTAGTTGTCAGGAATCCAGCCAGATCTGGGTGAATGGAAAACGCTTCTTGTTTTCTGACAGTTCCCTTGTCTGGCTGTTACAGTGAACACTGATTGCTTTCCGTGGGTGAGATAAGAGAAGCGACAGGATGACTGATCAGAGGGGGGCAGTTTTCCTTGGTTTTTTCCACCTCTCTTTCTCTTCCCTTTCCTCTTCTCAGTTCTTACTAGTGGGCAGTGTTTGCATCATCCATGAGCAGGTTGGACCAGATGCTGCCGTGTCCAGCAGGGGATGCACAGAGCAGGGGATGTGGCCGGCACTGTCTGTTGCACCACATCCAATCGCAGCCGGCAGCGAGAGTCCCAAGGTTGCTCTAGTCCAGGCTGTTTGCTTCCTATTCTGCTACTGGTTTAGGTGATCATCTCTTTCTTGACTCAGTGGTAAGCAGGTATTTGAAGCTGTATGGTAACAGATTGCAAAGCTGGACCTTGTGTTCCCATTCATCAGTCTTGTTCAAGCAATTCTCCTGTTTGGCCCTTCCACTTCTCTTTTCTGTCGAGAATTTCTTTAGCTGTATGGCATTTAATAAAGAGATTTGTGTGATTAGCCAGGCTTTTAATGTGAAGCAAAAACTTTGGATTTGTCGTCATCTGTATAAACAGAGCTCAGAAATGAAATAAACTGGCAGGTTT
This sequence comes from Aleadryas rufinucha, assembly GCA_013397815.1. NCBI lineage: Eukaryota > Metazoa > Chordata > Aves > Passeriformes > Aleadryas > Aleadryas rufinucha. The sequence goes on along the minus strand of VZTH01008232.1, from coordinate 199,017 downwards.
GGGTAAATAAAGTAAAACGAAGGTGAGAAGACAGTTCAATGCAAAGTACAGATATGCTTTAATCCTGTACCATTGGAAATCAATAGCAGGGTTTCTTTTGACTTGAATGGAAGTAGTATTTGGCATGGGTTAGCAGGTTACAGGTTTATTCAAATTGTTATTCCTCTTAACTTTAACTTTATTGTCTTTCCTTATAACTCAGTGGAACGTGATCATAAAGTTTCCTGCTGTAAAGCTCCGGGGTAGATTGTATGATACATTTGGTTTGTTACTGGAAACAACTTATGTGAATTTCTGCAGTAGTTACCACAGTGACTACAGACAGTATTGCATGCTGCATGGAGCAGTTAAAATATTGCCCAGTATATGATGTATGAGGTGCCTAATTTTGCCAGCAAGGTTTCTTCATTGGTACTGTCTGAGTATACACAGTTGTAACTTAAGACATTTTAAATTAAGGCACCTGTTAGCAAGTGTAAGGATGAAGAGATGATATCTCAAGCCTGTGAAGTAACACTCATGATGTTTCTGTGGGTGTTTTTTCCACTAGTCATCTTGCACATGTTAAAGCAAAGAACAGAACTTCTGTTCGTGTTAGGTATTCAATGTTTGCTAGCCAAGAAATCCACAGTTGCACTTATTTCAGCCTTATTTAAGGTGTGTATTGACCACCTCTGGCTGATTCTGTGCATGGTGCATGAAAATGGTAAATGCTGCTGGATTCTTCTTTGAGTAAATGATTCCACTGGAGTAAATACTCACTAGAATGCAAATTTAAATTACAGATGGGCGTTTTCTGTTTGTCGTTTGCAAAAGCCAGGAAGTTTGTCTTCCTTTCTCTCCTTAGGCTGCACTTGGGAGGCGATGGGGAGTAGTTGCAGGAGCCTGCCTCTCCTCTACCTTCATCTCCGTCTTTCTGCCTGAGCCACGACATCTTTTCCTCCTCCTCACCAGCAGGTGGAGGAAGCACTGTTCTCCTCCAGCCGTTCCTCCAGAAAGTTAATTATTTTGGGAATTGATGACAAACAGCAGCCCAACATGAAGAACAGGCACGTGGTGCATATTTGGACAGGCACATTATGTGTGGTGGCTACTGTGTGTTATTTATCTCTTTCACATAAAAAGTGCGGGTAGAAGGATGTTGCCAAATGAAATTGGTTTCTGAATCAAAATCTTGTAAAAAACCCTCAAACTTCAAAGCAACCGATCTTTTTATTTACAACTGCAGTGCAAATCTTTGCTTTGAAACAGGTCTGCTTCTTGATGAGTTTGAAGGGTTGAACAGGGTCTTTGAAACCTGGAACAGCAACAGATTACATGAAAGGAGGCCCTTTGCTTTGCCGATTGTATTTCTCCATATCATGACAAAACCAAAACATGAATACCAACAATGACAGCTCTGTCATGTCAGTAATTAAGGCCTTGTTGGCCACACAACCATTTGTTTGTTTGCAGTATGGTTTTTAAGGATTCCTTATAACAGAATAAAAGGGTGCTCATGGGTCACTGAGGGCAGTGAAAACCAGGTGGAATGTTTGTCCCAGTTCTCTCACCTATGCTGCTGATATCATAGAAAGTGTCAGTATCCCTCTGATGCGTGTGAATTTTTTTATCTTTAAAGCTATATTTCCATTTTTTCTCCTGAGAACAACTTCTTCAGTTAGCACTTGCGTCACTGCTTCATATTGATTTTTTTCTTGATTGCTCAGTGTGCATCATCTGCAGGATAATGTCCAAATCTGACACAGAACTGTTTATTTCTTTTGAGGTTCTTTATTGCTCTTACTAAGATATCTCCCTTTGTTGCAGACACAGGTATAAGTATCTACACAACACTGCTGTGATGTGAAGTGTCTGTACAGTACTTTGCACAGCAAGTTCCTGATTCGTGAATGCGGCTTCCACAGTTCTGATAATACACTTGAATTATAGTAGCAATAGCTTGTGTCACTATCCCATTTTATACATGAGAAAGGAAAAACTTGCCAATTAAAGCCAAAATCAACAGAAGTTTCAGCTAGTTTTGAGTGCACAACCTAATACCTGATTTGTCCAGACATGTAGAGTACGTAACATCAGGGTCCTATGGATGACACCCTCCTCCTGCAGAGCTGTCTGTCCTGCCTCCTGGCCTCTCTCTTCACCCGGAGCTTTTGTCCCTGTGTAACATCCAGCTTTGGTCTCCATTCCTGGCCCTTTTGTACTCCGCTGCCTCCCGCTTTGTTGTGCGTGCCAGCGCGGTGACCCGCGCAGGGCGTGCAGCTTTGCTCCCTGCTTCCAAGCTGGCAGCTGCCAGTGGGATCTGTGCAGCCTGTGGTGGCTGCTGCGGGCGCCTCTCCTGCCACGCTACACTTACGTGGGGCCAGAGGCTCCTCAGGGCAAAAGGGATTCTTTTGCAAAATGTATCACCTAAATCTTATGCACATATGTGTGTATTTATTTATTTATTTATTTAAGATATTCAAACTGCGTTCCTTTAGGGATTCGTAATGTGACTAAATCTGGACAGTGTTTTCATGGTGCTGAAGGCATGTTAGTGAAACTCGGGTCATCCTCTACATGCATGGAAATTCTAGATCTGGAATGAATAGAAGTTGTAGAGAGTATATGGGCTTGAAAATAGTTTTGCTGTTAATTTGTTATTTGGTCCACCTTTAACTATTAGATGTGTTCTGAGATTGTGGTTTAAAAAAAAGAAAAAAAAAGGCAGAAAATGGAAAAAAACCCACTGGAATTATTCTAATGTAATTCACAGTGAATATTGTGGGCTTATTACCATAGGAGTTACTACCTGGCTGTATCAAATTGCTACGGTCTTCATAGAAACACTTGGATAATTGAAATGCCAAAGAAGACCTTAACATTAAGGGCTGCAGACAGAAATAACTGATTACAGCATGAAGGTCATCAGGAGAAAGGCACTGGAACAGAATACTAGTTTTCTGCACTGAGAATTTTTGTTGGAGAAGCAGATTTCTTCAGGGGAGTATGGGTCAGTGGTATGAAAGTCTGGATTAATAACTAGCCAGTAAGGGGTTATCTGAATATGTTAGTTTGTCAAATCTTTTACCAAATTAAAGAACAATGTGTTCTTTGAGCTTTGAGTGAACATCGTGATATTCTTTCAATGATGTTGCACTTTTTTACAGGTGAAGAAATAAAAAATTTCCAAGAGACTGTCGCTTTTTTTTTCCCCTCCTGCATTGGATTGAAGAATTTTGGGCAGATAATTAACTTCCCTGTGTCTCAGTGTACTCCTTTCTGAAGGGTTAATGTAGGAAGGTTAGACTAATGAACAGGGCACATTTTGGCTTGATACATACCTAGTGTGATTCCCTCTACATGTGAAATTTCACAACAGAATTTGAGCCAATGCTTTTAATGCAGCTTTCAGCTAAAAACACTATAAAATGCCTAAGTGTTTTTACAAATGGTTTCACAGCACCATGTGCTAGAGAACACAAGAGAATGGAAGTTGCTTGTACAAAATCTTTCATTAGATATTGGTAAAATGTACTGCATTTTTTAGTGGCACGTGTTCTAAAAATTATTATTATTTTTTTAGGAACCACAATGTGGATTTGCCATGTGGAGACAATTATTGTATATATTGTGGTTTGGGGTCATACATGTTGAATAAAACCGTGTGGAATGTGCAGTTCTTGTGAACAATTGTTTATTCTTTACAGAACTGTAACTGTAGTTAGTCTGTGTTTTGTCTGGTAAATAAGTAACTAGAGAGTCTTTGCTGGAGTGAGGAATTAGGAGGCAGCACACAGTGGCCACAACAGTGCCAAGGAGGGATGATGAATGTGTGGGTTGAAAACCAGCTCTGCGTATATCAGCTTTGAACACCAGCAGGTGAACGTGTGTACAGCCGTGGTTATCCAAATGTAGAGCATGTGGGACACGTTTCCAAAACCTCCATACCAGGCATTTGGAAATTGGTTGATGACCTGTGGTTTGATGGGCATCTGCCTGGTTCTAGTCTCTGCCTCCTGTCCCACGCTTAAGGTCTCTCTATCTACATGAACTGGGACGGTGACACCAAAGCACCTCCTCTTGCTGTGCAACCACGCTCCTCCCAGTAGGACACTATTCTTATTGTTGTCTTGTATGTTTTCCTGTAAAAAGCAGGACCAAACAATGTTTTCTGCTGCAGCTTGAATGATCCGCTGAAGCCAGAGGTGCAAGTTTGCCTCCAGGCTTGAGGTGGGATAGGAGCTCACAGCATGGATAGCAAAAGCCAGTGGTGGCTCCTCTGTGTGCTGGCCAGAGTCTCAGCAACTCCTGACATGGGTAAGGCTGAAGGCTTCAGCCAGTGCCCAGCTCGGGTGTTCTGTGTCGAGGGTTTGCGTGCCACCAGTGATGGGCACATTGGCATGGGAATCTCTGACCTACAGAGAATGTTCTTCTTGCCTCCTCCATAAGTCAGGATTTGTCCCTAAATTGCCCAGGTGTGCACCAGACACTTTATAGAAAAACCTCTTGTCATTAGCACTGATGGGTCGATGTACTTAGGATAGTTGATATGTCAGAGGAAATGTCTCAGATGAAAAGGTCTCCAACTAAATATGTAAATGATATTTGTCAGCATTTCCCTCAAATATCTTCCAGCAGATGTGAGTACCATGTGTGTCCATTTAATAAACTAAACTCAAAATAATTTCCACTTTGCTAGATATATGGGGAATAGCTGGGGAGGGTGGGGAGTGAACTACAAAGCAAGGTAAAAACTGCATATGTGTGTTGTTATATTTGATGACCAATTCATTAAAGCCATAAGTGTATCCAGGCTTTCAATAGTGTTCTCCTGCTGTTGCTTCCTGTACTCCCTGGCTACAAAATCAGTCTCTATGGCTCTCATTTGTCTTACCCACATGAAAGACTTCGAGCATCTGCAAGTTATGATTTGAGAACTGTCTGCTTTTAAACAGAATATATTTATCACCGTGTCTTCACAGGCAGCATAGTACATTGTATAAATTAGGGGACCCTAGACCTTTGAACACTCGGAGGCTGGGTGAGGTACTCCGTGTGTGTACTATGTCTGGCCATACCCATCAAACATCCTGGACCCACACCAAAAATGCCAGATGTTCAGTCAACGTGGAGGCCCTCCTGTAACCTTTGCTGTGTGCTGCAAAGTGTGGAGGGGGCAAGGTTGTAGCCATCCCTTGATCTTCCATTGTTCTTTACTCTTATTTGAGCTCAGTAGTTTCTATATTTTGAACTATAGACCCTGGGCCAACCTTCAATTCAGTCTGTTAAACTATTGCATGTTATAAGCTCGTTGTGTCCCTCAGCTCTCCAAAGATGGATAGGACTTGCTTAGCTCTGATGGTTTGTGAGCCATCAGTCCTTAAAGCTGCCACTGGTCCATGATATGATGGAAGTCCTGGGTCTTGCTCAAGTATGGACTTTTCCAGGCTCTGTCCTTACCAATGTAGGAGATAATAAAATACTTTAATGAGTGGTTCCTTTCACTTGAAAAAAACCCGGTCAGAGAGCAGCTGTGGGACAAGGGATTGGCATGGCTGGCATATGTGAAACCATCCTGGCCAGTTGTAGGTGAATGCAAAAATCACAAAATAAATGCAGGTCTTGTTTTTTATAAGTGTTAAGAAGACAGCTGAGGTTGCTGAGTTTAACATGCACCTAATGTAACAGTTAAATTCTGGATTCCTCTTCAGCCTTCCCTTCTCACTGTCAGCATTTTCCACTTCACCTCAGCACACCTTCAGCATGGTGCCTGAGAGCCCTTGCTGTTGGGTGCCTGGGATGCCAGCCTGGTGAATGGGAGGGTCTGCTGCACCTTGTGTGGGGCTGGCTGCCTCTGTGGCGAAGCATCAGTGCTTGGCAGGCTGTGCTTCCCCTGTTGCCTCGCCTTCCTGGGGAACGTTGGCCTGTGGTGATCCCAGACCCCCCCGGCTACTCTGTCGGCAGCCGCATGTGGGATGACTTAAGGCTGGAGCAGTGTCTTTGTTCTGAGGTCTGGAGGCTTGAGGGACTTGCAATTATCCTAATGTGCAGCTCGCCTGTAGAGCTGAGTCAGCGTGTTTGGCCTTGTGCACACTGCCTCAGAATAAAGACACTAGTTAAGGGACATTAGGCTTAAAAAAAAGTAAATTATTGTTCCTGCAAAAAGATACCAAGTTCACGGACTAAATTTAGCTGTTCCTGGGTAGATCAGAAACATTGGGGTCCTGCTGTTGATGGAGATCTCAAAGCCTTTATATCATGTTTCCTGTACACAGTAAGGCATTTGATCTCTGCTGATATTTCTAATCTCTATTAAATGCCTGATGGGAAAAGATATCTGCCTTTATTTGAGGTACAAGTGTTATTTTAAAAATGAGTGTGAATATTTTTTTAATCACAGAAGACAGCGATGAGGGTTGGGTAGAAATACCTCTTTGAGCTGTGTGGTAACTAAATAAATGTTCCTTTTTGTTAAATGATGCTTTGTTGTTGACACAGAAAGGTTAAGTCCTTTGCACACAAGTCTGACAGGGAAGACAGCAAAGCATTTGTTAAAGAAACAGCTTCCAAGACGTGTGTGCAGAGCTGTCACTTATTTGTATATTTTTGCCACTCTGCACAAATCAAGCATTATGGCTTCCCCAGCAGAGTGCAGCTCAGGAAGGAGGAGCGAAGGCACCTGGAGATGCCTGGGGACACCTGGTGCAACGGATGCAGCAGGGCAGAGCTGCAGGCTGTTGTTTTGGTGTGAGGAAATAAAATAGCCTTTGGGAGAAGAGGGGAGAGTGCAGCCTTCCAATCTGGTGCATGCTCTAATGCCATGTGGCCTGGAACCTGGAAAATTCCTGTAAATACCTGCTGGAGGCAATGCAGGCTTAGCTGACCTGTGTAGGGATGTAACTGAGAGACGTTCACATTGCCCTTTTGGGAAGATACATTTTTAATTAGGACTATACATGAGGAATAGCATCCTTCATGCTACTTCCTTTGTCATGTTTTTATTCTCTTCAGGGTACCAAAATGAGGTGAAATAATTAAATGGTGATCTATGGGTTTAAGCTCCAACTCCTGTAGGAGCCGGTTTCTACAGTTATGCTTTGGACATCCAAAGGTGAGTGGTTTCCCTGAGGTTCATCCAGAAAGTCTGTCGTGGAGCCACGGGGAGAGCCGAGGTCGACCACAGCTCCAGCACTGTTCTGAGCCATTCCTCGCGTGGGTATAACCATCTCAGGAAAATTGCTCTTAAAATGAATGTCTTCTTCCATGGCTATAGTCACACTTGGAAGGGATGGTGCCAATTTTTCAAAAGCCCACCATCTCTTGTGCCTTGAAGACAGCTCACCACTGTTGAGCATCCCTTGATGCAACTTGGTCACTGTTGTGTCAGCACAGCCTGGGAGGAATGAGGGCCTTTACCTGGACTGTGCAGTGCATTTGCATCCAGGCCAGAGACTAGCCATCCTTTTCAACTACTGGGTTTTTTTCTGTGTACAGTTTGAGAGTTTTCTACCAGGCTCTCTGTTTCAGTAAAACAAAGTATTCTCCCATTCTGTCTGGCATTTTATTATGTAAACGTGGTCTAAGGGAACCTGTGATAGGCCTCATTGTGGGTTATGCATTGCTCACAAGGAATTCATCAGGGAGAAGGATTTCATGCTGTACTTCAACCTCCTTGAAGCCTTTCTTGGATGAAAGGAAAACTCTGCAACCGTGAACGTAACTGGTTATCATTACTGGATGTCATTATTCATTCACTCTGAGCATAAAACAAAAAAATTGCATCCCCTGTTATATAGGTGGGTAAAATGCTGCTCTCAGTTGCATTAACACTTGTAAGCTGAAGAGTGGAGTTCGGCCCTTTGTTTCAATTGAAATATTTGTTTAACGCAGGCAGGGACTAAACAATACACTTGAAAGCGATTTGTGTTATGGTTTGTAGAGCAGAGCTTGTATTTTATGAACTGGCTGATCATAAAGACAGCATAAATCATGTAAAGCATTCTCATTTGCTTTTTCTTTCTTTCTTTTTTTTTTTCTTTTTTCAGATGAGGCTTGTAGAGTAAAGTTGCAGTCAAATGTCTGCTCCAGGATATTTTAGTTGAACTGTGCGAGTCCATTAAACAAATGTAATGGATTTTTGGAAAGAAGCACTGCATGTTTCAAACCAAATGTTTTACATAGAGAACATCTGGTTAGTTCTGGGTGTTTGTATGTAGAGCACATCAGACAGCAGCCGTAGTGAGTTCAGCTGGGAGGTTGCCTGGGATGTAGTTGTAGGATATGACAGTTCAGTTGTTATGGGGAATAATTCCTATGAAGTATTGCCATAAACTGAATGTTTGGCACAAACAGCTATATCATTGTTTTACTGCACACCCAAGTTATTCTTCTTATCTGCCTAGCAAAACTCTAAACGCTGTTTAAATAACACAGTAAAAGCTGGCACCTCAGAGCTGTATTAAAGCATGCCCGAGGAAGGGAAATGAAGCTTGCTCTGTTTTCAGGGAAGCACTATGGATTTCTGCCATGGGCAATGCAATGTGAGTGAGCGATGAATGCAATATGTGCAAATGGTTTGTGGGGCTGAGTTGGAAACGATCAGTGTTCCACTGGTCTTGTGTGGTGCTGCTTTGAGCAATGTGAAAAATGCAAAACTGGTGAAATGCATGTAATTAGCCTGACATTAGAGTTTATTTGGGCTACTGGAAGAACTTTAACCTGGGTAAATTAATAAGTCTGCTTTTACTGCACAGCATTGGAAATAATAGATTTCCAGGAAATGTAGGAAATGTAGAAAAATGTCTTATTTGGGAGTTGGTTCTTAAATTATTTCTGCAGTTTAACTGAGGAATGCGTGGTTCAAATAAGATTAAAGTTGTAATTTCCAGAGTAGCAATGCAGCTTCCCCTTTCAGGATTGTTTAACTAAAAAGTTAAACAAAGTGGGTTAGGCAGTCTCTTGGTCCGGTCCCTTGTGGACAGCAATGCACATTATGCAGCACTGCTTTAATAGTCCTGCTCGGTCTGACATGATTTGTGGTATTTGCTGAGATGAGTTTCTGGAGCGAGCAGCATGAGAGGGAATTGCTCCTCACTCTGAGGAAGGGGGTATGTCCAAGTCTGTGCGAAGGTCGTTGGCAGGGTGAAGTGGGAAGCCTAGGCTGCTGTTGTTACACTACCTAACAGCTTAGCTTCTGGCAAGGAGATCCCAGAAACATGAGTTCTAGTTCTCGCTTGTTCAACTGACTCCAGCCAAAACACATGCCAAAAAAGGTGTTTGTGCGTGTTGAAGAAGGGGGCAACAGTCCTGGAGCTCGCAGAGTCTGGGGGAGTTCTTAGGCAAAAGCTTTCCATCCTGAAAAATAATTGCTTTGCGCTTTCTCCCCTCCGAAGTTGTCTCCTCCTAACTACTTAGAACGACTGCCTGCAGTTGTGAACTCCTCTTCTAGCAGGGACAGCTGAAATTATGCATTTAAGGCTGTAGAATTGCTGGATCGCCAGCCACTTAGTTGTAGGAAAGTGTAATTCATTCCTCACCCTGGAATGCAGGGAGCAAGAGTGTTCCTGTTCCTGTGTTACTCTCTCCACTGAGCCATTAGGGTGGCCCTGGTAATTTACTTTCAATAAATAGAAGGGAACAACAGGAGGTTCCTCTACCTTCAGGGGTATAACTATTTCTCAGAAATCAGAGATGGATGGGGAAGAAATCTTAGCAAACTTCCTTCCTCCCACTGTAGTAATTCCACCACACTCCATCATAAATTCTAAGACGGTCCCTTCCCAGAAGGGACCATTAAATAGGTAATGTCCAGGCAGAACAATGTAATACTGAAGCAGTGCGTGAACAAAAACAAGTTTAATATTGCAAAGCGATCTGTAAGCCCTGGAGCAAAATAATCTGGGTGAGGCTTTGATACATGACTGCCAATCTTTTTGTTTTGCAAGAGTATTTTTCCAGATAGGATGTGGGTTTATGGCTTGCTAGATTCCCACCAGGAAGTGGTGTTTATATTTTGATCCACCTTAGATCAGTTTAGAAAAGTATCCTAGATACAGGTGCTTCTGATAGTTCTGTGTCATTAACCCTTCCAACTGTGCTGTTTAAACGCATCTGTGCACCCTCCATCGTATAATTCCTGTGGTCCACCATCTTTGCACAATGAATCCTTGCTCATCAATGTTAATTCAAAAGACTAAAGTCTGTAAGTTCAGCTTTAAAAATCTCTCCACACTTCAAAATTCCATTCTGTTAATTAGGAATTTGAGGTGGTTAAACAGTATGATGTTGGGTTTTAATGAGTGTTGTGCTGCATGAAAGTACAGACATTTCTTTTAAAAAAGACTCTTCCCAAGTTTTCCTTGTACTATTGTAATTCTCATGGTGAAATAGCACTTCCTTTTTTTCTCTGAAGGACTGCAGAACCGGAGAGCAAAATCAAAAGATCCACACAATACCAGCTGACTTCACATTTGTGGTGGAAGAGGCATTGTAAAGATGTGCAAAGCTCTCAGTTGTTCTGAGGTTTCTCTGAACTCACGGAAGCTTCAGTGAAAAAGAGAGGATAAGCCGAGTTATATTTATTTATCCACGACTTTCTCAGGCAGAACGTACCAATGAATGAAAATGTGCTGTGAGGTGGCTTCTTGGGAAAAAACTGGTTCTAAGAGTTCAGACAATGTCTAACCCTCTTCCTTGTTTAATGGGAATTATAGCCTTGCACTGATGCAGTACCTTTCACCTAAACCTGTAAAATCACTTTAGAGACTCTGGTAACTCCTGAGGTTACCATTATGTAGCAGCACATTGTAACAGTTTGCAGCAGTTGCTTAGAGGGTGTGAATAACTCCATTTCCAATTTAAATTATTGGAGGAATTACAGGAGACTGTGTAATTTTCAAACTGGAACCAGATCCAGGCACCAGGGCTTTATACCTGTCTTCTTAAGGAAGACATAAAGGGCTTTTTAGGACGACATAACCAAGATCTTGGTTTTGTGTTTCATCCCCAAATTGATGCCTTGAACAGTGTGCACTCCCTACTTTGGAGGATTACTTCAGTGTGGTTCACTGCTTATTCACAATGAAAAAACAACATTGAATTAAAGTCCCTCTCTGCTGCCTCAGGTTAGCATTTTGCATTACATCAGCAGCTGTGGTAGCTGTGAGATCAAGCTTCAAAATTACTGTGAAATCTATCTTCCAGTTTTTGGAGAGTGGATCTGTAATACCCATGTAACACTGAGAACAGTAAACTTGGGGCTTGTGAATTCTTTCACTCCTCTTTATCCTGACTTGCCAGTAATTTAATTAGTGCTAAACAGTCTGCACACAGACTTGCACAACTTAAAAAAGACTGAGTGACACAGGATTCGCTTTCAGTGACTTTTCCTCTTTTGCACATTTGCTGGATGGAGCTATGCTGTGTTTGGAAGTTGATCAATAATGATTGCACAATTCTAACCTCATTTAAACTATGATATAAACAGACATGATAGAAACTGATGCTACCAGTTTTTTTCCTACTTAAAAGTGAAGTCAGCTTTTTTTTTTCCCCTGCTTTTTTTTCCCCCCCTCCTTTTTTCCCCTCTTTTTGGTTCCAACAAAATTGTAACCTGGAAGAAAAGCAATTAGACTTTGTGAAATCCCAGCTCAGTGTAGCATTTGGCTTTCATAAATGTGGAAGCCAAAAATAAATATCTGCTTGGCAACTTCACTAGAAGTTAACTGTAAATGCAGTTTTCATCTTTTCAGTCAATGTGGCATTCAGTGCTGGTTAACATCTGTTAAGGAGAATGATCCATAGTTGAGGCTGTAAAGCATTTTCTTCTTTTTAATTACAGTTATGAACATCCATTGCCTTGGGGAAATCCCCTATCCGTTTCCTTCCAGATATAATTTCTTATGTGCCAAAGCATGAACTTCTCCTGAAAGTTTGAATGTAGTTGGATGGGATATTTGTGAGTTATTAGATGTTGGAAAGGAGTTGGTCTTCCATCGATCTGTGCATGATATGGAGGATATGGAGTTACATTTAGAAGTATATTAGAAAAAAGGTAAGCAGAACTCTTTTCTCCAGGAAGGTGAAGTCTGCACATGATAGGGACTCTTCCAGGATGCCAGACTAGCCTTGGGCTGCAGTCCTGACAGGCCACAGCTGCAAACATCTTTAATAACCTGGTCATGTCAGATCTCTGCTTTTCAACAAATCCTCTGCAACCTCTGCTCTTACCACAGCAAATTTGTTTTACTGTGGATCAGGGAGGATGGAAGTGGATGCAGATTTGTGGTAGCATGCTATTGAGACAGTGGGGAGGAGTAAGAAGGGGCAACTTGAGGCAGCACTATGGGAAACACATCATTATTGCTAGGGATGGTGGTTATTTGTAGGATCTTTCTTCTAGAACTGAATAGTGCTATAACTTGGGACTTCAGTAATGTGGTGTAAAAAACTTTCAGGAAGGGAGAAGTTTTTTAGTATATTTTTTACATATATGGATTGAGGCAAGGATTCTCAGCACTGAATGAAGAAAGATCTGCCAGGGAAATTTGGCAGAGAATGCATGGTGTAAATATGCCAGGCTTTTTATACATAGATGAGGGTAGCAGGTACCAGACAATGAAGGGATGCAAGTTTCCCAGTAAGGCAGTAGTTACTCAGGAAATGTGCTCACAAGTCCTGATAACAAGCACCGTATGCGAAGGTGAGGAAAGAAGTGGAGGAAGGGTGTTGTATTTTCCTCCTGGCACCCACTTTATATATGTACAGTATAAATGTGTTCATCTGGTAGCTTCTACTGCTCATTAAAACTTGATTCCACAGACATGTTTCTCTGTGAATAAAGGGGGAACTAGAGAGGATATATAATCCCCTTGCTGAGTGTTCGTGAATAGTTAATTCCTCTTCTCCACTTGGTGAATCATCATTTATGATATGATAGCAGCAACTATGTCCAGCAGAACCAGAAAAGGAAAATTAAACCTGAGGTAATCGTACCTTCATTCTCCCAGAGACAGTGGCACGTTGTGCCTCAGCTTATGCAAATAGAATTTTGATTTAACATTTATCACACCAACTTGGGACTTCTAGTGCCTTGGCACAAGAGTGAGTTTCTCTACAAGTAGTGACATCAGCTTTGGTTTTTAGAAATATAATCTCTTTTGTCTGGGACATTGTGAAGAGGAGAATGAAACAGGGAGATGCAGATGCTTGCTATATGCTGTTACCGTGCAGGGTGAGGCAGCTGTAAAAAATATCTTTACCTCATACAAGCACGTGAACCTGAGAGGTGCATCGAGGCACGTGCATCCTTGCCCTTTATGTGTGCAGCTGCTGGCTTTGCAACAGCAATAACAGTGTTTTGTCCTTGGTAACATCCATGACATGAACAAACATGTGATGGAACAAAGTAATGAGCAGAAGCTGAGATTTAAATCAGCAAAGGCTCACTTGGGTGCAGATGGCGCCGGTTACTGCTTTGAGCAACTCCCGCGATTACTGCATAGTTTGCCAATGTATCAAACAATAGAGTTGGGCTGCTGATAAATAATTAATAAGGATTTTGTTGAATGCTTGTCTCCCAGGCAGTATCACCATGGAGATGATCTGGCTTTTAGGATGTGAAAACTAACCATCTCCGAAACAATGGCATTGTGTCAACCTTACTCTTTCCCTGAAAGGGAGACCTCTCAGAGATGTGTTAGCAGATTGCACAACGCCAGGCACTAATTTTCCTTACACTCACAGTGGCCTTTTGTCCAACTTTTCAGTGACTGCATGAAATGTTTTCTGTGACCGTGCAGAAGCTTGTTCCTGGAATTACATGTCCTCCATGATGCTCTTTAGTACTGCATCTGGCCCAGGGTTGGAGTCTTCAAGGTAGCTTTTTTTCAGCAAATGGACATAGCAAAGATATAATCATGTGGGAGGAGGCTTACAAAAAGTCCTCATGAGAATATTCTTGCAGAACCCTCTGGATGCTTTACTTCCCTGTAGGAATATCTGTCCAAGGCTCCTTCTTCCCACCTGGAAGGTCCAGAGGCTAGATAGACAGTTATTTAGCCCATCCCCTGCCTTTCCTTTTTCTCCTTTGTGCAACCTCTGGAAGTGCCATTTCAATGCAACTGCATTATCAGCATCCCCCTCCTTATCATTTGATTGCAGCCACCTCAGGGACCACACAATTTCATAGCTTTGTTTCTTTTCCTCTTGGGTTGGCGATGTCTGGGCCAAGAGCCATAGGCAGAGACTCCCCTGGAAAAAACATTATATGGTGCCAGACTTTATTCTTTCTTGCTTGGCTCTGTGGAGCTGGAGAAAGAACAATGTACCTTTTCTCTCCCCACCCCCAAACATCCTCCGCTCTCCCTTTTTCTTCCTCCCCTGGTCGATCAACCTATTCTTTACCTCCACACCCCATTGGCACTTGGCACATTGCACTTCCCACCTTCGAGTCTCAAAGAAAGGAAGCAGAGCTGTGAAACCGGCTGGGCTCACCCACTTCCCATTGCTGGGTGGGGATGAATTCAGTTCACAGCTTTCAGAAAGGAGAGGTTTATGTGTATTTAACCTTCCCCTCCGTCTTCACCCAAAGAAAACAGTTTTTAATAATTTTCTTTAAGCTTCTTTTCTGACATACCGCTCAGTGGCAACAAGCTGGTTTCCCTTTCTCAGGGAGCTTCACTCTCTGTCCCGATGCTGTTTTTTTGACTCTCCACAATAGTATTGCAAGAGCCCATTGGAATTTGTTCGAGCACGGGTGGTATGTACAAGTGCTGGAACCGGCTTAAAAGTCACAGCCTCCCTTGCTGGAAAAAAGCAGTTCATATCTCACTATGGTCCTAAAAATAGCCTTGGTAGATAATAGAGAGTGGAAGATTGTTTTCAATGGGTCTGAATGTACTGCATGCAGAAGTTGCTGGGGAAGCGTCAGTGGTTTGTGGCATTTAAGTAGTCAGGCTCAGCTACAGAACTCACTGACTTCAAAATCTGTGACTGCACTGTGGCTAGTTCTATCTTTGTTTATATTCACACAACTCAGCTGGAAATGAAGCAAACTTAGGTTCATTAGATTAAAACAAACACATGAACCAACTTCCTGAAATCAAGTGAAACAGATTTTCACTTTGATGAAAATACAGCTCTTTTTTTGCTCATGCCATAAATGATGATGCCAGCAGTGACTCAGCAGACAAAGAGATTTGATATGGAAAGGGGCACCTACTGCCTGCCATGCCCTTTGCCAGGTGTTTAGACTTGGCGATACTTTTCTGCATGCAATGGTTTTGATCAGGCTCTGTAAAAATAAATTCTACCCATTTTACTCTGCTAAGCAGCCAAGAAGCTTAAAAAGGAAGAAAGACGTTCTCCCACAGATAGGACTGAATGTACAGAAACCTTTGCAACCGTCATACTTTTGAAGTATTTATAGTTCAATTCCAGTTATTTGTATGAAACAAAGGCAAAGAAGCATGAAATGTGTTGGAAAATACTTTATAATCTCCCTACACCCGTTCAGAGGGTGAGTATAAATCCTCTTTCCAGCAAATGGAAACCAGTAATTTATTGCAGCCTTGAAGAAAGCAATTTATTTCTCTACGCTTCCTGCCCAGCACACTCTGCAAGCTGACTCACGGAGGGATGGGAAGCCAAAAGCTGTGCTCCCTCTTTCCTATCTGCTTCTGGAAGGCCGAGCAGCAATGAAGCTGGGGCTGTGCGTGTGCAGAGCAGTTTGGCAGTGCCTGGCAATATTAGAGGCTCACAACCCCTGCTTTCTCTCCCCTGTGCCATAGATTTCGGAGAGGGTATTCTCTTTACCTGCTTCTGAGTAGAAACTAGTACCAGAACCGGCAGTTCAGGTGGAGGTGGTTTCATCCCATCTCTGATGGTCTTTCTCCTCCTCTGACCCCACGTGTGGGACCATGCAGCCATCAAAGCTGCAGAAGGTACTGGGAATGGTTTTGGTGCACACAGCCAGTAATGATCCCCAGAGGGAAACATCACATGGCCTAGTTTTGAGCTGTGACCTTGGTGCTTATGCATGTATTTAACTTCGCATGTGTGAGCTGTCCCACAAAAGTCAATGGCCTGCTCACATGTGTGAAGTTAGGCATGTGCTAAAGTGTTTTGCCAGATTCGATACTTTGTCTATAGGGGCTTTGGGTGAACTTGAACCTGTTTTGTTGGGGTGAGAGGCTTTAGATTTCATTATTAGGAATATGATATGTTACTCTCTCTGAGTGCAAGGTCTTGGAGTTATCTGAAATTCTCATTAAGACAAGAAGTTAGGAAAAATACTAATTCCTCCACTAGTAATGTTACTAAAAATACTATAATTAAATTATCTAAGTCTTAAGCCCAGTAAAATATATTGAGAAAGCGTGGTAGAGGTATAAGTACAGTGTTTTGAGAGTACCAAAGGGACCAGCAGCACTTTCTCTCCAGATACTGAGCTGGAATATTTGGAGTAGTTAATGTAGCTGATGTAAAAAAGCATGTTGCTTTTTCTGTACTCTTGATTCATAGGCTGTGACCCTTAATAAATTTTGATGTTGCACACAGTGAAGCCACTGCTTTCAGAGAAAGCAAGAAAGCAGGCTAGAAAAAAAGAAAGTAAAGGACCTTAAGAATGAACAAACAAGTTCTTTCATAAGGTTTTTCTCAATTGACATTATTTCCTATTATGCTGAAGTTATTCAGGTTCATCATGCAGCAGTCCTGTAAGTGGGATTTAGAAAAATTGAGCCAGCTCTGTCTGGTGTTAAAAGCATAAATGCACTTTGAAAATATATTTTCTGGAATATATTTCTGAAAGAAATCAATTTCATGGAAGAAGTTACATTCTGGAAGAGAGGCTTGTTTTACAGTCCGATGCCATAACATAAAGCTAGGGGTCTTATTTTGCTCACAGATACAAAAACAATGAAACATGTAATAAATACCTAGAATGCAATTGTGATTTGTAATGTTTCCATGAAATACTGAATAAACCCCAACTGGGCTGTTTTCTTGTTTGTGTTGGTTTTTTCACGTCAGTCGACTTGAGCCCAAGTGTTCTTGCTGACATGGTCTGAGCAGACTGGTGCAGATAAAAGACACTTGTCTGGCAGAAATCCCTTTCTTAGAAGGGAAGAGCTGGAATGAATGTTGTCCTGCTCCACTAATCCTGCTGTGGGATGCCACCTCTGACTGTGAGAATCTGCTGACACCAATCACTCACTGTTTGGCCTTTCAGACCAGGTCACCAGCAAGGCTGTGCAATCCTGGTAGCCTTTGAAATGTGGAACTTAACCACTTGGGGATTGTGCAGGCCACCAGGCAGATGGCATGAGGTGAAAAGTATTTGTGGAGATGCCTTTGAACCTTTCACTTTCCTGATGCCCTTTTTGAGGAGAAAAATAGCAATTGAACATGAGGAAAGGTGTCAGAAATCATCCTTTAATAACCAGGTGGTTTGATGAACAAGGAACTTCTGTGGTGTGTTGCACAGTTTGGGAGGGAGAGGCAGGCAGCAGTTTCTGTGATGCCATTGTCCTTGTTTCCTTTAGGAGTCATGTCGGCTTTCGCTTTCGATTTCCTCATCTTCTAAAAGCAGATAGATTGTGCTTTTTCACCACTTGCCTATCAAGGTTTAACTAATAAATGGCTACAGCTTATGTGCAAATAGTGATGCTACTTTTTCAGTGCGTGTGAGTAAACCTCACTCACGTATGAGTGCCTGTACTGGTAACGTACCCGGGGCACTGCCTCCGGCACAGCACTCTTGGTGTTTGTCACGATTACAGGGGATAGTCTGACCGTGGGCAGGTGGATGCTTAGAGCTGCCCTAGCTCCATTGACACCACTGGAGTAAAGATATTTCACACCTGTCGATTGTCTTTCCTTGTTTCCAAGTGCTGGTCACCGTGATCTGAAGCAGCTGAGTGAGGGAAGAGAAAGTCTTGAATGTTAAAACCCAAGTGTTGTGTTCAGCATGTATTCTTTCCCTATGTTGGGATGAGACGTTGCAGCCTGGATGTCACTGACAAAATCCCAAGTACTTTGGCTGGGCTCTTGAATTCTACCCCTGCAACTGGGAAGTGATGCTTTCAGGAGAGCTTAAGTACCATCTTTGAAATAGGTAAAATTTTAGTAATAGCCTTTATAAATTAAGGTGTCTTAACCACTTTCCAACATGGGCTGTGAGACTGTAAACTCTCTGGTCCTGTTAAAAAATATGTTCCCAGGCAACACATCTGTTTGCATTAGAATATTAATTCAAACATATATTTACGAAGTGCCACGACACTTTTCAATCACATTTGCATTTTTGTATCTAAAAATATGTTTTCTTATGTACAATTATTCCACAGAGGCAAGTTGCAGTCATCATGGGTAGATGTGCGAAAGTCCCGTCTATGAAGCACACAGTCAAGTTAGCAAGAGATTGGCATGTCCTCCGGGCTGCCGTTATTACTTTACCAGTCATGAATGGGGAAGAATTTGCTCCCCGTTGTATATTTGACAATGAAACCCTTCTTAAATTCTTCCCCAGAGCCAAGTACAGGGCTGTCTTTTAATAAAAAATGTGTTTTTACCCATGTCTATATTTACTTCTTGCAGGAATGCACGTACTGCTCCAAGAGCCACCCACATCCTTCTGTATACAGGGCATATTTGCATATGCAGTCAGTCCCAGTGCAAACGTGGGAAGGGGAAAAATCCAATGTCATCTTTAGAGCTGGTTGCCTTTTCCATCTGTAGAATTGCTTGGAGACTATCTTGGTCACTCATTCAATTAAGATCTTTTGTATTACCTTTTCTAGAAATATGTGCCATGTAAATAGGACTATAGCTATGGTGTTACTTTTAAAATCTCTATTCCAAATGTTTGGGTCAAGAGGAAAAAAAGAATTGTTTTGGTTTTAACATGCAAATCGTTTTGTCCCTTGACTTCTTTTTGTCCTGCTGTCCCAAAGTAGGGGAGCACTTGAGCAAGAGCTTAATTTTAAGCACATGCAGCAGTCTTTGGGAATTTAAGGGTATGGGGCATGTGCTTAATGCTTTTTTGAACAATGTTGCTTTTCAGAGTTGAAGGCTTTGTAGGAAACCTGATCCTTTAAACTGGCTCCTGTTTATGTACATTTCAATTTTATAATATTGTAAGTTTTTCTCTTCTTTCTTCAGTATCCTCAATGCTGCATCATATAATGAAAAAAATACTGGTCATGCCACTTGCAATTACTGAAGTAGGCTGTGAATTTTTTTTTTCTAGAGTAACTGGGGAAATAATGTAAATCATAGATTTACTAATGTTTTCCCAGGAGAAGTCCACAGTAGTTGGCTGCAAAGAATGACACACGTTTGGTTTAGCCATAAAAGGGTGGTCATCTCAGCAGGTCAGCGATATTTTTCAAAGACGTATTGTTGATTTTAAGCTAGCTGATAATTTATTCCCTGAACCCTAGCTTAAAAAAACAATGCAGGGTAAATACTGAGTATAATAAAGGCCATGCTGCCATTCAGTATGCACAATACCCTCACCTTCCCTCTCCCAGCTTCTCTGTATTGTTGCCTTCTGCATTTCTCATAGGGCATGAGATGACCTCCACGATTATTTATGGGGGTGTTCAGATAAGCCCTTTTTTCACAGGCAACATACATACACACACTCACAAGGACTGCTATAATTTGAATTTATATTGCAAGTTCAGCTATCACTTCCTCTGTTCCCACCCTGCCTTTTGGAAAGCTATCCAGTTACATTATATGCTTGTAAAAAAGCTTGCTGATTGAGGAAGGATGCAGGAAGGATATGGTTTTGCAGTGATTGCGTAAGTCTTGTGTAGGACCTGGAGCCTTGGGTTTATATGAGGACGAGTTTAAATGTGAATTTCAAAGATTTATTTCTTCTGATTTTTGAATAAGTCACAGCTCCTGAACAGTTTGCCTGCTTTAGAAAACTGTGGACTAACCTGTATTAATGGGATCCTTTATGTATTAACATGGATATCAATACGTAATCAGTACCCTGGATTCCATGCCCCTGTTCTGTCAGAGATCTCAAAAGTTTTTTCAGAGAAATTGTCTCCAAAGTTTCTGTTCGAAATTGTCAGATGCAATCATGTCTTAGCAAATGTACTTCCCATCAAAATGTCTTGGGGAGTTTTGCTATTTGCATAAGGAGAGTGCTTAGGCTAGCACAGAGATCTTTCTAAAAGATGCTATGCTCCCCCTCAGTGAAGTCCTAAGACCTGAAGAGCCCAAAACTTCATGTCACCCATTACTGTAATGAGAGTGTATTTATTGCTATACAGTGAGAGAGCTGGAGCATGGAGTTTTGTATTTTAAAGGTTTGTTTTGGTCATTCCACATTCTGCCAGCATCTAACATCTGTATTTATTTTTTGAACTCTTCTTAGTGGATTAGATGCATCTGTTCAGTTCCAAGAATAATGCTTGATTTCCTGAATTTATAGGTTGCAATAAAATCCATTCGTAAGGACAAAATTAAGGATGAACAAGATATGGTTCACATCAGACGAGAGATTGAGATCATGTCATCCCTCAGCCACCCTCATATCATCACCATATATGAAGGTCAGTGAATGTGATTTTCCTCTCTGACTGTTCTGTTACGTTCTTGCAGACCTGATGTTCATGTTTCTTGAGATCGTGCACCAAACCAACCCCTACTCCTTGTGTAGGGAGAACCTCCCCAACCCCTTACCAACGAGACTGCCTTGAGCACTGCTTTCCCTCTGAGCTACCAGTGTTTCACAGATGCATAACCCTTTGCTTGGAAGAGCTTCTTCTTGTGTGAGTTCACTGTGTCAATGGCAGGTGGGAGATGGTTGCATGTATCACCTCATGTCGTTGCTCCCACTGGACAGTTCGGTTTCATTTTACCCTCACTCATGAACCAGCCTGATGTCTGTTTCTGTTCCAAGCCCCTAAACCAGTCCTTGTTTGCTTTATTTTCCCTGGACTGCACAGGACTGCTCTTATCTGCTCTAGAACTTTGGTCCTCCCTCACCTGCCAGTTGGAGTCACTAGTTGTGTCATTGCAGCTTTTCCCCCTGAGTCCCAGCATCTGCTTCCTGTCCGCCTCTGCACACTTTCCTGTCAGTCTGCTGGCTGGCTTATCATTCCTGTTTCCTTATTCTGTGTTCTCCCTTTACCTCCTTTCTTCCTGGGTCACATCTAGGAAGATTTGCCAGTTTGTTTATGTCCCAGCACTAGCTGGGAGGGGCAGGCCATGTACATGCTGAAAGACACCAGCCAAAAGGTCTGTTGCTGCAAGGAGGGAGGCTGCCTGGTGGACCTGGGATGTGGATTCCAGAGGTTCAGAGAGACCTGGGTTGGGCAGCCTTTTCCCTGGGGATCACCCCTTTTCCTCTGTGCAGAACAGGAAGCCTGAATGTAGCCATACACATTTCCATAGCCGTGAGGTAAATGCAGAAGATGTGTATGGCAGCTCTACTCTGAGAGTTGATACGACTGATTAAAACAAGGGCTGTCTTGGCATACTGTTACACTATCGCATATTGAGTTATTCAAAAGCATGTTCTTGTACTTGAAAAGAGATGAGTATCTGTCTTTTTATTGAATAAACTCATAAAAGGATCTGGGAACAGAAAAGGGGAGGGATGCTGTGTCAGCATGTGGGTTGCAAATGGAACAAAAGTTATTTCAAATGTGGAGGGGAACTCAGGAAGAAAAAATATTAAGCATGCTGTGGTCCTTTGACCAACTGCCCTTCTTGTCCTTACTTTAAATAGTTTTTACTGAGTTAAAACATTTGTAAAAGTGAAAAAGATTACAACATTTTTAGGAAGCAGACACTAAAGTCCTGTGGGAGCAAAACTTCCCTCTCTGGCCCTGCGGAGGGAGGAGCAGTGCTTCTGCAGCAGAGCCACTTGAGCTCCATGATGGAGAGGAGGAGCTGTGTCTGAGGAGGATGAGCACCTATGTCAGGTGCTGGTGTGTTTTCCAAGCTGTCAGAGTCAGTATTTAGCCTGTAGCAGCCAATGCTGTAATTTAGGTATGGTAGCACTGGGAAGATGTGTGGTTGTACAACTGAACCCACAGGAGCTGCCCAGAGGTGAGGATGTGAGCTCAGGGGCCCTTGAACATGTGCTTCACTTGAAGCTGAAGAGAACTTGTAGTGAAGTTAAGGGACTACATCAAGGACTGAAGTATTTGTATCCTCTTGAAGTTGGATTTTAAACACATAGCTATTCCTCTTGAGTGATGCATAAAGAGTGATAATATTCCTATCCCCTAACACAAAATGTTCAAGTCAGTAAATCCTAAGAGATGGGCTTAATCTCACCAAAATTAAGCAATCCAACATTTCTGCAGTTGGTGTATGCTACAAGTCTAGTGTCCCTTTCTAGTCAGGAGAGATCAGCAGCTTCACAGGGTGGTTGGCTCCCTCCTGGGAGACGTTTTTTTTCAGATAAGTGGGATAATGACATGTTGGAAGCTCCTGTTGGAATGTAGCTGACTAACTTAGATCAGATGCTTAACTTTTAAACGAAGCCACCCTAGAGATAGTTTACTCCTCTCTCACAAATTTTTACTGTAGGTTTTCAGACTGCCACTGCACGTCTGACAGCTCTCAGTAGGTGCCAGGTTGCACAGATACACCTAGCATGGACAATGCTGGATCTCCCTGTAATATCTTTGAAAGCTCTTTGTATTGCATTTACAAAGGTGTGTTTTCCTTAAGTAGGATTCTTGTTTAGGTATCCTTTTGACCTTCCTGCTAATAGCAATTAACCTCTGAATTTGTCTACTTGATGTAAACACAAGCTTATCTGCTTTATTGATACCAAGCAAATTTGGATGTGTGCAAACAAAGCTTTCCAGTTTAGAGGTACTTTTTTGTAACCTAATCAAAAGCCATGTATACCTTGCCCATTACTGCCAGGGCAGATGTACAGTTGTGACTAAAGAAATTTCATCCTCTCAGCAGGGCTATAATTGGTAATCTGTCGAGTGTGGCTGTGAGGGAAGTGCTCCTTTAAGTGACTTTAAACTCCTTGAAAGGGACTGGATAAACGAAGTTGGCTTTGCTGGCAGTGTTCTGATTTCACCACATAAATTTTAATTTATAGAATAATGCCTCTGTCCATTCATCTGTCTGCCTCTCCCCTACCCCTCGCCCTTCCTCTGCGCTATTGCTTTTTTGCCTTGAAAATTCCAGGATTTTATAATAAAGCCTTTGAGAGCTAACATATTTTTCCAGGAGTAGCTTGAGTGCAAAATCTACCTCATCTGGCAATACTTTATAAAAGTTAAACCAGGGAAAGAACATTCTGCAAACATTTAAACACGTGTTGGGCCAATCATGAGGGTGAAGTTACACTTGGTACATTTAGGAGTGAGCTCTTGAGTCTTTGTAGTGTAAAATACAGTTGTCTACGTGACTGTTTCTGTGCTGCAAGAGTTGTCTTTGGTCAGCATAACCATACAGAAAGTCTGCCCCTTTGCAAAATGCACTTAAAAATGAATAGACTATTAGCTAACATGTTTGTAGAAATCGTTTATTGAAGATCTTCCCTGGAGAATGAATAAATATTAGTACCAAAATTTGGTGCCAGTGGAACATGATGGCATTAACGTAAACGAGTAACTGCAGGAAAGTGAGGGCTCAAGTGCTCTGCTGAATTGGGGCCAGGATGCTTATAAGAGTGCTGGACCCTTTGCATTAATAAGGCACAAAATATGGATCTCCCAGGTAAGATGCACTTCTTACTTCTTTTTTCTACGTTGCCTTTTTGGTACTCTTAAGAAAAAGCAGAGAGATTCTCCATCATGTGTCTCCCAGTCCACAATGGCTTGAGCTAGGTTGCATGCTTAATCAGGAGACTGGTTCAGCTCTGCTTTCAAACCCCAAAGGCAATGGGAGATGATCTGAGAGTGTGTAACAGCAGTGGCAACGGTATTCCAGGATACTCACTGCACTTGCCAAATACACGTTCAGTCTCACATTTTGTGCCAGACTTCGTGCAACAAAACATAAACATGCTTGGTGTTTCACACACACGTAGGCCTGTCCCCAGTGTGGGGAGCTGTGTCAATCAAGTCACCACATCATCAGCAAAACCAGCTACATTGTCAGAAACCTGCC
Source organism: Aleadryas rufinucha (assembly GCA_013397815.1). Lineage (NCBI taxonomy): Eukaryota > Metazoa > Chordata > Aves > Passeriformes > Aleadryas > Aleadryas rufinucha. The sequence continues at coordinate 174,924 of VZTH01008232.1, read as the reverse complement.
TGTGTGGCAGCTGTGAAGGTGTGTGGACACGAGCCATTGCTAAGGAACTGCATCCCTGCAGCAGCACCGGCTCAGAGAAGTGCCCCCCACCATTTGCTGCGTGTGCACCTTGGGGTGGGGCAGGCAGGCGGGGGCCAGGGTGGCAAAACAGTCACCTATCTCAGGATGTGACAGTTCAGAGCAATCCCAGCCTCTGTCCCAGCCTCTGCTATGTCCTGGTTTTCAGACATAATCAAAACAAACTTTGGTGCCTAATGACCCCACCCCTTCTGTGTGCAAAACACCTGAAAAAAGCCACAAGTCCCTTAAAACATCACGTGGGTGACTGGGCTTTAATCAAGAATGTTGGCAGTTGGAAAGCTGGAATGATTCTTTTTTTTTGCCAAGAGAAAGTACTTCAGCAGTGATACTGTTTAACCACATTTCTAATTGATTTCCTCTAATTGTGTAGGCTTTTGACCTTCGAGTGCTTTATTCTCATTGTTTTCAGTTGATAACATCCAAGAACATCAAGTAAAATTTCAAGTGTCTGGAGAGACTAATGAAACAAGAATAAACAAACTTAACTCTTTAGTTGCCATACCCCAGCTTTATGAATTTCGTGTCTTTCAGGGTGAGCACTTAAACAGCACTTCATTGAACATGGCACAAACTCAAACATGTGAGATCACAGGCAGGTCCAGTTTAAATGTCAAACATTGCCAGCAGCAATGAAATTTATTTCCATGTTCCCATTTACCCAGTCCTACCGTAGCAATGTAAATATTTGCTTGTCTGAAGTTCCTCGACAGTTTTAATCATAATTTAAATAAAGGGGAGTTAGCTCTTGTATTCTTTGCTGAAACAAAGACAATTAGTGTAACGTTATTGTGGCCAAATTAGCAACTGTCATTTTTCCTTCCTTTGAAAGAGCAAACCATCACAGTCTGCATATCCTCAGTCTCACTCTTTGACAAACAACCTCACCAAGGATAATGGTTCTTGTTCTGATTTAATCTCCTCGCTAGGGAGTAAATTATAGCATGCTGTCTGATTTAAAAAGATTATTGCAGGATCTTAACTACGTTTCTTTAATTTAAAAGGAGATACAGTTTGGCTGAATAAGGCCATAATTCAGGAAAACAATTTAACACAAGCTTAGCATTAAAACACATACTTTATATCTTGATGTCTTCAATTATAATTAAGCATATGCATAAATTTATGTATATGCATATAAGTGGTTTTCTCATTGGACCTGGGATATTTTCATGTCTGCTGTATGCTCAGTTAAAAACAGTAATAAAATACTGCTACTACTGAAAAAACCAACTAAATAAAAATTATGCCAAGGGGCTGTAAAGCAGTCAAGAACACAAAAGCTCAATCAGGCTGAATTTCTAAGGTAAAAGACAGTTTTCAGTACTCGCATGTCTTTTTGAAGAATAATTCAAGCCTTATTACAAAAGTGAGGTAATTGGGTCATACATGAATTTTCTGAATGAAAAGGTTATTCTAGTCTGCATCTCCAAAATTAAAAACAAACTCGCTTGTTCTTTTGATTTGGCTGACCTTTAATAAAAGAGCATTTTGTAGCAGTGGAAAGGTACTTCTGTCTGCGGCTGTTAGGAGAGTAATAAAAATACCGCTGAATGGAAAGACACCAGATGGAAGGAATGTCAACATACTGGAACTAATTTAGGAGATTGCTCTGATAGAGAGCAAAGGCATGAGGAGAATTCAAATGGTTCCAGTGCGAAGAGATTGGCAGCCCCTCTTAAACTAACAAACTAAAATCCTTACCCCAGGGTTACATGTAAACCAAATGGAATCAGCCCACAAGGAGGTAGTCCTTTTGGGGGGGGGACTCCACCCCCTTAGCATTCACTCTGACTTCAGTATTCTACAAGCTTGAAGGAAGGGCAAAAGCTGCCTGCTTTTTTTTTTATTTTGGTAGTAATTAAGTCCAAAGTGAACTGTCCTAATAGAGAGGTGTACAATGTACCATTAAATCTTTCTGACTGATGTTTGCAAAACCGTGCCCATCTGGGCTTTCAGCAGTTTTAGGGTGAAGCACATCTTAGCAATGAAGAAATGTAGCGAGTATGCTCATTTGGTGTCAGACTTGTCCCCTGAGTTTCAGAGGAGGTGACTTTGGTGCAGCTAGAGGGAAGAATTTGGCAGTAGGGCTGAAAAGAAGGGTACTGATGAGCAAGAGGTCAACCAACGCTATTTGGAAAATGGAAGGCTGTAGATAGAAGCTGAGTTCATAATTTCACAGCCTCTAAATATAAATAAGTGGAGAGATTATATGCAAGAACTATTACTATAGTAGAACAACCTGTAAAAGAGGGACAGATTGTTCATGTTAAAAATGTACTTTGTCTCAGATGTGTCTTTGATAGTGAGAAGTGAAATTCTTTCCCGGTTCTGTATTTATGTTCTTCAGGGAACTTTGAAGTCAGCAGATTTGGGTTCAATTATCAGTCTAGAAGTATAGAACTTTTTTTCTGTCACTTTTAAAAAAGAAACAAACACATTAGAATTAAGGGTGGGGTTTAAAGAAAAGTTGTAAGAAATCTTTGACCACTGTATCTTAAGCACCTTTGCTGCTTGCGTTCCCGAGGCTTTTGGGGTGACCAGACCAAGCCCAAGCAAGCTTGTAGCCCACTGGAAAATGCTGTTTCTCCACGTTGCTGTGGCCAGTGTCCTAGTACTTCGCTCATCTCCTGGGGATACAATCACGTTGTTCCTCACACCTTGAGGTTCATGCTGTTCCTTCTCCTGGTTCCCGATGTGCTCTCACAGCCCTGTCTCTGCTTCCTCCCTTGTGGCCACATAAAGTGCAGTCATCTCAGAAGTCAATCCCTCAACCAGCAGGCTCTGTCTGCTAAGGAGCAGTAGTGATTTGCCAGCACTACTCTGCGGCAGCACTTGACCACTATGGCTGAGGCAGTGCAGCAGCCCTCCTGCCACATCGAGGTCTTGCTGCAGCTCTCAGTGTAACTCATCTTGCAGAGTGGTGAAGATGAACACAGTGGCTCAGAAATAAATGACACACAGCTGGTAGCAAGCATTTCTCCTGCTGCTGTCCCCTCTAATAGGTGAAGTTCGTGCCTTGTATCTAAGCAACCCCCTATCTTGATTTTTCATTGACAGGCCATCTCCCCTGCTATCCGTGTCTGGGCGTTGGTACTGACAGTTCTCCACTTACCTAATTTGGCCAGCCATTTGCAGAGTATTGATGGTTTGAAAGAAGCTAAAGTAGCCCCACCTCACTTGTACATGGCCTCCTTCCCTTCACCTTGCTCAGGGTTGAGGAGCAGGCATGTATGACATGGCCGTCCCAGAAGCAGCAAGCTCTGGGAGGCTCCTGGGGTTCAGCATCCTGCCAAAGCCATGCTTCTCTGTTGGCAGTAGGTGCAGCCAGGGTTCAGGCACACTTCTAGGTGGGGGTGAGTTTCAGAATGAATATGCAGTAGGATGGCAGGTAATAAATCATCTGCAGCAAAAACAAAGAGTGAACCAAGCAGTCCCAGAAGCTATATGGAGACAACCCGTCTGTCATCAGCCCACAGGTTACAGCCCAGGTGCTAACAGGGCAGTATATTTATTACCTCATTATTCTTCGTAGTAAGTCAATCCTCTCTTCCCCCAGCCATTGGCCATGAGGCTTTCTTGAGCATATGTTTATAAAACTACATGCTGTGCTCAGAAGGGAAATTCAGAAGTGCCTGTGTGAAACCTTCCTGACATCCTAAATACTGCTGTGAAAATTCGTGGTGCACATGGCTGATGGTTTGAGATTTGCCAGAATACCACCTTGTCATTTGCCTGATGATAGTCTTGACCACTGAATTCCTCTTTAAGGTTGTGTGTGTGTATAGACATAAATCCCACTGCCTTTCAACCTCCTCTTCCTTCAGCAGCAGCTCTCATTTTAGATTTTTTGTCTGCTGTTCAGTCCCTCTCTGCAGGAAGTAGCTGTGTGCCCACTCATGAGGTTCAGCTGATACGGTGGAGGTTCTCTGAAGTGAAATGACGCAGTTGTAAAAAAATACCTCCCTATTCACCTCTGCTCCTGCGTGGAGAAACAAATTGCTGTTTAATTCTGTAATCATTCAGCTATGGTAATGGTGAGGAGGCCTCTGTAATGTCATCTAAGTTCAAGGATAGTTTCCCTCTCAAAATTCTCCCTTATGAAGAAGAATGTGCTGGTAAACTGAAAGCCAAACATGAGTTACTGGAACAGTTATGTTCTCACTGATTCTAGTGTGCTTTGTGACAAAAATTTGAAATTTGGAACAGGGATTTACACTTTCCTAAATTCAGCTTGATGGTATTATCTCAGTTTCCTAGAGGATGTAAGAGAAAATTTTAAATGGAAAGTGCCTTTGAATGCACATTCCTCCAAACCAAATGCTTTCCACCTCACTTCTGTAGAAATGTTGGAAAATACATCTGGATCAGGACTTGTATTACTATGGCAAATTTGAGTCCAAAAAAATTAGATTTTAGAATTTAAAACTTCAGAACATCAAGGATGATTTGAGAAAACTTTGGGGACTGAGCAATGAAGGCAAAACTTTAATAAAAACACAGCCTAGAAGAATACTCTATCGTGTTAGGGCTGTTATTGCTGTTATTGTCATCAGCAGCACTGAACACCTGGTAGGGCATCAGTTTTTGGGGGAGTGGGGCAAGAAGAGCCAAGGGCAAATGTGCCTCTGAGCTGAGGGTGGTCCTCAGCTGGAACTGCTTGGGATGTGCATTCCCGTGAAAGTGCACTGAGATTGTTTGTGCCATGTGGCAACTTCACTCTATGTGCATGATACAGTAACCCCTAACTCATGGAATCAGCTGGGGTTTTGGGGGGATGTTGTTGTTGTTGTGGTTTATCTAAGTCAGATCTCTTACATAAGAGCATTTTCAGTGATTTGTCTCAGCTTATTAAAACTATTTCTTTTTGCCTTCTTAAACAAGCCTGTACCTAACAAGCCTTTCCAAGCTTAGAGAAATGAATGTGTGCATTACTGTTTTATTGGTAACACATCACAGCACTTCCCTGCATGACATGGGGCATGTTCAGTTTTTCCCAGACAGTATCAGTCTGTCATTCTTGGAGAGGATACTGTATGTATAATCCATCCAGAGACGGCTTTTCCAGTTTCCGAAGTTTATTGCTAATGAGGATGCACATAGGATGTAATCACTGGCAGGAGCCTCTGCTTCGGGGTACAGTGAGGCCAGCAGACAAGTAAGCAGCCAGTTTTATCTGGCTGTTTGCTCTCCCTTTTATCAGAGCTGTTTGGCTGGGGTTCAGGGGTGTTAGAGTGAACTGCAGAGGCTTTGGCTTGTAGATTTGTGTGACAGGGTGTGAGAGGACATGAGACAAAGCCTAAGAGAAGGAAATATCTGTGTGTTGAGAGAGGCAGCTTCGCATTTCACTGCAAAAGCTGAAGCTTAATTCTGTTTTTTTTTTTTAAATCACCAAAGACCACTGGCTGAGCTTTGATGAAGAGATATAGGAAGGCATCATTACACCAGGGCTGGTCAAAACTAGCATCTATGTGTAATAAACCCTTTAACCTCATTAATTTATATATGCCTTGCTGCCAGTGTGACCAGTGCTGCCACAGACAAAAGGAAAAGGAAAATCACTCTGTTTTCATATAGCAGTGGTTATTTATGGCAGGTGCAGGAAGTTTCCAGTGGGTTTCTCGGTGACAAAAGAGAAGAACTATTTAGCAGCCAGGACATTACAGCAATTCCAGATTATTAACAGCCTGCTTTACTAGATTAAATATTAGTTATCTGCCACTCACAGTGAAGTCCTTGACAGCATGTGACACAGCGTACTCTCATCCCCAAAGAAGAGTTGGGCTGTGACGTGGATTAGATGCATTTTCCTTGCTCTGCTTACGCTGGAGTTGTGCATTACTGCCGGCTCTGCGCAGGCGACAGAGGATTACAGCGCGCAGCCTGTGATGTGCGGTGGGACATGTGGTAGGGGCAGGAGATAAGGAAGCTTGAGGATGAGTTGGGTGCATGAGATGGGGTACAGAGCCACACTGACAAGAGCTGTACAGTTCTGGAGACAGTGCAGCCACAGCAAGCGCAGGTGTCCATGCCTGCCATGCTGTTGCACAGAGTTGGGATGGAGAAGGGCACATCTATCAGTTCACTTTGTTGGATTTTGGTGGTAGGTGAAAGCCAACCAACAGTCATTGTGAGACAAATGGCAATCCTGTATCGGTCGCTGAAGACAAGAATTTATTATGCCTTCTGTTAATCCTTTCCAAATGATGTGAGGGCTCCTGTTTGCTTCTGTCCTCTGGTCTCAAGTGGGCTACTGGTACAAGGAAGTCCCTGCTGGAGCAGGAGCTAGTATTCACGTGTTACTGACACAAGTGTCCACCTCACCTCACTAGGATAAGTTGACTTTGCCACTCTGTGACCCCAAACTATTTGAGACAAAGAGCTTTGTGTAGCCATATGAAAGAGAGGATAACCTCAACTTCCTTCTCTTGGTCTGAGATGTTGTAATCTTCCTCTGGTAAAAAGTAGCTTTGGAACTTGCTTTTTGCAGTTAGTACATCCTTCCAGGCTACAGTGGTGGTCTAGGATGTGTTCAGACATCCCGAGTCTTCTTCACTCTTTAAAGTGTCAGTTTTCAAATGTGTGGAATCAACTGTGGTGTTTTTTCTTTTCTTTTATTCTGTGCAGTGTTTGAAAATAAAGATAAGATTGTGATCATCATGGAGTATGCAAGTAAAGGAGAGTTGTATGATTACATCAGTGAGAGGCGGCGATTAAGCGAAAGAGAGACAAGACACTTCTTCCGACAAATAGTCTCTGCTGTACATTACTGCCACAAGGTGAGCAAAGGATTTCATAGTAAAAAATGCTGTTTCAAGGCTGATTTCTGGCATATATTTCAAAGCACGTCTGAGGCAGCAGCATTCATTATTAAGTATCAGAGCACATGATTTTATCAGTATGACAGGAGATCTTCATTAAAAGTACTACACTGAACTCGGGGCTTTTTTTAATGATGTTTTCCTGTGTTATGGCAGATACCAGACACACCCTTACTTTAGCCCTACATTGCATTTTTGCCTTTGAAATAATCCTCCTGACAATAAAAACTCAAAAATTAAAACATCAGCTAGAGAAGGCATTCCATATAACCTCTACAACATTAATATTAATGCATTCAAACAAATACTAGTTTGCAATTTGAATATGCTAGTAAACAACTTTAGAATAGTAAACAACTTTAGAATAGGAGATATAATATATGAGAGAAAAAGCCAAGAGAAGGCTATGAGGTTCATGTATAAACTTTAGTAAGTGCTCAATCTGGATAGGTAAAAGTAACTTTACCAGATGTAGCGGGAAGATACCATTTACTAATGACCTTATCCATCATCGTATCCATTTGGAATGACAGGTCAAGCAATTAAACCCAAGGTAGCTGACTGGCTGTTATCATGGACCTCTTATCCCTGTTTATGAAACAACTGCATAGAGCCAAAACTTGTATGAGGCCAAAGGCAATGAGCAGCTAACCAAATTTTTACTGGAATTCTTAAAACACTTAAATCTGTACTTGAATTCTGATAAACAAGGGGGTTTCTCATAGTCCTCACTGCACAGTGCTGAAAAGCTGCAGTGCAATTCCTGATGCAGTTAATTTTTCCAAGTTTCTGTAAAGAAGGCTCTGACCTAGACCCAGTCTGTTCGCTTCCATCCCTAACATTTACAATCCTTTGGGATTATAACTCCCCCGATCCACGTGGCTGCTCATTGGAGGAATGAGGGCTTTTGGAGAGGCTAACGTCATTGACAGATACTGGTTTCTGGTGCCTGGGAAGAATATGCTGCTTTCACGCAGTGGGGGCAGGATGGAATTAAGTTCCGAAAAGACACCCCCCAGCCCTCCACCCCCCACCCCCCTGCTGTTTTAGAGTCTTTGTGGGAGGACAGATTCCAGTCATTCTTCCCTTAACCGCACACCAAGTGACTAATACAGTGCCTGTCACTAGTCACTGGGCCATGAGTGTTATGACAGTGAAATTAGCCCTGAAATGTAGATGCAAAGACCACCCTGCCAGCTCACCTTTAATTTTCCCAATATCTTCTCATGTTCTTCCCCATTTTTTTTCTTCCTTGTTTCAGAATGGTGTTGTCCACAGGGACCTAAAATTGGAAAACATTCTTCTTGATGACAATTTTAATATTAAGGTAGGATTCTTTTTCTCACCTTCTCAGAATGGATTTGCATGTTTTATAACATTTTTACCCAAGGTATTAGAAGAGTCATTGTTATGGTAACAGCTACTAAGCAACAGCATCTGGCAAGAGGCTCAGAAGTTTGGAGGTTGGGGGAAGACACCACTGATTCCCAGTAATACACACTAAATGAAGCTTTGCATACTTTGGGGGGAAAGCCCTGTCCTGCCACGCAAAGGCCATGATTCCCAATGCAGTATCTATCCATTAGTAGGAAAAAGCAGAGCATTTAGTGCAGTCGGGCTTATTGTACAAATGATATTATTGCTGGCTGCTTCTGGGGCTAGGAAAAAACTGTTCTGGTCTACAGGGTTCAAGTGCCTCCTACAGAACGCTCTGAATGTTCTTTTGATCATGGCTGGAAAATAAGCAAATAGAGTTTCAAAATAAACCTAGTAAAGCACATGTGCTTCATTAGGAAATGGCCTTGGAACTTCAGACACAAACGTATACTTTGGATAGTGATGTCAGTGATGTCATTTCCATGCCATTTCTCCCCAGTGAAAGCATGGGAATGACCTTTTTTCCTCTCTTTTTCTTCTATTGTTTATAGCTATAGCACAAAGTTAAATAATGCAGAGATTTAATTTCCAGTGTAATTTCCTATATATATCCTATATATATTCCTCTCTAAAATAAGTGTAATTTCCAGGTTGGCTGAACCTGTTTCACTTTCAACTTTGTTCCTCCTTGGGTAGCTGGATGTCACGGTGGCTGGATGTGCTCATCCATGGGCAAACAAGCAGAGCAAGGAACACCAAAGAGTTTCTGCTGACGCTTTAGCATCCTTATTTAATTAAAAAAGTAATCAAGGAGCTACTTGCATAGCCCAGTATCTAAATAGCCTGGGTCTTCCTTTTGTCTCCCCTGAAAGCCCTGGGGCTGCAGGCACTGCCTTCTGTGCTTCACACTGGAGAGACTGTCTCCATTTCAAGCCGATGTGCAATGGAAATGGAAAGTAACATGTGGTAGCTGCCATCTGTGTAACGCTGATGACAGAAGCTAACTTGGATCAACTAGTGGATTAAAGGCACATAAATATGTGGTTTCCAAAAATAGTCTTTTACAGAAGGCCCATCCAATGCAATATTTGGATGTTTTGCTGTTAGCATTCAGTGTTGGAGCAGACCTCCCCTCTCCTGTTCCTACAGGGACGCTGTCTGCAGCAGCCAGAGCTGTTCTCAGCAGCGCTGAAAACAAAAAGTAGCCTTTCTAGGACATTGTATACGAATCAGGCTTCCGCAGGCAGGATGACCTTTCTTTCCACATTACATGCCAAACTATCTTCCCAGCTAATCAGAGAATTCTTGAGAGAAAAGAGGAATTTGTGGAATTTGCTAGCTGTGGTGGGCTGGATCTCTGCACTGTGGTCCTCATATGCAAAACCAATCACTTCTCAAGCCTCTGGGGAGCTGAGCTTTGTCAGAAGGCTCCGCTCCCGCCCCTCTCTCCTTTATGGGAGTCGTTCTCCTGCGGGTACAGCGGAAAGATGGGACAAGGACAGGTAGCTTTGTGTTCGGTCCATGCTTGGAGCTGACCCAGGGGCTTCAGAACCACAGATGCATTTCAGCTGCCATAGCGAGTGGCACTGCTGTGGAAGAAATTCAGGTAGCTGTACCTCCCCACATACCTTCCAGTCATTTGGACATCTTTTTCTTGAGCATTTCCCTTTCCTGACTTGCATTGTGTTTAAGCTGCTCTAGGTACTTTGCATATTTCCAGCCTTTCCTCAGCTACATCTCTTCAATCTTAAGGCCTCTGAACAGGCAAGGCTGCCTTGGCATGGGCAAGTGGCTTCTTTGCTGTCCTCTGGTAACTACTTCTGCAAAGGATCTCATGAAACTGAAAAACAGACTGAACTCAGGAAGGTGTTGGTATTTCATACATCTTACAGTCAATAGTGTTTGAATTTGGATTGCTTCAAGAAGTGACTTTTGGTATGGTTTTCCTTTTCCTCTGTGTTCTCTTTTTTTAAACCTTGTGACTAAGGTCAGCTTTGAATACTTGATGTTAAGCATACAGCCACTATTTCCCTGATGCTGAAGCTTTGAATATGTTGCTGTGGTTTCTGTGTTACTTGCACAGAATTTTACTTCCCACTTTTTCTTTGTTTCGCTAAACACTAACTGTTGGCAAGGAAACACATATGGAACTGTAAATTATTTATTAGGAGTAAATTTATCAGGTCCTCATTCTCAGAGTATTTACATATGGTTAATTCAGACAGAAAAAAAATGCACTTTGGGGTTTGGTACTGACTGGTGGCTTCAAATACTCAGGGGAAGGCATTTTCTAGAAATTGATTGATAGTCTTATCTGTACTTTCCTAGTATTTATATTTCATTCAGTGGATTACAAACACAAAATTGGCGGTTTCATTTTAAGAATGAGAAAATTAAAGGAATCTCTTTGTTCTTGGGTGCAATGTGCAATCAAATACATGTTTCCGATGAAGCCAGTGATCTATGCATTATGATTTACAAAAACATGTCATAATAATGTGAAGAAAAAATGTTGTAAAAATAGATCCCTGTATAGCAGCTTAAGCAATACTTTTAAAACAGGAAATAAAGAGGACAAGTAATCCATTAGAAATTATTATCTGACCTAAAAGGGCCCCAGGCCATTTTACTTGCTACTACACTAACTTGGAAACCATTCTTAAGCTTTAGATAATTAAATGAAGGTCATAAAGGAGTGTATGGAGACATAAGAAGGGGGGTTTTTTAGTTTTTAAGAATTGTGATGGTGAGTAAAAGTCTCTGGAAGCAGAGACGTGTTAGAATACAGCAACAAGGAAACACCAGTGTCTGGAAGCAACAAAAAATGACACATTTTGAAGAGCTCTGCGTGTCCACAGGCCAGAGGTGGAGGGCAATGAGGGGAAGAAAGTGATCCAATCTGTAGTATATTGTTAGGTTTTTCATGGACTTGTATGCAGTACTATTTCCTGCAGACTTTTACTGAAAGCCACTAAATGCAGCAAACATAAAGGAATCAAATGATCTTTAAACACTTGTGAGACTGAACATGCACACGTATCTAACTTGCACAGCTGGAGGTGGGCAGGGTCAGACAGGCAGGAAGGCTAAGGCAGCTCCAAAGCATTGAAAAAGCTGCCCTGAGTTGGGGAGTTAGGAAGCCCTTTGTGGGAAGAGATTCACAATGGCTTTAGGCATTTGCCTTCAGAAAAGCCTTTTGGTGGTGCCTGCTTCTCTTCATTCGTTTTGCAAGGACTGAGCATGCTAGTGTTTGGTTCACTGTAGCCATGAATTTACTGGAGGAAATAGCAGCAGGGCAAATAAGTAGCTGCCTCCATTTGCCCATAGCTCCTGCAGTTTGGTCTGATAAGGACCACATGTCCTCAAGCACTGCAGTTCTCCCCTGTGCCTGAATCTTCAAAGCTGCGCACAGGGACAAGGGGAGCAACTGCTGCCTCGTGTGGTGGCCAGGAAATTAATGCCTCTTGCTGGACCATCCAAATACTGTGTTCCTGCCCCATGCCACAAGCTACCCCCAGGGACACCTGTGTTACACAGCCTGGCACGGTGGAGGGGCCTCCTTGTTCACAGTAGGGATGAGAAGGGTCCCTGGGCTGGGAATTGCAGCTAAAAGAGATGTCTAGCAGAGGCTGACGTAACCCGCATTATCAACCCCGAAGTGACAGAAGAGTGGAACAATGCAAGTATAACAGTAACACAATCCTACTAACTGCACACTCTCTTGGGCTGGTAAGGGGACACCAATCAGACTAACCACTGAAAACCCACGAGGGTTTCGTATATTACAGAGTAGATGTGTGGAACTGGGCTTTACTTCGCCGGAAGTCTCACCAAGTGCACATACATTTAATTTGCTTTAAGAGACCTAATTATTTCTCTATCTGCAGTACAGAGAGACAGATTCTTAAGTGGGATAAAGCTGACAATTTCCATGAGTGTGAACTTTGTGGAGTTTATATTCCACACTTCAACAATAAATTACATCTGGTTTATCATAGCTAACAGTAAATATGAAACATACACTTCTGAAGCAAGGAGAATAAAAGTCTACTTTTCTGCTCCTCCCAATTTAGGAAGTTTTTTTGACTTGATGCCTTAGTTCCATTTAAGTGCCAAGAACATGAAGTAATGCTGGCTTCTATTAATCTTGTTTTGGGGGGCATGACAGTTTTAATGGGAAAAGCTGATAAACATCAGTCTGTGAGCATGGGAGTGGACTGTAACATAAATACTCTTTTCCTGAATGGTCAAAATGAAAACATGAATGCCCAAGTCTGAGAGTTTCTTAGCGTGAACAATGGTATGTGTGTCCCTATATATATATTTTTTCATGCACATCCACATGCATTTTATACATTCCATGGTGTTAAGGGAATGTATTTTCATAAGGAATCACACTGTGCAGTGTTTGTCCTTGTCTTAGCTGCATCCTGAACTAAAATAAAAATCAGTATCCAGCACGAATTGTTAACACTGAAATGATCCCATTCTCCCCCTGATTGACAGGGCACACTTCATAAGGCTTAAAACCAACTTCCTGCAAGCCAGGCAGGGTGACTTGATAAGAAAGTGGAATTTAAGGCAATTAAGTGCAATCTGAGCCATGAGAATATGTTTGCAGACTGCAATTGTACACCAGCTGTTTTCAATGACATTCCAGCCATACAATGAAGATTTTACAAACCACATTTATTTAAGGGTTGAATTTTCTGCTGTGGGTTGATAATACACTGTCTGAGGGACTGAGTGAGTTCAATCTATGAATGGACATGGTGAGATGAATTAAAATTAATGAATAGAATCTTTGAGCAGGATGGGTTCAGATTGTCAGTGAAACACCTGCACAAGCAGAACATCAAAATATGGAAGGGTGAAGCATGAAATCTCATATCTGAGTTGTGACTTTAAAAACTGGGTAAAAATGATATATTAAAAAAGTTTGCATTTTTAATGTGAAAGTATCTAACAGCTATATCTATATATCTATTTATATCTGTTTATAAAGTGTATCTATGTTCCTGTTTTGGTCTCAACTGTGTCATTTTTCAGTGTAGCTGTAGAAGTTGAGATTGTAGAGACAAAGACTTTACCTCTCCCAAGAGTTCGCTAGACATTGCAATTCAACAGGTATTAGAGACATTGACGATACACACTTTAGAAAGCCAAGAGTGAATGATGGTGCTGGCAAATCCTTTTCTTTCCCACTCACTTTGTGTTTTCTTGAATTTTCTCTTGTGAAAATTCCTGGGATTTAATTTCTTTCTGGTAGAAAAGACACGAATAAGGTGAAGAAAACACAGAGAAAACTCCTGTCTTTTATAGCTATAATACTTTTTTTATGCCTGTGCTTTATGTCTTTTATGTAGGCATTATGTTGATTGTGGGCAGTAATACAAGTGTCTCTGGGAAGCAGAAGCATTTGGGTTTTAAACAAGATAAAAATGAGATGTGTTGCCTTGTGCTAGAGAAACAAAGAAAATGCAGAGGTTGTGGGAGTATTTAGTGTTGCTATCCTCAGCCTTTGTTTTGTAAGAACAAGAACAGAGAATTGAAGTAAACAAAATATTTGGACCTGATCCTGCAATTCCTACATGGGGAAAATTCCCAACAGTCCCAAGGGAAGTTTTGTTTGTGTTGGGAAAGCCGGATTTGGGCCCATTGTTTCCAGTTAGGAACCAGACTTGTGTTTATTATCTTGTGATAGACATCTCGTGGGCTTAACAGCTCAGATTCCTCAGCCCCATGTCCCTGCATCTGGAGGAGAGAGTGACTGCCTCACTTTGCCCCTCATTCAAGCGTAGCTACATTCCAGATGATTTCAAAAATCACTTTCTTCAGTAATGCTTAGCTTCCTACAGCACTCCTGCCTCCCCCCTCCTGTTCAGTGTAAAGGTCTTGGTTTGGTTTGCATGTGTGTGATAAGAAGGGTGGTACTTTCTGCTTGCTTTCCTCTGGTATTAATGGCTATACGAGATGAAGAGAAGTCAGTGGACAGCAGGCTTCCCAGTAAGAGATTGTCTTTGCCAGCATATGCAATTCATCCAGGATGAAATTACCAGCTGATGGTTTGTGCAATCAGTTGGTGGCCTGTCTGTGAATGGAACCAAAGCATCCTTGTTCCTAATCAGGAGGATTTAACCTGGGAAGCCTTCTTCTCTGAGGGATCTCTAGAAAGAAAAGTAAAATCCACATCAAGTTCCTTGCCTTAGGGCAGAGACAAATATAACTAAGTCTTTCCTGATAAAGGATTTTTTGTTACTTTAAGAAACCATTAATATTACAAATGCCTTGTGCAATTCTATTTGCAGATTGCTGATTTTGGACTCTCTAACCTTTATCATAAAGACAAGTTTCTGCAGACCTTCTGTGGAAGCCCACTGTATGCTTCCCCTGAAATAGTTAATGGACGGCCTTACAGAGGCCCAGAGGTAAGAAGGGTCATTTTTTCTGTGGTGGTATGGGGATGTTTTTGATGATAATGTTCTTGAGGGCTAGTCTTAATGCAAATGTTACTGTACATGTGAGTTCACTTGGGTCTGTCCCATATTGGAAGTTGTTAAGCTGCCTTCACTTGCTTTTGTTTACACTGCCTGTGGGTGGTTAGTGACGTGTTAGACACTGGTTTGCCCAGCAGTAGGTGCAGCTGGACACGATGCTGCTCTTGTGGTGCTGATGGCAGGGAAAAGGGCAGGGATCAGGTTTCCTGGGCTTCACACGTGTTGTGTCTGTATTTCAGGTTGACAGCTGGGCCCTCGGTGTATTGCTTTACACTCTGGTTTATGGAACGATGCCCTTTGATGGCTTCGATCACAAAAATCTCATCAGGCAGATCAGCAGTGGAGAATATCGTGAGCCAACACAGACCTCAGGTATGCAAAAGGAGGGAGAGCCATGTACCGAGCTGACAGCAGTTCAGAATGGAGCATTTTTTTGGCCCCTTCCAACATGTTACAGTGTCATATTAGAATGATGTACACCAAAAAAAAAAAAATGTCATTCTCCTACTGAATTCATCTGCTGTAAATTCCCATCTGGGTATAGCACTTTCCAAAAGCCCTTTTGAAATTAAAGTTTTGTAGCAGATAGATTTTGTTGCCTTGGGGAAGCTGTAATGGGCTCTTTTAAGTAGATCTGTGACAGTGGAAGGCCTGTTAGCTATTGCAAGTGGAATTGTTCAGACAAGCTGTAAACTGATACAACGTACTGGTACAGATCAGTCTACTCACTGCACTGTGGTCCATCACGAGCAGAGAGAAGGTGAATGGTCAGAGCAACATAGTCTCTTATTAAAGAAGGCAGGCCAGAATCTGAATTAATGCCACTGTGTTCACATCGGCTTCTAGCATAACACATTAAGCAGTCACCTGACAGAAAAGTATCAGCTACGTCTGGCTCACTGATTATGACTCCTTCCAGCCTTAAATATCTATGCATATATTATATTTAAATGAATATTTATCTTGTATCAGTTGTTTGCCATCCTTTCAATTTCCTGTCTTCTCGCTCTCTGTATGAAAATAAACCTTCACAATACACAGAAGACTACATTGTTTATGGAAAAAAGTAAATATAGAAGCAGTAATGTGTAGATCATTTAAAATATCCCAATTCCATTTTATTTTCTTCTAAGTTTTGTCATTTGAGTCAATAGGTTGGTGGCTTCCTTCAGTAATATGGAACTATTCACTGTCTAATAGAGCACAAACATTAATTTATTGGATAGCCCAGTGTACATTTTCCAGAGTGAATCATATTCTTCTGATAAAAAGTAGTGCTTAGAGGCATTTTCCATCATTGATTGATGGTCAAAGCCTTGTTCCCTTTCATTTCTCCTGTTGGATGGAGCATTATTTTTGCTCATTTGATTGGCTTCACACTTCCAGTTTAAACCGACAGACCTAAGAATGCCCATGTTCTAAAATTGTTATATGCCATTCTTCGTCTATAGATGCTCGTGGTCTTATCAGGTGGATGCTGATGGTGAACCCTGAACGCCGAGCAACCATTGAAGACATTGCCAATCACTGGTGGGTTAACTGGGGCTACAAGAGCAGTGTCTGTGACTGTGATGCCATGAGGGACTCCGAGTCCCCACTGCTGGCAAGGTTTATTGATTGGCATCACCGTTCTACTGGCCTCCAACCAGAGACTGATACCAAAATCAAGTGCCTTTCTAAGCCCAAAGGTCCTGAAGTCACACTAGAGAGACAGAGGTCTCTGAAAAAATCAAAAAAGGAAAATGACATTGCACAGTCCATCCAGGAAGGAGGAGCTGAAAATGCAACCAAACCGACCTCCAAGAGACCCAAAGGCATCCTGAAGAAAAGGAGCAACAGTGAACATCGCTCTCACAGTGCAGGTTTCATTGAAGGAGTTGTCAGCCCAGTGTTACCCTCTGCTTTTAAGCTGGAGCAAGAGTTGTGTAGGACTGGCGTGGCCATTAGAAGTGTTGTAGAG
This sequence comes from Aleadryas rufinucha, assembly GCA_013397815.1. NCBI lineage: Eukaryota > Metazoa > Chordata > Aves > Passeriformes > Aleadryas > Aleadryas rufinucha. The sequence goes on along the minus strand of VZTH01008232.1, from coordinate 158,191 downwards.
GGAGAGGTAGCTGGCAAATATGGCACTAAGCAGTCTTCACTAATGCCAAAAAAAGGAATCTTAAAGAAGACTCAGCAGAGGGAGTCTGGCTATTACTCCTCTCCAGAAAGAAGCGAATCTTCTGAACTCTTGGACAATAATGATGAGACAGTAAACAGTGACACTTCTCCAGGGGTCACAGAGCCATCCAGAAATGGGTCTTACAGCCATTCCTGCAAGCGTAAGGGCATCTTGAAACACAACAGCAAGTATTCTACCAACAGCACCGAACCCGCTTTGATTAGCCCTGACACACCAACGCTGGAGGCCATGGAAGAAATGGTCTTGCCTGGGGATGCATTACCTCGAAGTTACAGTCGCCCTTCCAGCGTGATTAGTGACGACAGTATTTTGTCCAGTGACTCATTTGATTTGCTGGATTTGCAAGAGAACAGGCCAAACAGGCAGAGAATACGGAGCTGTGTCTCTGCTGAAAATTTCCTCCAGATCCAAGACTTCGAAGGACTTCAGAACCGCCCACGGCCACAGTATCTAAAGCGTTACCGCAACCGTCTGGGGGACAGCAGTTTTTCTCTTCTCACAGACATGGATGATGTGACTCAGGTCTACAAGAAAGCCCTAGAGATCTGCAACAAGCTGAACTAGCAGAGGGAAGATGGAAAAGGGAGGGAAGGGAGTTATTCTGTGTACCTTTATGATGGAGTAAGCCAGGTCACTGATTGCTGACAATGGTAGGTTTTGATTCAGAGGAGCTGACTGTACCTACTTAGCTGAACTCCAAGTAAAGTTGGCCCAAAGCCATCTCACACTTCTCTAATTTTGTGTCCTTAGATTATTACCTACCTGACCAGAGAAAAACCTTTGGTCTTTGTATCTGTGATGAAAACACATCAGGAGCTAGCAGACAAAAGCATCACGATTTGATGGCTCAAAGTCAAAGCTAGACGGAATTAAAACTGGAAGTGAGGGACACATGTTTTGAGAGGTTTGTAATTAATATTAGATAAGCTTTATCAAGAGATGAGCTGAATTCTTCAAGTCAAATTTGGATGCCTTTTAGAACAAGAGGCTTTATTTCCCTCTGAAGTTATTTGCCTGGGTACAATGATTGCACAGTGGGAATCTTTGGCTTGTGTTATGCAGGATGCCAGGCTAGGTGGTCACCATGGTCCCTTCCACCAGGGTGACCTGAGAGGTTCTGAACATGTTCTAAGATAATTTGAGAGACTTGCCCCAGAAAAACCTCATGAGGTGTTTGTGGACAAGCGATGGAGCAGGCATTTATATCTGGACCCTTCCACAGTGTCCAGAGCCATTGCTCTTCAGTGAGCAGAAAGTCCTAAAATTGTTTCCAACTCCTGCTCCTACCAGCAAAAACAGAACCACAGAAATGATAACGGGAACTGGAAGGAATGAGTGTTAGCAGCAGCTAAATGATCTTTTAAGGCATTTCAACCCATATGTTCAATCTGTGACTCTTTCAAAATGGCCAGCCAGATGAACGCCCAGACAAAGATGGATCTGACAAAGGGTCTCAAGGGTTAGCTGACCCTCCAATCTAGAGTTCAGTCACTGTCAGCAAATGGTGCCACCTTGCTGCTAGCTTGTAGTATTTGGGGATGACAGTAGTTTGCAACCAGGATGTTAGGTAAGGAAAAGGTTGTAGAATGTAGGAAATGGATAGAGGTAAGAAAGTTAGTGGGAAGATGCCTTTCTCCAAATGAAAATGTTCCTAGGTTGGTGGTAATGGAGCAGAAAGAATTGAGTGATGAAATGATAACGGTAGATTTAATAAGAGAGTTAGCATAAAATTGTGGGCCTGCCTCAATCTAGTGTAGCTGGTACTGAGTGTGCAATGATACCAGTTTGAAAAAAAAAGGATATGTGTTTGTGTTCTCAGACATATCCAGCTGTCCAGACCGAAGGCTTCAACTCCCATAAAGGTACCACATGGGTCTACTGGATTACCTGAATGTAAGCCTATGTCAGAAAGGCACTGTGTGTTTGACAGGCCTGGGCAAACTGGAATCTTCAGGCCCATTTCAGTCTCATTTCCATGAGCACATAGCCCCTGGCTTTCTTGGAGGTGCACTGGTGGGATTAAATCACAGGTTTCAGCCAATGATGTCAAATGATCCACAGCTGCAAAACTTGTATCGACACTCATACTCAGAGCAGAGGGGCATGGGGCAAGTTCTGGTCTCACTCCTGCCCTGTAACTGGAACTGAAAGCAGAGTTTGACCCACTGTGTCCCAAATCCTAGAGATGGTGCAGAAACTGAATAGAGTTCCTCTGGGGATTCTTTGGGAATCGGGGATAAGTCCATATATCGTTGGCATCTGGGACAGGGAGCTATTTCACTTGCAGATTCCTCTTATTCAGTGTATCATGGTACTTAAATCTGCCTGTTCCTCCTAAAAATCAAGTGGGCTGCCTAGCATAAAGATGAGCCAGCTTGAGTTTCCTAAATCAGTTAATCTGCCTCTGTTACTTGTTACTTATTCACTTACACTGGACCAAATTTGGCTCTGAAATAAACGGCATCAATACCATGAAATCTCTGAGAGACGTGCTCTCAGGCAGTTAAGTGAAATCTGGCTCACTGTCATTTGCTCAGGAAGGGCAACTGCAGGTCACTTTTCTACAGATGTGTACCTCTCTGTATGATATTCAGACATCTCATCCTCTCTCACAAGTCCTGCATGTGCTCTTTTACCCCATCCCAAACCAGCACCCCGTTTTGCAGTGTGTTGGATTAACAGGTTTGCTGTGGTGCATTTTAAAACAACTCAGCATAGTCTCCATGGCCTTTCTGGAACAAGGGTGGATGTGCCTTGCAGCCATGGCTTTTAACTCATGCCCTGGGGTGGAAGAGCTGCATCCTCAGCTGGTGTGAGTCAGTGCTGTCCCATTGAGGCTGGAGCATCACACCTTCCCTGCACATCTGGCACTAAGCCTTGAGTGGATTTATAGAGGTTTCAGGACGAAGGGAAGGGAACTCAGCCGGCCGTGGCAGGGAAGTGAGGAGCACCCTGAAGGCTCCTATCTCCAAGGCTTTTGCCCAGGCCTGCTTCCTTGTGTACAAATGTGAATGAGTGAGTGACTGCTTGCTGCCAAACTGGAAATGTTATGTAGGGATTTACTGGCATGTTACTGGCATGTTACATGTTTACTGGCATGTTATCATTCCTAGAAGAGAAGAAAAAAAAAAACTTGACTGCACATTGTTACTATTAGTGTTGTGATTCTTATTTAATTTTTTTTGTAATACAAAGTCAACTTTTTTATTTGAATTTGTCTTTTTTTTTTTATTTATTGGTCTGAAAGCCATTTCAAAGTTATAATAATATATTTGGTGTAATTTAATTGGTGCAACATTATTTTACAGCTCCGGCCAAAATTGTTTTGGTGTTATTTTTTGGGTTTTTTTGGGTTTTTCTCCCAATCCTTGGTTGGTTTGAGCTCTACGAGGCACACAGGGAAAAACGCCGGATAATCACCCGAAGTGTTTGTATTTTTAATCTGATACTGTTTTTTATTAAATAAAATGAAATTAATGTAACTGTGAAGAGTCTCTCTCTCCCCCTTTTCTTTTTCACTGTACATCAGCATGAGCCAATGCCAAATGGTAATGAACTTGTTGTGCAGAAATACAGCGGCATCTCAGCACTTTGTACCAAGTTGTTTATGCAAACCTTCTTGGCTCATTTCTGCATTTGAATATGATGTGGGTGGCCACAGAGACTCCCTTGCTGTGAAGCATTTGGCACTGCAAAGCACCCAGAGCTTTCAGCTCTAGAAGAGTTTGGTGGAGAACAGCTGACTGGGGGTTTTCTGTTGAAGATAAATGAGGTTTGTGGGCCAGGTGTGCTGTAGGTGAGACAGAGCTGGCTGAGCAGACACAGCACAGCTCATTTGTAGCTCAGATGGTCCTGGTCCTTTCTCCTCCTCATCTGGGAAAGGAACAGTTTATTGACAATGTTCTTGTTGGTAAAATTTAGGGGGTTTGAGCAGTAATTTGATCAAAAAAGACTGATGGCCGTTCACTGCTGTCGAGTGTGTGTTGATTTTGGTCAGATGGCTTTGAACAGGAGTAATCAGCTGGTGAGAGGGAAAAAGGGGAGTCAGTTTTCATTTTTTTGGAATCCCCCTGATCACCAGAGGGCTTTAGATTGTTTTTCTTGGAAAACAGGTGGGCATCATAAGGGAAGCTGGGTGTTAGGTATGCTGTGTGTGCTGGGGACTTGTTAAAATAAAGGAAGTGGTTGGCAATGCCTTCATATTGACTCTGAGCAAGACACCATTAAGCTTCACCCTTGATGCAGCCAGCCAAGATACCTGGGTATATATTCTGCTTTTTTAAATTACAGGCAGTTTGGATTAGGATCCAAGGTTTGGATATTATGGGAAAAAAAAGGCTTTAATTGTTCTAATTCATTTTTTCTCTCTTGAGCTTTTTAAAACAAGAAGCCATGGCTGTAGGTGCTAGATTACGACCACTTAGAAACCAGAGGGAATAAAGGGAAGAAGCCAATGATGCAGAAGGATAAGCAGGCGTAAACACATTACAAAAGGAATGATTATCTGCTGTGTGCTAATTGAGTCAGGAATTATGAGGTGTATATTCAAAGTCAGCAGGCCTGTTCTTGCACCTGAGGTGAGTAAGGTCTAATTGTGCTGGTGGTGGAAAATATACTGCAAGTCTCTTCTGTAATAACAATTATGAAACAACTTTTTTCTTTTTTTTTCTTTTTTTTTTAGCACACTAGTTAAAAAGTGAAGGTGAGGGCAAACTATTTGTTTCATTTTAAAAATAATGACTTTTAGAAAGTTCTGGATGGCTGGTCATGCTGCACGTTTGTGGCAAGCTCTGAGGAGTAATTATGTACATGTTTGTACAGCTCTGAGAGTGCACAGCTCTGGGGTGGGGTGGGAGCTGAGCGTCTTAATTTTCCTATTTATTACAGAAGATAAGTGCAGAGCGATATGCCTTAGCTGAAGTCACATAGTAAATCTGTAGACAGACCTGGTCTTCTTTCATGTTTGCTGCATGGGCATTGCAGTGGTGGTCAGAAACCGGTGAGTTTTTATAGTTTGGGCAAGACAGGAGCAAGGACGCAAGACAGGAGCATTTTTAGTTATTGCAGACAAATGAGTTTGCAGATAAATTTGTTACTGACTCCATAAGCATGTGTAGTAAAACCTTGCAACACCAGAGCCTCAGTTATAGCTACAGGGTCAGTCATAACCAGCCTAATGAAGGGAGACGTCTGATACTCATGTAAATTCGGTATATATAAGGAGCTTATCAGTTTAATTCAACATTTATCTCAGTGATTCACAGCTCATTTTAATGAGCTGCTTCTGGAAACAAATCTGCAGGAATGCTTTTGTTGAGCCAATAGAAACTTTGATGTTTGCTAGCATCAGCCCAGGGTCTCTGGTACCTGTCCCAGGGTGACTGATTTCAGGGTTTCAACTGGAAGTTTTACCACAGCAGAGAACAAGCCCTATTTCCACTGTGTTATTGGTATTTAGAATTCAACTAGAGCTTTTTTTTATTGTCTGGTGACGCTGTCTTTTCCTCCTTGCCAAACCAAGACATCTTTCTCATAAAAGACTGAGTAATTTGGCTGGAGAAGCAACTTTTTTGGATAGATGATCTGAGCATTTTGTTTCTGGCTATCTCTCTCTATTCCTTACTCCCCGCCCCATATTTCCTGGAATTTCATCAGTGCAGAAATCCCTTTGATTTCCTTGTCATCTGACCATACAGAGCCCTGAACTTTTAAGGAAATTATATTTATTTGCACTGATGTTTAATTGTTCCTTGGAAAAGCATTTTGCAAGACAATTTTATGAATCTGCAGAAGACTCCTCATTCGAACTCAAGTGCTGGGCTTAAGAGTTCACACTGAGTATTGCACCAGGCCCAAGGCCACGAAGGAATTAGGTAGGTGACTGCTATCAAAATAAGGAAATCAGCTGTGGGTGCTCGCTATAGAAGCACTTCTGGGTCAGGACGTCACCCTACTTTTTCATTCAGCAAAGCACCTCGACTGCCTGTGTGAACCCAGGTTTTTTTGATACCGAGCACCTCTGAAAATCCATGCCCGATCTTCCTGACAATGAGCACCCTGCACTGAAGCCTTTGCTGTCACAGACCATGTGTTGGTGTTGACCCGCCTTGACATTTTCTTTTTTGCCCTTTCCCTTTTCACTTTATCCTATTTACTTAACACAAATAAAGCGTATCTCTCTCTCACGTAGTCCAAACCCTGCTTGCTGTCCTGTTTAGCTTTGCTCCACAGACTGCATAAATAGCCTGTCAGGACAGTGGGTTGAACTTTGCTCACAAGGTCCTTTTGCAGCTCTGACCCTGGCTGTGGCATCGCTCAGCCTCGGAGGCTGGTGGGATCCATCTCTGCAGTGGTGGCTCCGGCGCTGGGCCTTTGCAGCAGGCAGCTTTTCTTCCAGGATGCAGAAACCGTGGATGGGACCCTGAGCCAACAGCAGGGAGCTCTCTGAAAGAGGCACCAAGCTGCAGGACAATTACAAAGCTGGGCTGCCAGGACAAATGAGTTAGACTAACCCAATATAAATTCCTGGAAGTTGGTGGTGAGATTATACCCTTCCCAGCAGGAATCCACTTAGAAAACTCTGCTCCTTTCATAAGCTGGGGAGATGCTATTGCATTTAGAAATACGAGGAAGGAATAACTGTAGAAGAACTGAAAATCTGTGGAGGAGGAAGAATTTTTCTTGTGGCTCTGCAGTACATAGAGTTTATTAAGAAACCCTTCCAAATTTCAGCCTCAGAGATAATAGGACAAGACATTCTTTAAATAGAACCAAAGGGAAAACAAATTGATAACAGATGTTAGAAAATATGTAAATATATATTTGTATTTACATATAAAGCCCTAGCCCTCGCCTGCCAGGCAAGATTGCTAGGACCAGAGTGTCATCATCCCAGCTGCACTGGGAATTGTCA
>VZTH01008232.1:0-151076 GCA_013397815.1 Aleadryas rufinucha | reverse complement strand
AGCTGCACTGGGAATTGTCAAAAATATTTCTTTAAATGTTCCTTCAAACTCTGTTGTTCTCTTTAACTGCACGTCCCACAGCTTGACGGTATAATCAGAAGATGTCTTGAGACAAGGGATCTGCTGCCTGAGAAGAGATCTTTGCTAAATTCCCATACAGCTCAGTGCCACAAGGAATGTTCAGTTAGCTCCAGCCCTTAGAAACCCCAAGGTAGTTAAGCCCCTTGCACTCCCAGGAAAAAATTGTGTCAGAGTGGAAAGAGGCAATGGGTAACAGTCAAGTATTACATCCCCAGATGGTGCAAACTGATGTTGACCCAACCTGGACAAGCATCCAGCCTTAAAACCAAATTCATATAATTGTGAAACTGTGGTTGGATTGAGTGGGAATGGCTTCTGGCCCCACATGCTCACCATGTGATCTCTCCATATGAGGAATTCTGTATTTTCAAAAGTTGTGTTAGAAGTACCTGTTTCTGAGAAGCCAATTTCAGCTGCCTATGCCTGGATTTTTGAAAGCGATGGCCACCATCTGCTCTCAGTGACCTCAGCCTGAGCTGTGGTCTCTTGGTGCTTACAAGGATAAGGCTTACTAGACCTCAGGCTGGGCATTTCAAAATAGAGATACTCCAAGCCAGTTACTCTGAAATCTTGAGCCTTTCCTTAGCTGGCGGGGGTCTTTCAAAATGCTGACACACCCAGGGCATTGTAAAATGTTGGGGAAATTGAACTATTCTTCAGCTGAATAGGAATTTTATTGATAGTGGTGATTCTTTAGGACATCAAAATGTTCTTAATGTCTCAGGAGTGTATGACTGTGAGTACTGCAAAGAAGGCAGGAAGCTTTGGGCCCTTAAAAAGACACAAGACACTTGCGAAGCTTTCAACAGCCCAGAGCTTGAGTGTTACAGTTTAATAAATCTGTCCTTTCCTAAGGGAAATGCTGCTTTAATCAAGTTTCTAATGTGGTCTTATTCTAGTGTATCCCACCAGACTAGTCTGGATGGGCATGGAAATTGTCCTCTTTTGCCATTAATAGAGAAGACACAAAAAGCCCATATAAGTAGCACGTGAACAACATCACCTGGTCTATGAAGAAATAACTGCAGTTGCTTTTTACTAGAGCCAAAATGCTGTTTTCTGAAAAGTTCCAAATTATTCTCCTGATCTGGCCATGACTTAGGCAGGTAACTCTGAAGGAAACAAAACTACTGATGACTACAGAAAATGAGGCAGAATAGGGGCAACATTTCATCCTGGTGAGAGAACAGAGGGACCATCTTCTCTTGCCCTGGATGTAAGTGAATAAATTAATTTCCTCCTGGTGTTGCATTCTGAAACTGGAGCAGATTTACTGGAGCCTCCCTCATTCCTTTTCCCGTGGCAAGTACAAGTAGTTAGCTTTGCTCACAAGAGATGTGGATTTGTGCCTTGCTACCATTTGCAGCAGGCCTGCAGTTGCACAGAGAATGGGACCCTGCTGGCTGAGTGCTGAGGGAGAGCCCTTAGAGCCCCTCCAGGGAGCCCTGGTACAAAGACAGCTTTAGCGTGAGAGAGGGATCAGAGCCCTCAATGCGCTTTAATGGGGCTGCCGGGGACAGCTTTTGTTAAAGTTCTGCCATGCAAACAAAGGAAGATTTGCATATTTTCCCCTCTGACATCAGCACGCTCCCCAACACCTGCAAAAGCACCCTCACCACAGAGGGCATCTCTAAAAAGACTTCAGAAAATACACAGGTTGTGAGCGGACCTGATTGCTTCAAATAGCAGAAAAGCCTTTTTTGTCAACACACTCACTAAACCTTAATTAAAACTGTACTGTTTCACCACAAAGTTATCTGGCTTTTCTTCTGGCAAAGCTGGTCCTACTGAGACAGGAATTCCTGCATTAGTTTAAATGCCTTTCCCCTTAAACCTTTTCTTCTGAAGAAGCCTTGGTCAAAAGCTGAAGCAAGGTCCTCCAGTTACAGAAACTATGCTCGAGTCAGGCTGAGGAATGGAACAAAAGCGGCATCACTTTTGACCAGTCAAAGCTTGTCCACACTGCCTGCATGAATGTTCCATGTCTATGGCAAAGTCCCAGAAATATTGTGAGGCCATACTGACTAACTGCCCGCTAGAAGGAAGTGTGTTGGAAGCATCAGAAGGCTCTAGATTAATTTAGCCCCCTGCCCTGGTATATACACTCCTCATCACAAACAAACACTTGGTTGAGTGGTTTTTGAGAGGACAGTAGAAAGCCTGCAAAGCTCAAAGGAAAGATTTGGGTTTTCACCACTAAGGCATCCATACTCTCCTTTGCATGCATGTGAATAGAAAGCCTTTGTTCAGATCAAGCCAAGAAGAAATAAACTCTTGTTGGAAGGTCATTTCAGCTTGCTTCGAGGGGTGAGGAAGAACTAGAAAAAATAACCAAATGTGGTCTTCTTACCAGTGATTATAAATACTGTCTTTCATCAGAACAGGCAAGGTTTTGTTAGAAATATCTATTTTTGTGTGGGACTAATTCATTATAGGTTCAGACTAGAGGTTTTATAAAAGTTTTAGCTACCACAGTTCCTGAGTGTCCCACTCGAGGCACCCTGGGGGGGTTTGATTTTTAGACAATGAGGACACAGCAAATGTTGGTGCTCAATCTGCCTTGCAGGTCTTGGTGGTTGCTTCTTTGACTGGTGCCTGTCAGCATTCAGGAAATTATGAATTCAGCTTTCCTATGTTAGCATAGGAAAGATCTCCATTAATCTGTTCTGTATTGATATCTGGAGGCTTTGCTTGGATTTCATACTCCACCATAACGTAACCCTCCCTCCAGGTTGGTAAGCAACCATGTCAAGCTCATCTTCCAGCAAAGCTCCACCACTTTTATTAAGAAGAGTTTTGCTACAACTGATGAATTCATTTCAAAGGGAGGGTAGGGAGAGAGCCCATGTGACATTTCAAATACAACTCTGCCAGGATTTCCTGTAGTTTAGTCTTTTTTATGAAATCTTCCCTCTTATCTCTCTCATATGAACCCTGATTCACTAAATTACTCCTATAAACAACTCTCACATGTTTAAAGGTAGGCCTGCCTATTCCTTGCTGACTCAGGGCCATGGCTTTCTATCTGACAGTGAAATGCTACCCAGGAAAATCCCCAAAGGTCAGTTTTCAGTATTATTTTTTGACATGAACTCAAAGAGGTTGGCAGAATGCTTCAGTAGTGGTTTTCCTGAAAAAACGGAGCAATATTATATATCTGTCTTTCAGCAAATATGAAGCTTTGGTACAAACCACAGCTTGCCTGCCTATGTCCTGTTTTCTTCTTCTACTTTGAGTATTTATTTCTGCAGATAAATGGCTTGCAGTAGTCTATCATACAAGTGGTCATTAACAAATCAAAGCTGAGATTTTCGAAAACATTCAGCATAAGCCTAGCTCTACTCTTGTTTAAGTTACTGGCAAAACCCCTAGAGATGTTATTTTTCTTTTTCTACAGATATAAGCCTATCCTATGCCCAGAACAGTATTTCCCCATTTCTGGTAGGATCGTTACAGGAGTTATTGCATAAGGAATGAACACTTTAGCAAGATAACAATGATAACCCTGATCTTCTTTTATATAATCATGGATTCAGAAGGAATTAAATCAGCAAACTTAGTGATGGAGATAAAAACTGAAGAGGTTGTTCCAGTACATCCAGGGTCACTGTCATATTTAATTTTGTAGCCCATAAAATCTTCCCTGCTGTAGTGGACAGGTCATCCTTGGCTACATCTAAAATGACTGGCTTCATGTGCTGATTTTTCCTTCCCAAATGGCACAGGTAGGCTCCTTAGGCTAGGATTTAAACATCTTTTAAAACCCAACAAAAATTATAAAGCTGACCTTTAACCTGCTTGACTTTTTTTCAAGTGCCAGAGTAAAGTAAACAGTCTTTGAAGGAAAGAAGATGCAAAGTCAGAGCTCAAAGCAAATGGATATTGTAAGGAGTGTCTCCTCACCTCTTTCCCTTCTGGATTTCCCTGACACCCCATGGGCTATGTAGCACTTCCTAGCACAGGCACAAGCTGGGCACATCAGCAGCAGCCTCCACTGCAAGCCCACACCTTGCTCCGAAAGTGCCATCACACCCAGGAAATCTTCGGGATCCTTGTTGTGTTGTCCCTTGCAAATATCCTCTGCAAGGGACAACACAACAGAGTTGTGTACACACACCTTGAGCTGAATGACTTCAGGGATCCTCCTGGGGTGTTTTTGTCCCCCACTTCCACCAATGCTTTGTTTTTTCCCCTTGAAGCATGGCTGGCTGCTGCTCATTGCTACTCAAGGGCCAGGGTGCCTGGACCATGTGTTTTCCTCCAGTTTGTTCGAGGTAATTTGATTTGTGGATTTGCACAGACAACAGCAGAGACTGATTCTTAACTGGACATCCCACCCCATGGTTCCTTCTCACTGGCTCCCCTAAGACAAGGCTAATTCCCACCTTCTGCTGGGGCAGGCAATTTGCTTTAAAAGTAGATAACCAAAGCGAGGAAGGAAGGAGCAGCTGGGGGGATTGGAGCAGTTGGTTTCTGTGCTGGGAATCCCCGTTAGGCTGAACAAAATCTCTCTTGTTTGCTGAGCAAGAAGGGAGAATCACTTCAGGCACCTCAGACCTGCACTAACCTGCGGAGTTTGCAGGCTCTGCCCTGCCTGCTGCAGCAGATGGGGACATCAGCTCATCTGCACCCAGGTGGACTTTGCTCGGTTGAGCATCTGCTCCTGGCTGCTCATCCAGCTTTTTTCCTAGACATAAAAACAAGTAATGATATGGTATTATTTTTATTTTTAAAATATGCACTAAGGAATCAAACTGCGGGCTGCATCTCCCATGTTGTTGGATGGCTGCTGCCTGTGTGGGGCACACTGCAGGCTGCGAACTCCTTGTGGGAGTACAACTCGTACACAGCTATGCAATTTTTATGTGCATTTATACCACAGTCCTTAGCTGAGCACAACTCTGATCACTGATGTCATCATTACTCATGTCAGACATCTCATGGTGGCCTTCAGGCCTTTTGTTCCACTTTCATGATGACTATGGGGAGTGGTATTGGGCAGATCTTGCAAAAGAAGTACCATTGTCAGCAAAAGAAATGAAAATCAGCCAGGATTTTGGCTTCTGTCAGTGAGCAAAATCTGAAGTTCAGGACATTTTGAGCTATTGTTATAACAAAAACAGCTCCCTCTCTTTTAATTTTCATTTGCTAGGACTTGGATCTTTCTCTCAGCTTTTCCACGCCTGAATTCCTTATGAACTTACTGTGAGCTAAACCAGAGAAACTGGAGACCTACACAACACAATCACTGTCTCACGGATTTTGGGAACAGACACATTCTCACAGGAAAAGTTTTGAAAACACTATAAGACATTGAAAAAAAAAAGAGACACTTTTTTCCCAGCTTCCCTTCAATTTATAATTAGAGCATTTAATTTAAATTTCAGAATATCAAAAACTTCAAGCAGCCGCACTGAGCTGTCATTCTGCAGCTGTATTTAGAGAAGACTTGAGAATTTGTACGTAAGAGGCCCGAGGAACAAAGACATCTGCCCTCAGGAAGGATATTAATATTGAAGGAGGCCTACACTTGAGCATGCTTCTATCCCTGCTTCAGGGGATTTTCTTCCAGCAGGGATTTTCCCACTTCAGTTGCTAATTTCCCTGAAGGCATTGTGACAAGTAGGATGCCTCTTTACACTTTTTGTCATAGCTATGGTATTTGAAGGAGACGAAGTGAAAATCTACAAATCTGTGCACATACAACGAAGGAAGGAGTTGTTAGTATGTGCTTAAGGGCAAACAGAGGATTATCTTCTAATCTGGTCATTTTGCTAAACAGAAGTTGTACAGATTTATCAGATATTACTTGCATCTGTTTAAATTACAGCTTATCTTTTTAAAAATAACCAGCCTTGGTACAAGCATTCCAGTGGATGAAGAATCAATCGCATTCCTTGGGAAATTGTCTCAGTCATTTATTACTAATATATGAAGCTGAGATTTTCAGAGTCACCTTGAGAACTGAGAAAACCAAGACTTGGAGGCTGTTCATCTTTAAAATCACCATATGGAGGAATTTCTTCAGCATTCTGATCGTGTTCCTCTGGAGCCTATCTGAAATTAAAGTTCTATTAAGTCCCTGAAGTGTTTAGATCTCAAGGAGAAATTTAAAAATGGTTGGAAAATATGAATACTCAATTCATGTTTGCTGTGTGCACTTAATCCCCTGTTTCTTTCTTCCCAGAGGACACAACACACACACACACACACACGCACACACGCACACACACACATATAAAAAATACATATAAATCTATATAAATAAGGACTGAATGAGCAAATAGATACTGCTTGTGCCCAGAATCAGTAAGTGCAAAACAATGCTCTGGTTAAGCTTCCATACAGTCCTGTGGGATGCATATGATGGGAAATGCTTCCCTGTCATCTACATAGATCTGAAAAATGGGGTTCTGGCATCCTGTAGCAAATACTCAGGGAGTGAGTGCTGGGACATTGGAACACTTGTTTCACATTTTCTAATTGTTTTTTAAAAAAAAAAAGTAATTTTTTTCCACATCGGTTAACACATTGTCAAGACAGGTAAATTAATTTTCCAGCAGTGTTCTACTGTTCCAAGTCTACTCACAGAATGCGCACGCAATTCCTAATTATTCTCTTACAGCAATTAGCTTTGAAAGTACTCTACAGAGTCTGAATTCTGTGAATGTTAACTGATATAAAAATTCAAAGGAAACCCTTCTTATCGGTAACAAACCCTAAAATATTTGACAGAGAAGCTAAGTCTGTGTTACAAAAAGCAAAAAAATTGACCTAGACTAGAAACCATCCCTCATCTACTGTCTGATTTTCTGATGCCTCTTCCTAATGGTATCAGTGATGGCGTGTGAAAAGTAACCACAAAATATGTAGCTTCACCATACCAAAAAGACACGTAAGTAGGAGAAGGAGACTGGATTTCAAGAAAGCAAGCTGGATTTATGGAGGAAGATTAAAAAAGCTAATTATGTTTAACTTGGCTGACAGACAGCTAAAAAAGGGGATATGATAACTGCCTACAAATATTTGAAAGATGCATAATACACCAAGGAAAGAGGGAAATAGTTTGAGACAAAGTCTGGTAAAGCAAAATTTAGGCTGGGTAGAATGCTAACAATGAGACCTGTCAGACTGCACAGAAATTTCCCGAGGGTATTAGTCAACACCTCATTAAAAAAAATACCTTGGACAACATGCACTGAGGGGGATTGCAGGGAATAATCCTTCAGTGAGAAAGTCAAGGACCAGGGACCTTCATAGGCCATATTCTGCTCCATTATTGCTGCTGTTGTCAATAGCATATGATTTTAAAGGTTTTCCCAACAAAGCTTTTGAGACACGAGACTTTTATTTCCTCCATGACAAACAGTAGATGGAGGGAAATTCTCTTTGAGGGAAATTACTCTTTTTATGGAAAATATGAATCATCAAAGGAAAGTCACCGTATTTGGAATGGGAGCAGTGGAACACACCAAAATGGTGTCGTGCCAACCTTCGCTGTCCCCAGGAAAGTTTCAGTGCAGCTGACAGGAGTGCTGACATTGAAGTGCCAGGGAATTGGAGACAATCTGGGGTTTGGATCATGTATGTAGCTCCTGTTCAGCATAAGCTCCGTGGTGGACTTGCACTTGAGCAGCTATCCTGTGTCAAAAGCCAACCTGCCTTGAGTCTCATTTTTTTTCCTAAATCAGCTAATTTGATTTTGTCAACCCAGCTCCAGAGCACATTATTTTTCTGCAATCTAGACCTGCCTTCACTATTAGGGGGTTGCATTTCTATGCCAGAAATACCAGCCTATATTTTTCCCCAGCACTGGCTCCCCTGCACGATCTACCACAAGTGAGACTTAACATAGCTGGAGTGGAACAACTGTGAATCTACTTAGCATCAGTCTTATGAAAGTCAGTGGAAACAGCTGATCCATTAAAATGAGATGGGAACCAGTGTTTCACTCCACATTTATGCCGATGTAACTCCTCTGCCTCATACTAGGATAAACTGAAGCTAGGCAGCAGTGAATCAGACCTAATATGTTTAGTACTTGTATGCTAAATTTATGAGGCACCCAGTGACATTTGCCTTACGTATAATGGTAGCACTCCCAGCAGGATGATCTAATCATTCATGAGGAATTATGGTACAATGTTGGAGTTTATTTAATGCTTAATGTTCACAACAACCTCCAGCATTGATTTTAATCTGGTTACTGCTCACATTGTGAAACAGATCTCCACGGAGCAGCAGCAGCAGCAGAGGAGATCAACCACAGCCCATGCAGCGTGGCATATATCAGCAGTACAAAGTTGCACTGTTTTTCTGACAGGCAGAGGAAGCAGAGTTGATTCACACACCAGAACAATTCCTCTCACCAAGACACTTAGGAATGCATCAAAGGAAACCGGTCTCTTTCTGCAGGCTTCCTCTGAGCAATGGGCTTACTGTAAATCAAAGACTTAAAAAAGTAGCACTTTTTAAAAATGGTGCCCTTGACAAATGGAGCAGGAAAACCTGTGAAAATTTGGATGCAGCAGAATGAATTTTCAAGGAGTGCACGCCAAGGTGTTAATTTTGCAGTACGTACTTGTAGTGGCACATTTTTCTGCCTCTAACATTGTATTCCCTCCAGGAGGGAGACCGAAGCCAAAAAGGGTTTGCCACTTCCAGGAGGTAGACTGTCTCTTAAAAAGAACCAAGAATAGAGGGGGAAAAAAAGGAGGAAAGAGAACTTTCATCCAAGTTGGTTTCTCAATTTCTAAGGAAAAGGTTTCAAATAAGTGAATGAGCTTTTTATAACCAAAATCTCCTTCTGGGGTCCCTCCAGCTTGGTTCACGTTGCCTTCAAGTAATTTTAACAGCAAATATTTCCTGAGCAGGAAGGGCAAATTGTTCTGCTAGTGGAATTTAGTCACAAGGTTTTAGGGAAATAATATTAATATTCACAGCTGCTGTGTCAGTGCTACAGAGAAGAAGCAGATTCACGAGGATGGCTGGTTTGTATCCTGTCCAGCCTTCATCCAAGACTGGCGAGCTCATTTTGCTAATTTTCCCCTGGAGAGATCACTACTTTATCCCCTCAATGATTTCTTGAGCTACTTGCTTAAAAGATGTATTTACATGGCATCTATTTGTGTGATTGATTGTTCTTATGACTTGTTGCCTGGCAGCGGCTTAAATATTACATTAAAAAAAAGCATAAAAAATTCCTTCCTAGTCAGTTAAAGTAACATCAAGGAGGTTCTCACATTTAACAGTCCTCCTGCGACCACATGTGACAACATGGTGAGCAACAAGACCCATCCAACTTGTTTGCCTTGGGCTGTCAGAGAAACAAATGACTGTGGACTTTTCTTAAAGAAGTTTATAGCAAGCTCTCGAATGTCATGGGGCAACAGCCAAGGCTCATGTATTCTCCAGACAAAAACACACGGCCTGTGAGCACTACCGACACAGATCCTGCTTTCTGGCTTGGAGGAAAAGCAACCACGCTGCACCTCCCACAGCCGTAGAAACAGCTGGCAGAGCATGACAGCATCATGTGGATCCTCTTCCCAGCTGGCCCACATTTGCAGCAGAGTGTTCCAGCTGCCCCCTCATGCTGCTTTGCTCAGTGAAATGACCCTCAGCGTGCCCCTTCTAGGCAGGTCTCTCTGTGTGCCCTGGCCAAGGATGCTTTGAGGCAGGGACATGAGCCCCCGGCACAGACTGGGGTGATAAGTGCCCACCATGAACTCCCCTGAGCAAGAGTCCAAATTGCAGCTGCGTCCTGGGCTTTATCATGGGCAAAGAGGGTCATCTGAGAGTGAGATGGAGAAGGCAGAGGATTTACTCACAGCAAGAAGGTCATGAAATTAGAGGGAGTCAATCTATGACTGCATTGTTGATTTCTGGGGTAACTCTAACGCAGTTTATGGTACAGAACATTATTGGGTACCCCTGGGCTTCTCCCCCGGGAAGGCTTGGAAGGCTTGATCTCGCCATTGGCAGTGGCCATGGGACTGTCGGGAGGGATGTCCCCGCAAGCCTGGCAGATCGTGCTAATTATCACTCACTCTGCAGATGCTTTGCAGGGCACCGTTCCTGTGAGCCGGCGCTGGCTGCACACGCTGCCGAGGAGCAGCTATTATCGGGTAACATGTCTGGTTACTTTATAGACCCAGTTAACAAGAAGGGAGGGGGGGGGGGAAAATTCCTACGTTGTGCAAAGTACTCTTTTCTTCCCCCCCCCTGCCCCCCCCGCCTTGTTTGGATCTTTGCCATTGTTTAAATTTAAGCAGATTTGCTATCCCAACATCTGCAGTTTGATTATTTGACTATTGCCTGGCTCTGGGTCAAACCACAGCAGAATACACTAGTCTGTGATTTACAGCCTGGGCTGTGATTATAATGGTTTTATTTTAGTTGGACCCCTATTTACAAGCTCATTTGTATTAGTGCACAGTGTTGTAATAACAATGGTAGAATTATTAGGTCTCGCAGAAACAATCGCACACAGTAAATGGCTGCAGCTCAGAGGGCGCTGCTTAAGTGCTCCAGCAGCCCGGCGATGTCTGCAGCACAGAGGTTGCCATTTTAATAACAAGGTGGGGAGGGGAGCGAAAAGAGGACCGGAGAGGGGGGAGGAGCCGAGGAGAAACGTGGTTGTTATTCATTCTTTTCTAAGTAAATAGAAAGGACGTGTGTTTCCTGGATTAGCCACTGCAAACAAATGCTGAGAGGGGAAAGAGCTGGTGTTTCCCTCAGCAGGGTTAAATAAGGTATTCTGCCTCGGCGCTGATGCCCGACGGCCGCTGGGAGCCGCGCCGCGGGCCGTGAGGAGCCCCACAGCGGCCTGCCCAGAGGAACCCGTGGCAATGGGGAGGGTCCTGGATAACCCCGGGTGTCTCGGCCTGCCGTGGAGAGCCCATGGCCACCCGTGGTGGAAGTGCCTGAGGTGCAGAAGCTCAGCCCCAGGGGCCTTTCCTGGCAGCAGGTCGGTGGAAGGACGAGGTGAGGTCGGGGGTTTTGTGGCACCTCTGAGGGGCCTTGCTGAGGCCTCCCCACAAACGCTAGGCCGGGCTGGTGTGAGCCATCGTCGAGGTGTCCCACCACCACGCAGGGCTGAGCCGCAGCTCCACAGGTATTTTTGGGACTTGCCTTGGGACCCTGTCTCAGGGAAATCCTCCCTTGTGAATAGCAAGAAGGATATTCAGGGTTTTACCTGGCACACCACAGGTGCCGACCCCGCCAGACCCCAGCACAAGAGCTTGGCCAACACGTGGCTGGAGCTGCCACTGCTGCAGGCCTCATGTGTTTGACCTGCCAGTGTGAGGAGCACTGGCAGCTCCTGCTGCAGACTTGCAGGTGTCAGGCATTTCTGAAAATTAGGTCTTTTATGTGATTTGTGGCCTTGGGGGGTCAGTGGCAGGGTGGACAGGATGGAGGGGAAGCCAGGCTTCAGTCCCTGCCACTCTCTTGCTCTCCCTGAAGAGAGCAGGGAAAGGACAGTTTATCCACTGTGTGGCAATGCTGTCTGAGGGCTTCCATCTCCTGCCCCACTACTGCCTGAAAATTAAATATTAAAAAAATTATGATTCTCTAGTCTCAGGGAGGAAAAAAAACTATCTTCAAAATCAAATAGAAAAAAATCAAAGGGAGAGTAGGACCAAGAGTTATTATTCATTGTGAAGAAGGTAAGACAAGGAAACAGCACTGGTCTGACTTAGAGGGCTTAAGTCCTTTCTCTGATGTGACACTCTCTGCCATCACCTGAGTCTGCCCATAAAGAACAGATCAGCTGAATCATCCTGACTATGAAAGGAGCATAGGCCAAAAAACCATTTCATATGGATGTTTCAGGTAAATTACTCAAGGTGCCTGAGATTAAATCAGATTTAAGATACCCTATTTAAGATGATGGTTATAAAACTGTGTGTCCTTGAGGCCTGTCCTGTGCTTAGCTACCCTTCCTCCTACAGGTGTAGTTTGGTATTGCTGACCAGCTCTGTTCAAGGGAAAAACCCTTCAAAGCTAAGAGAAAAAGTACTATTTCTTTCTCTGGCTGACCTCTGTCTGTGTACCTCTCTCTGTTTAAAAGCTGCTGGTTTCCTGGGTGTTTTGATCTTTTAGAAAAGAACCTTCTGACTAGAATTCTGTATAGCGAGAGTTTTTAGGGGTTTCTGCAGTCCCTTTGTACTAATTGATTCCCCAGTGCATTAGCATCACCAAAGCTAGACTAATCTTCTTTTCATTTTAGTGCTGAGATCAATGTCTCTGTCAACATAGTTTATTGAACCTGGTACAGTTTTACCACTTGCCTTTACCTCCTCTAAGATGGCTTTTCTCTTAAGTATGTCCTGAGAAAAGATCCCACTTTAAAACTACCTCTGGCCAAGCTACTGAGCAGAATTGCTCTCCTGTGGGGCCCAATCCACTGCCAAAATTCCTTCTGCTTCATCCCAGATACAAAATTTCCCAGCAGCTGGCATGTTGTCCTGTAGCTTTAGGAATCAAGCTGTGTCTTTCTGTCAGGGAAAAATTAGGATGGACTCCTCTGTTAAAGGGAAGGACTAGCGGGAGGTAGGTTCACGCGTAGGCTGTGCAGCCTGGGCTCTTCTCGTGGACGTAACACAACAGTTCTGCAGTACAAAACTTGCTTTCTGATGGAGTCAAATATCTTCCCTGTATTTTTCAGGAGCCATTGAAAAATCAGGCTGAGAAGTAATTCCTTTATAATTACCCAGCCTTATAAAAGAGCCTGCAAAGAAGAGGGTTTATGGACGGTCTCGCCTGAGCTCATTTATATCCTGCCGCAGTAGTCTGGGAGAAGCAATCTTTCTGCTTGTTTTTGTGGATGGCACAGACAGCAAAGGGTCCAGCCCTGCCCTTGGCACTGTGCCTGCTGAAGCTGAAGGTGCTGCTAAATTGCCACCAACTGCAGTGGCAGATGCACATGATCTCTTTCAGATTGGGTTTGCACTGTTTTCTCTTGGCTTAAGTAAGGATGAGTCCTTGCAAGCCTTCTGTGCATCGACTGCTTCCACCAATTTCAAGGATGAATTTGAGAGGATGAAGATTATTTCCTCATATGTGGCTTGCAAGATTAGAGCTGAAGATGCACAAATCTTGCCTTAAGAGGGCTGAAACAGAGCTTAGTTTACTCATCTGCTTCTGCCACATGCAGTGAACCTGACTTGTAGCTCTGCTCTGGCTTCAGCATGGTGCTAAATACTTTGCAGCACAGCACTTCCCAAAAAAGCTGGGAACCCTACATCTGCAGGGAAAATCAAACAAACAGATTGGAGAAATTAATTGTAGAGTTCCCACACAGAGCTCTGCATTTAAAGTGAGTACAAACAAATAGATCTGACAAGCTGGGCTACTTGAAAAAGAAGTGAGCAATGCAAACCAGAGAAAAATTCATTTGCATTCATGATATTTTAATCACTTACACTTTCATTAAACAAAATACTTAAGTAGATCTTACTCTTCAATGAATTTGAAGGGACTTGAGTATATGCTTTAAATTCTGTAAGTGCTTAAAAGTGCTGCCAAGCAAGGATGCAAGTCCTTAAAGTGCTTGGGCTGAGAGTATACTTAAGCGTTCTGCTGAATCAGATCCATGGTGTCACTGAGACTCAAAGTGAGCTCAAAGGTTTCAGCCGAGATGAAGGATAAAGCCAAACAGCGTAACAGGAAACTCTCAGGATTTTCCAGAGTGTAGTGCATAATTAGATTAAATGCACAATCCCATTTTGGGATTATGAATGGGTTTGGGGTTTTTTAGACCATTAAAAAGAGAAGGAGTCTTCCTTTGCAGACACACTCAAAATTTACCAGGTAACTTTTCCTATGCTTGCACTTTCCTTGTATGTGGCATTTGAAAATTAAACAAATGTCTTCAGTAACACTGCAGTTTAGTTCTGAGTAATTAAAAACGTCCACCTTGTGAAAACAGTTTCTTCTCCTGTGTTCATCTAGATAGCATTAAATTATTTCCCAAGTTTTCCCTGGGAAACGAAGTGGATTGCAATGGTATTGCAGTAGAACATAACAGTGCCATAGCAATTACATCTAAGCTTTGCTAACAATACATTTCAGCAAACAATTCTTAATTATATACTTTATGGCACACAAGCATATTTATTTTAACATAAATATTTAATTGACAGATTTTAAATGTTTTCCCTACCACTGATCTGTTAGCCACATCTATTGCCTGCAGAAATGCATTAAGCAAAGCAGATTGAACAGTTTTGTCCCACTGCTTCATGTCTTCATTCCCCTTAAAATTCTGTCCTATTACTTGGCCACAGCCTGACCGTGCCCTTCAGCACTACTGAATTTCATAGAAGTGATAACTGCTTTGAAATTGATGGAAAGAGCCATAAAGGAGACTAAAGACATAAAAAGTGTCTGTTACTCTCGTGCTGACTTTGTCTGTAACTGCTATGTGATTCCTTTCTATTGCTTGAATTTATTCAGTCATCCCAGAGCAAGTCCTGAAACTGTACACTCTGTCGAGCAAAACTTAATTGGTTTTATCAAAGACAATGCACCTCTAAGGAGCACTAGACAGTCTCTTGCACTTATCTATACTAAACTTATGCTTCATTCATCCTGTTTGCTGAGGTTCTGTAACCTCTCCAGTCTAGGGCCAGGGCCCTTGGGGCAGGAATGTCTGCCAGCCCCTGTTAGCTGGGCTCAGGTAGTCCCAAATGTGAGTGACCTGCCAGGAGTTGAGCTTGAATGACCCAGGCTGACTACTTGCAGAGACATTGGGGTGTCTGCACCACACACCTCAGGTAGCTGCTTTTCCCTTTTCTGGGATATCTCAGCAGTCCCCCATCACCTTCGTCCCTCCCAAGAGCTGGCTGGGGAACAGTGCCCACCCCAGAACTTGATGTGCCCTGATGCCTGGAGTTGGGATCACAGGCCAGACTTGACTGGACAGTGCTTTAGCAAAAATGAAAGCAACCCTAAATTGTAAAAGCAGCTTCATTTCCAAGATATTGTCGTCTTCCTTTGCCTTTCACAATCCCTGTATATCTGACTTTAAAGTGGGTTAGCAGTATGGCTTAGCGTCCAGAAGTTATGAAGATACATGAGGATTTGATTCCCTGTGGGCTCCCCTTCCCCTGCTTTGGCTCCTCGGGGATGTCAGAGCAGGTCCATGGAATGTAGCCCAGACTCGGGATGAGCCCCCTTTATCCAGCACATGCAATCTGTGCCAAGGGCTCTCCTTGGGGGTTACAAGCAGCTGCTCTGTCCCAGCTCCTGTCTCCTCACCTCACTCTGCACACAGTTGTGTAGATGCCACATATGTCCTTTTCCTCAGGCTTCAGCTCCACAGTGCAATAGCCAAATGCAGGGAGAGCCATAAGTTGCTGTTTTCTGCTATCAGCAAATTACTACACAGATGAGCCCAAAAGGAGGTGTGGAGGCAGGCACAGAACAGCGTTTACATGGTGCTTGGTTGCTGCTGACTGCTGCTCCAAAGGGGGCAAAACATGGGCATTGACTTCCCATATGACTTCTCATTGACTTCCCAGACTTTAAAGGCTGACTATCACTACTTTTTAAAAATACCATTGTATCACAATGGATAATATCCTGCCACGTCAGCTTTAAAATCTACTGAATGCAGGACCAGTCAAGATCTAGACCTCCTGTGAGTGATAGGGTCCTCAGTAATAAGGAAATTAGCAGCTGGAGGATAAAGATGCCAAGGACAAATGAACCAAACAGACCTTTCAAAAGCACTTGAGAAAATATCATTGAGATTGCTCAATTAAATATGGATATTGTTTAAAATGAATGGGTGGAGGCAGCAACAGGCAAGGAACAGCTGTGCTTGTTGAATCCTATCCCTTTGTTTGAGCAACAGCACAAATCCCCACACGTGTGGGATCTTTTTTATTATCTTTGCCCTCACCCCACACAGAGTTATCTTTATTTATAGGATCTCTAACAGCATCTCAGGTTGTAACCTTGATTTATAATACTGGAAATGCTGGCGCCCCATTTCATTTGCATGGAAGTGAGGTAGGTGAACTGCATAGCTGAGCTGTAATGTTTTTGTGAAGAATAGCAGATGTTTAGCTGTTTTCATTTTCACTCCTCAGTGGACAATCAACAAGGTCTGATAACTTCTCTTGTTTGCTGTGGGGTGGCCCAGAAATCTAAGTGGGGGGTCTGGCCAGAGAATAGCACACTACTGGATCAGCAGAATACCTCCATCAGCATTTACATAGGCAATGACAATAGATAGCTCAGAACTGGGGCTTTTCTTCTACTTCTGATTGCCCTAGGTCTGTTGCCAGACTTTTTTTGGGTTGTTTTGCATATGCAATACTGTCCTCTTTTGGGACTTCCCACAGGAGGTCAGGCACCTTTCTTATCTCTTTTCAGGAACTGAAAGTACACAGTGCAGATGGATGAGAAACATTTTCCCCCTAGTAAATATTTTTACTAAAACAGAAACACCTTTATATAACTGAATTTCCTGTAAACTCTTAATGAGAAACCTCCAGCTTTTCAGAGGAAAACAAACAGGCAAGCAAAATCCTCAACCCACCCTTGTGCTCAGCAAGTTCCTCCAGGTAGGAATCTAGCCATGTCTGCAAAAACTGTGTTGTGTAACACCAAGGAAATGCAGGAAACCAACACTCTCGTTAATCCCTCAGCCAAGCTTTCTTCCTACTCTTTTCCACTTGATTTAAACTATACCCGTATAGTGACTGCAGGGGAGCTTCTCTCGGGGGAAGTCATAGACGGCATGATGCAGGGTCTGTGTCACCCAAGCAATGTCACTATTTACACCTGTACAAATCAGCTCAGCTTCTTTCTTTACTCTTGATTGATCAGATGTATTGGAGCCTCACTGAATTGTAAACCAGTTGAGTCAATCCAATATCAAAGCTGAATCATGATGAATGAGTGTAGATTGATTTAAAATTACCCAAGAAGTGTGGCTACTTGAAAGGGTGTTAACTTCACCAATGTCAAGGGAGTTACTCTTGTTTTATGCCACTATAAACAAGAGCAGAGCTAAGCTGTGAGTCATCACTCGTTTCTCTTTTGCTGCTTCTATTTTCAGAGCAGATCTACTGGCTTTGCTGCTAGATGAACTTGCAGAGATGCTTCTTGGAGCTTCTTGCTGGTTAAACAAGGGTAGACTTTGTTCTCTGTGGGAGAGCAGAGAGAATCAGGATGTTATGACCTGGGAAAGGCTGAAACCCAAAGGCTCACATAGTATTTTTAGTAGTAGTATAAAATACAGGTGCCTCAAAGCCTAGGTTTTATCTCAGCTGGTAACAAGCATTTGAGGGCAGTCATTCTGTGGCCATACTGTGTTCCCAAAAAAAAGTGCTTGTCCTGAGCAATTAAGGTAGAAGTACCAGGAAAAAATGTTTATGATATTACTTGGACCTGGACAGAGATGCCTGAGGGGAATAGTTGCTTTGAACCCCTCAAGTATCTTTGCATTGTCATATAATCAGAAGGTCTTTTTTTGTAGGGACAGCTATTTTTAAACTCACTCTTCTGACACAGGCATGCACAGGCAGGATGCATCCGTTTTCTAAAGCAGGCGATGTAGCAATCTGTCAGCTGAGAAACATCTGAAAAAGGGTGGTTTTCCTCAGAAGGAAAATGGCTAAAGAAAGCATGTGGCTTTCAGAGGAGAAATACTCTATTATTATTAAAGAATCCAATCCCCGAAACATTTTTAGTCTGACATTTAGCATTTGAACCTATACCATGTGGTCCAGCATTCTAGCTATTAAAATCACTTGTTTGCACCTACCAGCCAGCAAGTAATTCTGTGGCCAAGGTGCTGTGTTCATATCTTCCTTTTCCACCCAAGCTGTCCTTAGCTGTCTGGTCTTGGCTTCCATAAACCACTCATTGCTTTCACCAGGCCTGGAAACAAGATGTGGTAGGAGCCATCACAAATTAACAGATGCTGTTTGCAGGGATGGATACCGTGACCACAGGAGCTAAAGAGAGTCATGTCTTCCATGCTCACATTGCTTTTGGGTACAGCTTGTCCTGAAGAATGCCGTGCTGGCAAAGATCTACAAACTAGGATGAAACTCTCCCCTATGCAGGCAGCCAGAATGGGGTACGTGCTTTACCACAGTCTCCTTTGAGCTTTATTTTTACAATGCAGTAACGTACAGCCATTCTGTTGGTCCTCTGAAAATGAGTGAATTGCAGTCTCAGAACTTAACTGGTGTCATATTGTTATGAATCACCACTTAAATATTTTCAGTGCTTCTTAGAAGAAGAACTAGAAAACTCAAGCAAAAGCAGAAGAGCTAAATAGGAATTTAGTCCTTATATCAAGAGCCATAAAATTACTCTAGTTAGAGCCCTGTAAGTCTTGATATAGAATATTCTGACTAGAGTTGCCTCTTTATTTCTTTCAGGCTACATTTTCCTTAATTTGCAATCAAGCTGAGTTGGGCTGATTTGTGTTTCTGTGCTGCAGCCCAGCAATCAAACAAAATAACATACCATGCTAGCAAACATAAAGAGAGTTCATGGACTGCAAGCTCCACTCTGGCGTGTGTGTAGGTATCTATAGATATGCCTGGGTCAGAAGAAATTGGAAGAGATCCTCCTGCCACTAGGATGGGTTATGCTGCTGTTGTGCCCAGGCATTTTGTGTGCAAACCTGTTGACCTCGGTGGAGTTACTCCATCCACATGGCAAGAATCCCTAAAACAGAATTTGGACTACGGGAAGTCAGTGGGAACTATGCCGCATCCATTGGCTTCAGGAGGAACAGGGATATTGTTGGCTTAAAATTACAGTCAGCTTTCAATTTTTATTTCTGGCTTAGGAGGGAAGGACTTAAAGAGGAAAATGGATAGAGAGAAGCACTGATTAAAGGAGTTTGAGAGCAACATCATTATGCTTTCTCAAAACAACAGGAACACAACACATCTCCGGAAGAATGTAGGCTGAAGTCAAATTGCAAGACTTGTATATTTTTCCTCAGGAAAAATGCTGTGGTGAAAAATGTTAATGATTTTTAAATAATGCTCCATTTTGCAGAGAACAATTTTCCAAGGAGCCTTTGCCTCCCAAGCAATTGCTGACCATTTAATGACATAGTAAGTATCAAATGCTGGAAGAAAGTGCATGTGGTAAGGACCGTATAATCACAAAGTAAATTCACCAGTATTTTTGCCTTAAAAACCAGCACACGTGTTAAATGATATTTTTGGGTCTACTGTGTATAATTACCAAGCATTGTACACTTTGGGAATACATAATTATATGTACAGTCCTTGCACCAGGAGTATACAATTACTCCCTGAGCATCCCTTGGATGCTGTGACTGTCCTGCCTGAAGGGCCAAGTGTAAGCCCAAATGTAGGACCCTTAGTGACTAGGATTTTTGGGATTGTCACATAAAGAGCCAAGTCAACATCTTACCCTGTTATGGTTTCCTTGAGAACACTCTGGGAGGGGCCAAGACCTAAAACAAATGTTGCAAAGGAACTTCAACTGATTCAGTTGCTTTAGCTTTATCACAAAGGTGCTTCATCTGCCTGTGTCTTCTCTTGCCATTGCATTACTGCCCTGAACAATGCTGTGCCCACCATCAAAAGGAGCTAGAAAATTTAAAAATAGGTGCAGGAAGAAGAATGACACTGTGTCTGGAAAACATGCCTGACATGCAGACACTTCAGGCATCAACAGGAAGTTCAAAGGGGTGACTGGAGAAAACACTGAGTACTAACTCAGCTAAAGGCACAACCAAATGGGTGCAGGCAGATTGTATTGATGTATCTGCCTGAGGCTTAACTTCTCAGACCCTCCACCTGGGCAGATAACCCATTACCTGGAAGGAGAGTGGTAAAACCACCAGTCATGCAGCTGCTGGAGTCCTAGAGGGAAGAGACAGAGGGCCAGCTCCTGGGCTGAACAACTAAATGAATCCCTCAGGGATGCTTCTTGGTTCTGTGGATGTGATAGCCAGTGTCAGTATTTCACAAGAGAGAGAAAACCAGAACTATAGCCAGACATGATATCACACCAGATTTCCAGAGAATGCACAGAATGATTAACTGGAATAAAGTGTTTTGCCATAAAACTGCCAGTTCTATAAAGCTAGTTTCTATTGACTGCAAATCTCTAAAGACCTGTTAAATCCCCTTGGTGAGGAAGAAGAATCCCTTTTATCTGTAAGAGACAGAACTAGTTGATTTTCATCTGGTATCTTTCAGTCCTGGGAGTGTTCATTGTGGACTTTTTTCAGCCAAGTTCCCAAAGCACTGAGTGAAAATACTCTCTTTTTCTTTTGGGTTCCTGCTTTGAGATGTTTTTCTCCCTATGGTCAGTAGTTGACAAGAGGTCACTTGTCGTTTCTGAGGAAAGGAAGAATATCACTTGAACAGGTGAATGTAACCACAGGACTATAAACCCAAGTCACTAACACTCTGCTATCATCCCTTCCTGCGACTCAGTCATCCTGGTATATCTGAGGCATGTCCTGGCGCCCTCTTTATCATTGTCTCACCAAGCAGT
Organism: Aleadryas rufinucha; assembly: GCA_013397815.1. Lineage (NCBI taxonomy): Eukaryota > Metazoa > Chordata > Aves > Passeriformes > Aleadryas > Aleadryas rufinucha. The sequence goes on along the minus strand of VZTH01008232.1, from coordinate 130,478 downwards.
CGATGCCTGAGTTTGAGAAACCTTTATTAGTCAGAGCTGTGTTGTATTGTTGGAGGTAGATAAGGGCTCCAGGTCACTGCAATTCAATGTATGCCTGGCTTGCTTAATCTGAAGCCCATTATAAGAGGGAACAATAATCTTGATTTTCTCTGTCTTCACATTTGTACTCTGCAGTCTAGGGGTCTCAAAGCAAATGCTAATTAGTAAAGATCTCGATTTAAATTTAAAACATACTTTAAGATTTTGAGAGAAAGGTTAAATTTTGCTTCCACTAGTACACTCCCACTAGTCCTAACCAAATCTTGCCTGTTCATATTTTAAAAGTCTTCCATATAAATATCACAAGCACTAATTATTTTGCCATCAATTGCCAGTGGAAAGTGACTGAGAGCTGTTTCAGTGTGAAGCATTTTTGCCATGCATCTAAGTAGGTGATTTAGCAAACCTCAGGCTAATGTCAAAGGTCCAGATGGCTCAAACATTTCAAGGCTACTGCACTTTGCAATGCCTGATGTCTGCTGTGCCTCAGCTGCAGAGATTTGTTCGGGATAATGCTTGAAAGTATTTCCTTTGATGTTAGATAGCATTAAGTGAGTAAATGAAAAGAAGAAAAAAAAAAAAAGAAGAATAAAAGCCAACCCTGAACCTAGAATCCAATCTTTTTGAAATATTGAAGATAATAGTCTGTTTTCACAATCTGTCTATGAGAGACTGTTAATATCACATTAGTTCCTTATGCTGATGAGTACTCCAGCACCAACATACATTTTGTAATTATTTCAAAACTGTGCAGAACCTAGGGTACAGTTTCCAACCTGTGCTGAGGCAAGTCTCCTTGTGTCATTCTCCTTGTCAGAGCCTTGAGTCAAGCCTGATGTGAGCAGGAGCAAACTGAAGTCTACAGTCTTTATTTGTGAAGAAATAAAAATAGCAGTGACACAGGAAATATCTGGAGTCAGTGTGACTCAGGGTGTTAGTGACAAATGACCCTTGTAAATTTGCAGCTACTCACTTTTGGTCCTATATCACAGCCACTGCATTTCCTTTGCCCAGATGTAAATGACCCAAGGAGACGCCTGGCAGTGGCAAGTTAAGCCCTACATGAATATTTCATATTTTGTGGGTAGTGACAGGCAGGCAGTGTTGCCTGAGGTATATGGTGCAATACCCCTCGGTGCACCTGGATGCTGAGGCATTAGGGAACAAACAGTGCAGGGAAAACTGGATCTGCCTGCAGCTACACTGTGCAGGAACAGTGCACGGGAGTGCCGACAGCTGGATGGGAACCATGGATCGGGAAAGGCAGAGACAGAGTTAAGAAGGATTGTGGATGTTCAGGAGTGCTTCAAGAGACAGACAGAGGAGTTGTTTTGGCAGAGCAGAGGCAGCAGGAGCCTGGACAGCACAGCCAGGTCTGCAAGGTCTGGGGAGCAGGAGGGAGCATCCACATAAAGTGCAGCCCTTTGCAGTTCTTTTTGCCAACTTTTGTTGTTTTTTCTTCCTCTTCTCAAAATAGTTACTTGTTAGAACAAGCTTCTTGCCAGGATGTCGCAATTGAGATGTTTGCTCTTGATCCTGGCTGTGATTCCTGTAGCACAGCTATGCTGGGTAAACCAACCCTCCCTGCTACAAGTGGCAGAAAACACAATCCTAGCTGCACTGAAAATAACAAACTTTGACTCACTTCCTCTTCAGAAACTCTTCAGTATGCCCCATTATGCAATTCTCCAGTCTCCGGGTACCAAGAGAGAACTAATATCCATTTAATCCCTGAAGAGCAAGCTTCTAGGGGGCACTTTTTCCTGCACAGACCCTTTGGTTGTGGTCATGTTAAAGTGGTGAAGCCCTGTGCTGACCAAGGAATGCTCTGCTACTATCACCAAGTATTTTGTGTGTGTGTGTGTGTGTGTGTGTGTGTGAGAGAGATCCAGATCTCTCCTTGCTATTTACTTCACAGTAGACATAAGGCGCTTGGCATTTTAGTTAGAACACCTCAAATCCATAGCTTAGACTCTAGTGGTTCAACTTTTCAGCTTTTCAGGGGTATTGCAGTCTTTAGGAATTATCCCAACTCTCTGTCATCAAACCAGCACCTGACATTAAAAATAATATAGGTTCTACCTCAGTGAATAACATGCATTCCTTGGGTGACTGCTGGGAGGTAAGCAGGGAAGAAGAGATGGAAAATTGCTTGTATATGAAATATGCATGAAGAACATTTTCATGAGCCCAGACTGCAGTCTTGCTGGGTTTCACATCTGTCATTAAGCCCCTCAGACTTCTGAGCTGCAGCAATAAATCCTTTCTAATTTTTTTTGTTGTTGTTGTTAATGACATCAAGGCAGCATGGCAACTATTTAGGCAAAACTGTCCTCCTGCACACATACAGACACTTGCCCTTTTCGTGACTGGTAGTTGGAAGAAAAATATTAAATAGATCAAGGGCAAATGTGCAAAAGTAAAAATATCTTCTTAGTCATTTATGTGAATGAAGCTTTACTAAATAAATGACACAGGTGAAAAGAATTTCCATGAATTCAGGTGCTAGCTCAGCAGCTCAGTCTGTAACAGGACTGTTTGTCTGCTGAAAACTCAGGCACATGCATATGAAAAGTACTGTATCCAGGGAAAATCAGGTGAGTCACAGCACACTTTTTAGCCAAATCACCCCAATTTTACCTGCAATTTCCCACTGAGTACAGCAAAATGCAGGACCTATCCCAAGCATGAAGAAATGTAGCAACACATCGATAATGTATCATGAGGATGAACATTCAGTGCTCACCTCTGAATTCAGTGCATTGTATTGTGACATCTTCTGATGTATCATTGTGGAGTTTTAGCAAAGCAGAAATACCTTTAATAGGGGCAGAGGACAGTCCTTTTGTAAAAACCCCCTATTTTTATTGCCACCCAGAAAGATGCCACAAATCCTCCTGCTCCCAGGAATCTACTTTTAACTCCTAGTAAAATACCTAACTGCTTTTGAAATCTGGACTTCTGTGTTTTATTAGTGCCCCCACCACAGACAAAACCCTATCGCCCCAAGATCTGTTCACACACACTTCTAATCCTCCAGGATTTATAATTTAAATAAGCATATCAGAGATGTTAATCTAGATCATCTAAGTGTCTCTTTGGGGGGTTTTATTTCAGATTCCAGTCAAAGAGATAAAGAGCTGGGATCTGGAGTCTTCTGTAGTCAGGGGTTTCTTCTAAAACTGGGATAGAGTTAGGAAGAATGCTTCTGGCTGACTCTGGGCATCTGTATCCCTTCTCAGATCATTTCAGCTCTGCTGCATGATGAATTCTTATTTGGGGGTCACACACATTCGGGACTGATGAGGCAGCTGGCAGTGAGGTAGGCATTCTCTCCTTTGTGACTCCTCCAAGGTGCTGGTGGTTTGGATGCAGCCAAGCAGGCTGAGTGCTCATGTGGAGATGTGTACACACAGAAAATCAGCAAAACACCTGCCTTGCTGAAGAGGCCAGGTTGCTGGAAGCACGTACTTGGTGGGCAGAAGCCTGCTTCTTCCAAATGTGGAGGCAGCCGTGGCCTGGCTGACGCTGTGACAGGCAGCCCATGTGCGTGTGTGCTCAGCCTGCAGGGAAGGGCCAAAAAAGTGAAGTGGCCCACCTGCCTGGGCTTGCCTGGAATAATACACCCAACTCCTGCACAAAAACACTGCCTTCGTTCTCTCAGAAAGGTAAAACAACCACAGTTGGTGGTTGCCTTTGGAGAACTTGCTTACTGTGCCCGTTCCCATGGAGAAAACACTATTAACATTTATGGGGCTTCCCATAGATGGCCACAACACAAGGTAGAGTGACTGTCTGAGCTACCATGCTGCCCATCCTTCTGCCCCACTCTTTCACAGATCCAGGTGATCCGTGTAGGTTCCCACCAAGATGCTCTCCAAGGTTCAGCCAACACCCATACCTGGGACCCTCCTTCAGGGCTGCTGAGGATCTGCACCATTTCTGGTGCCATCTCACACTAGCAAGGGAAATGCGGCTTTGAAGGGGCAGTTTGATGGCACAGTCACTGCCCAGCTGGAAAGATTCTCTGGAAAGATTCTCTGATGGCTGCTCTGGCTCCAGCATAGCTCAGTGTCTTCAGTAGTGATGCTGAAGGATAGTAGTGATGGTGTTTGGTTGATCTGAGGAAGACACAAATCTGGGAAATCTGTGGTGCATCAGGGTAAGGAATGGAATTTAAAATTATCACCTTAGGAAAACTGACTGGAGAAAGTAGGATGAAATTCAGTAGAGACACATGCAGGATGTTGTACTTAGGCTTGACCATTCCTTGCATCTTGAAAGAGTGAAAAGGAGTCCTGTTCTGCTAAGCCCTGGAGAAACTTCAGCTGGATTCTCTTGCTCAGTTTCACGATCAGCTGGAAGATCAGATCTCTACAGAATTTCTTTATGACTCAGTGTAAAACAGAGACTTTGTAAACCAAAAGACAGTAGCTGTTTAAAGATCTGTCATCATCCCCCTCTGGCACAAATACTTCTGCTGGTTTGGTTGACAGCATAAGCTTCTGGGGCTGCAGTCTGAGAGCAGCAGTATTAAACTTTGAATTTCTCCTGGAAGGTGGCAACTAGAAAGTGTGTTGGGGACACCCTTTGAGTGGGAGAAACCATGATGAATGTGATTGTGCTGGGGAATATGTGGGGAATATGCCTCTGGTGCTGCTCCAAGTCGATAGTGTTATTACTCCAATAACATCAAGGGAGTTAGGCTTGAATGAAACTGGAAATAATGCAGTGCTTAATTAGATGACTTTGATAAGAAGAACCTAGGGTAAAGTGTAGCTAGAAAAGATTAATTGCAGCTTCATTCTCCAGGGTAATTCCTTGTAGGATTGCCTCTGGTCACAACACAGTTTCACTGTAATGGTGCTGTGCATTGTTAAAAGTCAGCAGTCATTTATTTTGTGCTGAACAGACTACATTATGAAGGAGATAATCCAGTTTGCTGTCATTTTGGCAGCTTGCTAATGACACAGGGCAGCATAATATTGCATGGGTTCAGAATTCAGTTGCTAAGCTTCAAGATTTATACTTAGCACATACTGTCATTCTTCAGAAATAGTTTTTGCTTTATCCCAAAACTCTGCTTTAAATTTATTGTCACTTTCCGGCTAGTGTCTAAAGGGCAACCAAATGACATTTTTCTTCATGCCTGTTAAATGATCTAGTATTGGGTGAGGGCAGGGGGAAAACTCCAGCAATTAACAAGACCAGAGCCTTTGCAAGAAGCAGACAGAAAGGAAAAGAGAACAGATTTGAGCTGACTCATTCAGAAGAGGTTTTAACAAATCATTCATTGCTCTAAATCTCTGTCCTTCATCTAGAAGGAAAGAAAGTCCAGCGGTATGAATATTAACCTAGAACCTGTGTAGGGCTAAGAACTGCGTGAGCCATGTTCCTCCCTCCTCCCCTCTCTCCCATACTCCATCCCTATCTCCTGATTTCCATATAATGTGAAGTCAGGCCTGTGGCCCAGCCAGGAGCCAGGCACACTCAGCTTGCAGCCCCATTGCCTCAGGTTTAAGGCCAGAGAGCAGGGGAAGAGGAAGCTTTATGGAGGTGAACTTCCATAGTATCCTATGGATATCCTGGCCCTCTGCTCTTTGGCACTTAGGGGCATTGCCCAGCTCTGCCCTCTGAACACAGCCTTGTGTCCTTCCTAGGGCACGGGAAAGCACGGGGAGTTTGTGCTTGGGCATCTGCAGCTCTTGCTGGCACGGTGTCTGTGGGCACAGTAAAGCTTGTCTCCTGGTTCTGGTTTGCATGAGCTTGTATCTTCTAAATTTTACTTTGATTTTCAGGAAGAAAAAGGGAAAATCTGCTGAAAATTGATAGCTCATTGGCATTTCTGCCACACACCATCAAGATTGCTCTTCACTGTATTGAACTCTCCTAGGCCAATTTTGCCATAGGTTTGGTTTTTCAGCGTATTTCATGCTTAGAAATAGTTTCAGGTTCACTGACCGTAACAAACCCTTATGGGCATCCTGCAGAGTTTGTTTGGTGACCTGTTGGGTTTGAGATTTGGTTTGGTTGGTTAGTTTGACTTGGTTCATTGTATATTTGGAGGTCCCCAAGGAGTAGAGGGCAATGGGTTCTTCTGCTTGCTTCTATTCATAAAGGATGGGAACTCAGGCACCCTCTGACAGTGCAGGCTTTATAAGGGCAGGTAGGCAGAAAGATCAGGCTGTGGAGAGCATTCAGAGTGGATACAAAAAGCCTGACCTTCATGTCCTGAAGCCAAGGGAGTCTGAAGAGTGAATCAAAGAGGACAGGAGGAACTGACAGTGGGCAATTGATGGGCAAAGAATATGATCTCAGCAACTGCATTTTGAAGGGAGGCCTTCAGGGGGAAAAAAAAAAAAAGAAAAAAAGAAGAAAGAAAACGAGATCAAGCATTAAAGTTTTATCAGAAAAGGTTGACCTTTACTGATGTTAACTGCTATGAATAATATCAGTTTGTACCAGCAGAGGAATTGAGCCTGAATTTATTTTTCTTATAGACTTCTCTACTAGATTAATTCACTGGTGAACGAGATACAAGTAGTAGGAAGCTGAATGCTGATGTTGCTAACAGCAAAGTTCACCTCTCAGGCCAGACTTCCATGCAAAATAGCTGTGATCTCATACTTTCGTGCCTTATGCAAAAAACTGAAATAAAGTGAAAACTGCTCTGTGCTGCACTGAATGGTATTTATAGCAGTGGGAGGCATACCAGGACCTTCATTCTGTTGCCCTTATCCCCTCTCCCCATCCAGTAAAACACACCCAGTGGAAAAGCTGTAATATTGGCTGAGATCTGGGTTAAGTCCTCCTGGACATGAGTGGGTTGCCATGCTGACTCCCCTGGGGTTTGTGGCTGTTGTGAGGAGCAGAAGCTGAAGTGTTCAAGGCCAGGTTGGATGGGGCTCTGAGCAACCTGATCTGGTGTCCCTGCCCATGGCAGGGGATTGGAACTAGATGATCTTTAAGGTCCCTCCCAACCCAAACCATTCTATGATTCTGCAGTGATTCTATGATTACAAGGAAAATACTTGAGTGGCACCATAAAATGGAGCTCAGCAGAGCCAGGCTCTCAGCTCAGAACAAGTAGTCAACAAGTTAAATCCTGTCCTTTCAAATGTTGCAGTCAAAACGAAGAAAGACACAAACTGGTGGTTTCTTAGAATGAAGAGAGGGAAAGAGAGGAAAAAGGAAGCCTATTTTTAATGGTTGGAAGGCTCTTAGATACAAAGAGTCACCCTGGATAAGACAATACAGAGTAGGCAGAAACACCAGCATTTCTGAATGGCTCAGGAACAAGGAAGGAAGGAAAGCTAAGAGCTGAAGATGACTCATTCCAAGGACCTGAATGAGGAGGAGGATGGGGTATTAAGCAGTTTCCCATGAAGAAGTACCTTTAAAAACAAACCCTACCTTTCGAAGAAAAAAATGTAGGAGAAAAAACCCCAGAAGCCTCTCATGAGATTTTGAATAATTTATAAATGTCTTTTGCATTTTTCTCATCCTTCGAAAATTCCTTAGGAAATCAGTGGATCATTATTGTAGGTGGGAGCTTTCATCACCATATTGAGTGAGCAACAATGTTCATGTCAATCTCATGCCTCTGGATCACGTAAAGGACTGTGTGTGTCATCACGACGTCTGCGTTTGCACAATGCCTTAAGACACTGCTGCTGATGCTTGTGGAAAGTACAAAGCAGTCTCCGGAAGGCACTGCATCCCATTGTCCCATATGTCTTTTTTTCCACTCTTTATCAGCTGGTAGTAGAGATAAATATTTGTTTTTCTCCTAACATTTTTGGTTCCAGATTTATATAGGGTGTGAGTGAGAAGTATCTCCATCAACACTCTTAGATTTACAAGGTTTTGAATTAATATGCTGAGAGAGTGTAAGCATTCTGGACTCAATTTCTATAATCCCTATTTTACAGGATTGTTTTGGTTTTTTGGTTTGCTGTTGTTATTGTTTTTGTTTGGGTGTTTTTCTAATCTTTCTCTCTGGAGAAAGTAAATTAACAGTATGACACCATGGTTTGACATGCCCATATCTTTTTGAAAGATATATGCAGAATAAGGAAAGATCATCTTAATCCTTCACCCATTAAGACAAAAAAACCCCCGTTGCTTCATGCAGTTTGGGAGGTATGGGCATCTTTTCCTCTCTCCTGCTATCTTCTCAGTCTCCTCTGCCATCTCCATCTGGAAAGACCTTAAAACTCTACAAACTCTGTAGGAAATAAGAGTCAAAGCATTTCCCATGCTTCTTCACATTACCCTTTCCCCTGCCTTCGTACACCAGCATGCTCTTAGTTCTCTACTGCTATTCAAGAGAGAAATGAGTGCATTTCACGTAAGTATCTGTGTGCAGGACAAGATTCCCCACTTTATGTGGGAAAAACCCTGCAAGAGAGAATGCAGTGAGTCTCTGAGGTTTCCCGTGCTGTGGTTTTCCTGGGTGGTCTTTCTGATGAGAGGTGATAGGTATAATGGGGAATTTTGAAGCCGCAAAATTTGCCATTGCTCCCTCTTGCAACTCCTCTTCCTCACTCGGATGTGTTAAAATTTGTCCTAATCAAGCCAAGCACCCTCCTCCAGGAGCAGCTCTTGTTTCTGGTGCCTGTTTTCGTTGAGCAACAGAGCTGTACATACCACCTTGCAGCACTGCTCTGTATCACATTTACAGGGCTACTTTATCATGCTCATCCTGTTGTTCCTAGATAAGTAATTCCACTCTCCACTGAGTGTTAAGCCCTTGCAAATATTTATACACACCTCTCCTCATACCATCACTCAGCCAGTGCCTTCAAACTTTCCTCTGAAGCTCTTCACATTTCTGATAATTGCTGCTACTCTTGTCCTCCACTCAGTGCTCTTCAGGCAACAGCCTGACCACTATATACATTTCTCTTCAAACTTCTTATAGACCTCCCCCATAGGCTATCCCTTCTTCCATAGGCAACAGCTATTGTGACTATGATGGTGTCATCCCTGCTCCTCTGTCACCAGAGCAGGTGCAGGTATTCCCAAACTGCACATCTGGGTGTTTTGAGTCCTGTGGTACTCAACTGCTATCTGTAAACCCACAGTCTCCTGCAGTGCTCTTGTGTGTGAAATTATTTTCCCCCTGCATCTCCACCATGCATTAAGTTATAATGAGGGAAAGTAAGTTGCTCACATTCTCGTTCATATAATTATGTATTTGGAGCTTTAATTAGAACACCACAAAAATCAAAGAAGACAAATGAATCTAACTCTAAGACATTATTTAATCACCTAGATGTATTTTCAAATTAAGACAGAACTCTTGATAGCCAAGCCACTTCAAGCAACCCACATTGGTAATATTATTTACTAAGGGACCATGCACACGCCACCACCTGCATCCATCAAAACTAAGGGTGCTCTAAATCATCCAGTGCCAAAATTAATGCAAACAACCAGGAAAAAGATAAAGAACAAAGAAAATAACATGCCAGTCCTAGGGCTTTTCTCTCTAATCTTTGGAAGAGCCTTAGGGTAGACACGTCAATTATTTTCTTTGTTCCTCCTTCTGTACACTGTTTGCATTACAATTTGGCATAATTATTTAAGAAGCCCTGAGTTGTGTTGGGTGTGGGTGGTGGATTCATGGTCTGGACACTGTGGTGTTGTTGTTGTATATTACTGTCTAACTCTCAGGAGGCTGAGCTTTCTGTACTCCATCTGCAATTAATTTATCTCTTTGCATGTGTGTTTTTATATAGTGTACATATTATGTATAATACAGCTATTAAGCAATGCAATTCTATTTTCCCCTCTTATTGCGGTAGAGAGTAAATATCTGCCTAGCCTTCTCCATTTTTGATCACCTAAAACATGATAGAGTGAGTTTTGTGCCATGTGGTTGAGCAAACAGTAATGACAATTTTCTTCTCGTGGTTACTGTTCTCAAGCTACAATGGCATAACTACAAACAGATAGCGAGACATTGCAGGTACACAGCAAGATCTACAGTTTGTAGGTTTACTTGGGTATTCAAGCAGTTCATCCTAGTTTCCCACTGCTAAGGATTGGGTTCAAAAAGCTATCATCTAGAATCTGTGATATTTCTTCTTAATGAACATGATAGGAGAGACATTGAACACATTGAGTCAATAAAATTGTGCTGGAATAACTGAAAGAAAGATATGATCCATATTAGCTCCAGGCTGTACCATTGGCACATCGTCCAAGAAAGCTGAAATAGTTGCATTCTTCTAAGATTCAAGTATGCTTTGAGGTGAAAATACCGTTTAGCAAGCACATATATCAACAATTCAATTTGTGGCTCTCTTCCTTACTACCACAGACTCTAGGCCAAATTCAAGACTGATGTTTGCTCCCTGGCTTCAGTGGGCTTTTATCCGAGCGAACATTTGGTGTCTTCCACTTAAACCAGAACCAAGCTCCTGCAGCAAAACACACGCCAAACATTGAGGGCAGTACTGTAATATATGTAGGTAGTGAAATTGCTACTGAGGAAACTTTATACTCTACGTGTAACTGGACACTAAACAGGAAGAGAAACTAATCATTGAAAGCATTGGTAATTCTCTCCTGAACTGACAGGACAATCGATTTGGTAAACTGATCCTTTGGCAGCACAGCACACAAGCCCCATCACTTTCCAGAATAGATATTGACTGGATTTAGTCACACCTGTTAGGAAATGCTCTGAGCTGTACAGCAGATAGAACAAACGGTAGTTTTTCAGTATTGTCTGGTTAATAAGGAAATTCTGAGAAAAGCAACTTGTCTGTCCGTCCTAAACTGCTGCATTGGTCTAGTTGACCATCATACTCTACTGAGTAGGTGCATGGAGGAGAGCAGAGCTGATCCCTCTCCACTAAACTCCTCAAAACCACAAAACACGGGGTACACAGAAGCTGGGAGTTAAACCAACCACTCTCTTGGGGCCATCTTCTTCCTTGCAGACTGATGATAACCTTGGCCTGGAGCAGGCTGTGGGGAATGAAGGATCACATCATGCCCAGCTGCAGGGAAACCTGCAGTTGTTTTCTGCTACATTGGGGCAGGTAGGGAATGAGTAAACAGCAGATGCCTGGCAAGTTGTGTCATGGCACTAAAGAAATTTGAGAGAAAGTTCTGCTGCTTTAGTTTTTTATCTCCACCCTCCCTGCAAAGCAGATAGTTCTGAATCATACTTATTCCAGAAACTAGACACAAGACCTACTGATAGAGAATCATGTCTTCTATGTGAGTTCTTTGATGTAGGAAAGCAAGAAGCCTCCAAGACATGAGCTGTGAACGTTTTCTGTGTTAGTGCCATGGTAATAACATGGTTTTTAAATTCAGAGGTGTAGAGTCAAGCCCTCAATGATGCAATAAAAAAATCATGTGGCAGCACAATACTTCTAAGAATAATTGTTTGTCCATTACTGCGGTGTAAGCAGAGTATACAATTCAGACATGAATAAAATTGTACTCAAGTGTGAAAAGCAAATCCTCTTATTTATGAATAACTAGTTAAGCCCAACCCTCACTGAAAATTTCTGTGTAATTTGATCATAATGTCCATGGCTATAATTGAGAAGTACAAAAGGGTATCACAGAGGATAAATAGAGTTGTTATATGTCAGGGGTCTGATTTTCATTATATTTGTAAGGTGTAGTTGTGTAAGTTTCTGCTTACATCCTAATTTATGAGGATGTGGGTCAAAGCCATTTGCTACATCTCAGAGTAAAGCCAGGAGAGAAATTCTTTACCTATTATGACTAATGTGACATCTGTAAAGAGTTAAATAAAGAGCATCTCTCCTCCATGGGTTTTTAAAGCACCTTTCTACTACTGTAATGTGAAATAAACTCCAAGTTAAAGGGTCATTATAACACTAAAACCAACAAAGCAAGGACAACCTCACATGTGTGCCTGAAACCTAATGAGCTTCCAGAAAAGGTCTAATGTCTGAGCCAGAGTCCATGGAAGAAGTTGAAGAGAAATGGAAATTGTGTGCTTGATTCTTTAGTTGATGATACTAGTTGGAAAGATGAAGTTTCAACAGTCTGATTCGATGATTAAAGAGAAGACAATGATAGTGTGTTCTTTTAATTAAAAATGTTGCTGACCAGTTGATCAGCAAAGCTACTATATGACCCTAAAACCTCAGTAAGAAAGTAGATGCACTATGTAAGAAAGGTATTGCATCATAAGATTATGAAATCTGCTCACCCAGGTTCAGCTCCAGGTTCTGCCACTGGCCTCTCCTGTCATCTCAAATTAGTCAAGTATGAGGGTTCAAATAAGTGATCATGATTTTGCATCTTACTGTCAAAGCCTTAAGCCTGAGTTTCTGCAAATCCTTGAAACTCCAGATGAACATAAATATTTTTCAGCTGGGCAGAACATTTGAAAATCAGGACCAAAGTAGTTTGATCCTGAAAAATTAGAAGGCACTTATTACTCACGTATGTGCGTGAGTAATAAGGTCTTATCACAGACCTACTTCAAGGCTTAACCAATGATATGCTTTAAATCTTGGGCTGGAAAATAATTCTCACAATGAGTGGCAGGTTTATTCTTCTGCTGGTGCCCAGTCCTTTTTGTCTCACACATAAAGAATTTTAGTTTAAATTGTGGATTATTAGCCATTTTGATGTTTTAAGGAGTGGTCCAAGCAATTATAGGATTATACCAACACATGATGTCCTAGGAACATTTTAAGAAATGCAATGAGATTTGAACAAGAACTTGGCCCTGATGCAAAACCAATAGCAAGATATAACATCACCTCAAAACTTGAGACACTGGCTTTGGTTTGTGTTAAGTAGGGTATTTACTGTCTTGTGACCCAGGTGAAATGTAATCACCTGGTACATATGTCCTAAAAAGAAGAGTTTTACAAAGGGTCAGCTTCTGGCATTGATTTACAGCTGATGCTTACCCAGTGCTCATGAAATATTAAAGAACACAACTTTCCTGTGCAGTTTGTTCACAGGATCCTCTGTATGTTTATATTTAGAAGCCTCCCTATGCTGAGATGTTCGTATTGATCAAGAGGAAAGGGATATTCACGAAGTTAAACACCAGATCCAAGAGCAAACTTGTTATGCTCATTACGCTGCTTGGAGAATCATGAGTCACCATGAATGAAGCCACTTGTCCTTGCATTAGCACTGTTCACATCCCAGGGACTCCTGTTTTGCTTACCCCTAACTGCTCAGATCTGGGTGAGTTGGGTCACAGTCAGCAAGGATGTGATTGCTCTGTTCTTGAGCATGTCTCCCACTGCTGCAGCCACAGTTGTGTTTCCCTTTTGGATTATACTGTCCACCCTTGCTTATTCTATATTTTCCTTTCTGACAAAATTTAACTGTCAAAAATATCTAGTCTGTAGATTATAACAGAAGTTTCTCTTGTACTGCAAGTGAAGATTTGTATCCATGTGTGCTGGTTTCAGCTGGGGTTGAGCTGATTTTCTTCACAGTGGCTGTTGTGGGGCTACGTTTTTGAGCAGGTGGCTGTGTGGTGCCTGGTTGCTGGCTGGAGTTAAACCACAACACCATGCAACTTCTCTTGGGTGATTGACTTCTTTTAAAGAGGCATTACTTTGAAATTCTGTGCTGCCAAAAATGCTCAGCACTTTTGTCATCCATAGCAGCAATGATACTAAACTCATAGCATGTGTAGTAGTATTTAAGAAATCTGACATCAAATTCTAAAGGATTTTTGCCTTTCTCTTACTTCTCCAAATTTTACTCTGACATTTCCAGCTCTNTTGTCCTTGCATTAGCACTGTTCACATCCCAGGGACTCCTGTTTTGCTTACCCCTAACTGCTCAGATCTGGGTGAGTTGGGTCACAGTCAGCAAGGATGTGATTGCTCTGTTCTTGAGCATGTCTCCCACTGCTGCAGCCACAGTTGTGTTTCCCTTTTGGATTATACTGTCCACCCTTGCTTATTCTATATTTTCCTTTCTGACAAAATTTAACTGTCAAAAATATCTAGTCTGTAGATTATAACAGAAGTTTCTCTTGTACTGCAAGTGAAGATTTGTATCCATGTGTGCTGGTTTCAGCTGGGGTTGAGCTGATTTTCTTCACAGTGGCTGTTGTGGGGCTACGTTTTTGAGCAGGTGGCTGTGTGGTGCCTGGTTGCTGGCTGGAGTTAAACCACAACACCATGCAACTTCTCTTGGGTGATTGACTTCTTTTAAAGAGGCATTACTTTGAAATTCTGTGCTGCCAAAAATGCTCAGCACTTTTGTCATCCATAGCAGCAATGATACTAAACTCATAGCATGTGTAGTAGTATTTAAGAAATCTGACATCAAATTCTAAAGGATTTTTGCCTTTCTCTTACTTCTCCAAATTTTACTCTGACATTTCCAGCTCTCTTCTCTTCCCTATTCCTCTGAGATTTTTCCTCAGGGAAAAATGTCACAGGGAAAAATTTCCTCAGGGAACTATGTCACTGTGATTTCATTAGCTATGATACTGTTAGTTCTGCTTGTGATCTGGATTTGCTCAGAAGTTTTTCATTTTAAAGCTTATAAAATTTTTTCTTCTGGCTTACAACATCCATCACATGATATCACAGTAATAAAACTTGTAATGGGAGACATGGGAAGGACAGACCTCTTCTGCCCTGTCTCCAGTACTTACTACATCAGAGTTGGACACAGGCTCAAATCTTTGTTGCAGTACAGCTCCCAGGAAGTGTCAGGACCCACATAGTCAATATGTGTCAATTTTTGAGACAGGCTGTGGAAATCTGGTACTCCCAAACTGGGTAGAAATACAGAGCCAGGTGAGGTTAGTTTTTGAAAAGTCCTTACTAGCAACCTTTATGTTTTTATGACTTTAACATGGAAGCCCACAGAAAAATGTTCAGGCCTGCAGAGGATCCTAAATCTTTTCATGCTGACAGTGATGAACACATACAGATTATCCCTACCCCTAATGCTGAGTGATTTCACCAACCGAGTGGGAAAGATCCTTCTCTTAATTACACAGGAACAAGTAGGGAATTGCTGTAGTGACGTGAATGGAGTTATTTTGGATAGACACCAATACAGGAGAGAACACAATCTGGCGCCTTGAATGCTGCCAACAAAAGCTCAGTTGTATTATCCCATGATTTGACGGTGGCAGGCAGCCTCACTGAACTGATGTCTGACCTAGCTCCCACGGAAGTCAGTGTGAGCCTTTGCACTGATTAAAATGCTTTTCAGGAGACCCTCTCAGCAGCTGGATCAGATTTCGGATCAAGGGCTCCCTCACCAACTCTGATTGAAACTCACATCCTCGATGGCGCTGACCTAAATGTCATCTTATCTCAAGACTGGCCCAGCTTTGGCTGGGGTTGTTGGATCAGGCAACCTTCTGAAGGCTTCTCAGGTATGAAATATTCTCTGTGTCATGGTAGTGAATAGGGCTGTGGAAGACACAGCAGTGTTCTCATCCATCAGCCCAAGCTGCACTTTCAGTGGAAGAAAGACTCCCGTGCAAGCATTCTTGGGAATGCCAGGCATTATTTAACCATTGTATTAGCATACCTCTGCTTATTACCTTACAATGCTCTCATCGTGTTACAACATAGATGAGGACAAGTCCCAAACCCCGGAGATTTATCTTCTCTAAAGGAATGTTTCCAAGACTTTAGCCCAGTAAACACTGGAGTTTAGCTGGGATTTAGAAGGAATGTATTTTCCTATTTGATTTGCAAGATTTTTGTTTCCTGCCTCACTGCAGATTTCCAGAATTTTGGGTGATAGGGTGTCATTTAAATAATTCAAACTCCCAAGAAAAAAATCAAACACATTTAATTTTTCATACAGAAAATATCTCAGATGACACAGTTTTGGACCTATGTGCCAGTGAGACCAGACTGCTAAAAAATAGTTTCCGCAGGATCCATCCAGTCACTGAGATTTGTGCCCAGAAAAGTTTGCTTTAAATATTCACTTTTAGGGCATCTGGGCTTTGCAGTTTGTTTCCTCTTCCATCCTAATGTGAGTTTTTGCACATTGAAAAAAATTTTTTTTTTTTTCCTGTGGAACTTTGGACCAAGGATGGGGATGTGGTAGAAAGATTAAATAAGTGTGTGAAAATGGGTACCTATTAAAAATCAGAAGGGAAACAAAAACAGAGTCTCTCTAGACCTGACCTTTCTGCCAGATTCCTCTGTACATCTTGGATTATGGAAAGACTGATGATCTGTCTGACTGACCACTGAAACATATTCTTCTTCCTTACTGCTTTTGACCTGAAGAACAGCTTATGAATTGCTGACAGTGTTCCCTCCACTAGGCAGATCACACACACATAAAAGGCAGGCTTGTCTCTACCCAATCCCTCTCCTTCCTCACTGGATTCAATGTCCCTGTCCTAATTTGGACAGGTTTTTTGTAAAACCATGTTGCAGTTTGGAGACTGCAGTTCTCTGATATCAAAGATATACATTAGGGTAATTAATCTTCTCCCTTTCCTCTTGAAACTCCAAGCCCACAAGTTGCACGTTTAGAAAGAAAAAAATGGTCCAGACCACTCCAGATTACCTATAGAGTTGACTAAATTAAAAAATAAAGGACTCATAGCTGTTGTTATATAAGTGGAGCATGAAATATTCATAATTAATGGTGAAACAGTCCAAAACTTACCATAATTACCACGTTCTTACTAAGAAGACACGTGGCCAAAAACACAAACATTTTGGCAGCCACCTTGGTACCACACTAAGACAAGCATATAGCATACAGGTCTGATGAGATTTCGTATGATTATGCTTTTAAACTGGCAGTGTTCTACACCCTAGTTGTAGTCAGAAGACCCAGGGCCTGAGATTACTATAATTTCATAGAGTAAAATCTTGGGCAAAGTTGTATTTAATCTAATAGGACCCACTACTGAAATCCTTACATGGTGAAATGACTCACTGACGTCACTGGAGTTTTGCCCAAATAAGAACTTCAGAATAAGGCCCAGAGAGATTATCTGTGCTCTTCTCTACTTACTCCTTAAGTAAATCCCATGTAGACTCTAATGAATGTAAAATGGCCTAAATGGAAATACGGGTCTTATATGAAGTTAAAAAGGATTTACTGGATTTATTGCAGATATCTTAATTTAGTTTACTTTTTTTTTCCCTCAGAAGAGGACTCTATAAAAGAACAGGTACAAGAACACCTGTAATCCGGATGTTACAGAAAATCTCTCAAGAACTGTGATTTTTCAACCTTTTTTCTTGATGTGGAGAACTCAAGACAACCTCCAAGGGAAATGCAGATCTGTTAAGGTACTGTCAGTTGAAAGAGTTTTCTTCATTATTTTTCATGCACCTTTTGAAAGTAGCCTACCCACTGACCCTTGATTTAAAATCAGGGCTGTAAGAGGCTGACTTTTTCCAGAGAGGCAACAGCTGCAGCTACTTGGGTTGGATTCCATAAGCAAAGACACAAACATTTGAGGGGGGAGCATTTGGATCCAGTGCAATCACCGGCCAGCTCTGAGGCCTTGTGTGCAACCTTCTTGCTCTGTAATTGTCCAGTAGGAATTGTCCCGCTGGACAAGAATCAGGATCCGGCCCTGACACCTATCCTTCCTTCCCAACTGATCTCAAACTGAAGAACATGGACAACAGAAGGAGAACACACTGCTGGGGAAGAGAACTCTCCTGCTTTCCCCCTCAGAACTACCAATAACCTTGCAGTTTGCTAGCAGCTGGAAGAGAGTAAGATTTCTAATTTCCCAGGCATGATGGTTTTTTTCACAGACAGTTTCCAGCCATCCTGAAGGAGGTGGTGAAAGTGTGAAATCAAAAGAATACTTTATAGTCTGGACCATGGCATGTGCCCACATTAGATTATATCAGGAGTGCTTCAGTTCATGAGGGACTCTGACCCCACTGATCCTGGAAAATGGTCTTTTAGTTCCCTAGGTCAGGTTCCTAAAATTCTTGTGGGCTGATAGATGCTTTGGTATTCATCCTGACAGGTGTTGGCACCCTGATAGCTGTATGTCATTCTACCCTGACAAGACTTTTCTTTGCCTTTAAACAAACAAACAGCATCAAAAAGCCATGGAGATGCCAGAAGCACTCAATGGCAACTGTAGCTGCATTAAATTCACTGCCTCTGTTTTCCAGTGCCACAGAACTTCCCATTCCACAGCAAGTCAATGCTGAGAGGCTGCTCATTGCTCCCTGGTGCCTTCACAGCACAGGACACCCTCTGGTCCGTCCGACAGGCTGTTGCTGCTTCATCCTTGGTTTGTGAAGGTGCTGAGCACCCTCCCCCTATTGATGGCATCAAGGGGAACATCTCCATTACCCATCCTGGAAATTGGACAGACAGAGGTAGAAGGGAAATGGATAACACTCAAACCTTCCCCTTCCAAATTTAACACTTTGATTAATTACATTGATATTCAACTAAAATGGGGATTAACGAGTGTTAGACCAAGCCTATAAAGTATTAGACTTTACTGGTGAATACCTTTTTGTATCTCTCATCTTGTTTGGGACAATTCCTTTCCTCAGCCTCTCAAACAAACCCATAAATGGGAGACTAACCTGAAGTGTTATCCCACTCAATGGCAAAGTAGTTTTTCATATTCATACTAGGGCTCTGTTTTTGAAGGCAGACTTAACTAACCTTGTTATGTCCCAGCAAGTACAGAGACTTTGTTTGTTGTGTCATGAAAATGAGCAGCACATTTTCAATGTTAAGTAAACATTTATCCAAAGGTTCAGCGTGACTGCTTAAAACTCAAGTAAATCAATCACTGTAGGTTAACCTTTGCTCGTGACACTATTTCTTCTTTCTGAAAGCGCTGTAACTCTCAGATCTCACAGTTACATGGTTTTTCAACATGCCACTGTCAGGAGAAATACTTAGTGGAGAAATCTGGCACAGCAAATGCTTTTCCACCCAATGCTCTGTGGAGCTCAATAAGTTTATGGGTTGCTGTGCTCTATCTTAAGGACATTAAAGATACAGTTTCAGCTACAATCCATCTGGAAAAATACCATGAATGTGAAACTATTGAGAGTTTAGAAAAAGTTAACGCTCCCTGGCACATGCATATCAGTGCAGTTCAATTACACAGTTACAAGCATGCTTTCTGTCTAAACTGGCTCTGTGGAACAGATCCTAACATGTCATACCAAGGTGTTTGCATTACAAAGGCTTATTGTGATGGAGTTCAGCTGAAGGAGATGAGAATATGAAGACACAAGAGAACATTTTCAAGAAATTGAGGCTATGGCAAACAGTGGCTGCTCTCTGCTCTGACAGAGCAAATATTTTTGTACCTGCAAAGCTTGGTAAGTTGGGTAAACAGAAAAGTTACCCAGCTTAATTCAAGACCAAAATGGAAATCCGAGAAGAGTGAGGTATCCTGCTTGCTGCAAGGCAGCATTTTTTGTTTAGGAGTTAATTCCCTCTGCCAGTCAGTACAGATGGCTGTTTCGCTCTGCCTGCACATCTGACACAGGTGACAGCACTGCACAAACTCAAGGCAGGAAAAACACATGGACTGAGAACAGAAGTGGAGTTCTTTCAGTGATGGGAGGCTATTTTTAGAACGGGGTAGATGATACAGTAGAGGTGGACAAGGTAGGATCCTTTTCACCACATATGGCTGAGCCAACTAATGCTTGTTCCAGAGGGACTCTTAAAAGATCTTCTCACTTCCCTGGGAATTCCTTTTTTTCCTCCTGTAAAATACTAGAGCACTTTTAGTTTGGATGAGAACCAACTGTGACAGGAGCTGGTACTGTGGGGAACATACCTTATGTGTCCTGCCTACCTTTTGGAGGTAATTTTCTTTTGACTGAATGTCTCAGTTTTTCTTCATTCTGCAAAGATTTTCAGTGACAGACAGACAAAATCTCAGCAGTGTTTAAGCCACATACAGCCATGGGATCTGCTTTCTGTGTCTCTGCTGAACTGGACTGTAAGCATACTCTGTGGGCTTACAGTGACCTCCTTCCTCAATCACTGAGCATCCCTGAAGCCCCAGTGAGCTCTTGCTGCTCTCCCCATATGGAAGCTGTTGTCTTTGCCAGACCCAAGTGTCTCTTTCAGGGGTGCTATTCTCTAACATAGGAGGTGGACCTTGCTTCTGCATGTAGCAGGTATCTGGAGATCCCTTCCTTTCTCTTGTGTGTGTCAGGGCTGCTGCAATGGTTTACTTCCTCCTTCAGGTTTGCCCTTGTAGGTCTCTAGGGATGATTCAGCCATTTCCTTGCAATGTGTAATCAGGCTTAAATGTATGGTCTGAAGATGGAAGGATACCTAAGGAGTTTATAGGCTTACTAGTATCTCTTACTCTGTGTTCTCAATTGCATGAGGCCCTTCTCTCCACCCTCTGTGTAGAGATCCCATTTGCAGGGCCAGCCATGTGGATGACAATTATATAAACTCATAAAGGGACAGGCCACTTAGTCACAGCCTCCCTAAAACACTATCATCAGGCATAAAAAGTGCCTGAATCTACTTCCACATTATTTACAAACCCTGTAATTGGTGGGTTTCCATGTCAGTGTGGAGCACAATCCATGTCTCCTCATGGCTTTATCTGGAAGTTTATTTCCTTCGTGTCTGCAGGCCCTTTGATTTAGACAACACTCAACTTTTTTGACTAAAAGTGAAAACACAGTAAAACCTTTCAAATCCCAAGAAATTCCAGCCTGCTCCTGGAGCACATGCAAGAGGATACATGAAGCATGTACAACCTGAAACTCAGGTGATACTAGGGATGTAAATGGAAGCCCGAAAACCCTGTGAGATTAGTTTCCTCAAGTTTAATGAAGAAAAAAGGCACCCTTTAGAGGAAGGTTCAGAATGGGCACCTAACTTAGCTGCTTTGCATCTCTCCACGGAGAAAGCTGTCTCTCTGCTGACTAGAGGAGAAGGCTGGGGTGATCAGACTCACCGAGACAAAGATCTGTTGTGAGTCCCGTTTCTCCCTGATCTGCAGGCTCTCACTCAAAATCTGCAATGTGGTGGTGGTCTGCCAGGACTAGTAGACATCTGCTTGTTGCTCAAGTGAGGCTCCCAAGGTGGGAAACAGGACAGTGTTTCACTTTCTACCTGCTGCGTCTCGCTGCTGTGCAGCCCCTCCACCCTCTGTGGGGGTGTCCAGTGCAATCCCCAGAGCACCAAACCTCACTGATCTCATTCAAATTGCATCTTGGATGGTAGGAAGTTGGGATGACAGACAGCTTCAGGCTATAAATTCATCTGCTGAAAAAACATGTAGGTGGGTAAGATACTGGTTTCTTCTGCAATTACTACTGGGATGCCCTGGTTGTGGATGTTGGCATCCCCACAACCCAGCAACCATTGCTGCCCACTCAAGGCCATGATGGAAAATCCCTGAGTTCTGCCACAGGACTTTCCTTTTTCTCCATCTCTAAGTAACATCCACCAAACCCATGCTGCTGTAAAACCACTGTGGCTGTGGTAATCTTCTGGTTAAAGAGCTAAGTGATTTCCTCCATTTTTCGAGGTAAACCACTAACCCAAGTCAATTGTGTACAGTGTTACTGGTTTGAGCCTCACCCTAGAAAAGCTTTATCCAGCAATCAGAGAGGTGTTAATACACATTGTGCCTTCCACTAGTAATGGCAAAAAGGGCTGTGGTGGGTGCCATGGGAGTGCCTGTCACCACTCCCTGCTCACTCTGTGGGCACACAGTTGCCTGCAGGCTGGAGCAGAGACACAACCCCTTCAATGAGTGCCCTGCATGGACACTCATGCAAATCCAGCAGGAATTTTCCTTTGAAAATTGCCACTGCAAGAACGGGATTGGCCTTGAAGGTACTACTTTGCTTCAGTCAGAAAAAGATATTTTAGACTCATCCCTTTGAAAGGAAAACTGCAAACAAGTGATTGTTTTCTCCAGCCATGCTACAAAGTCCTGTTTGAAGCAATTTGCCCCTGAGGCAGAACATATAAAAGATACACCCCAGTTACAACCAGCTGCAGCTTGCTGGGGAAAAACCACTCCAGCAGTGCTGGGTCCCTGCTGCAGAGTGACTCACTAACAATGTTTATCCTTCATTATGATGCAGGTTTGGTTCATTCATTGCCTAACTATTATGTCACTAATTAGAGACCCTTAACTGACTAGGACAGGCGATGTTCACAACAGCTTGGTGGGGTGGGGGGAGTGACAAACAGGTCGGAGACTAGATGTGACCTAGCTTTAGAAAGGCAGGAGAGTTGGAAGAATCAGGAACAAAAACTTCTTGTCTGGGGGTCTCTTCCCCAGCTGCCACAAAAAGAAACATGTTTTTCTTGCTAGGCTGTGGGCTGCAGAGGCAATGCTTTGCCATAGTTGGCTTATTCTGCACTTACTGCTAATATGGGGAGGGAAACAGAAGTGGGAAAACAACTGCATCTTTTTAAAGCCACGTAATTCTCATAAAGAAAGCAACAAACAGAACTAATATCAATACCCTCTATGGGCAAAGTGACAATGCTTTATGCTGGATAAGTAGAGTATGGCAAAAGAACAAGTTCCCTGGACGAAAATCTGTTCTTTGGCATTATAGCACTCGATTAATCGATTGTAAATATGTGTGGTCTTAGCCCTCAGTAGATGTGAGGTCTCGTAGCATGCTTCTAGGCAAAGACAGCTAAGTGTCCAGCACATTGTATGTTCTCTGCTTCTTGCTCACTCCAAAATGAGTGTGAACTGAATCATTTTAAAAAAATGGCTAAAAAAGCCCACCGTGGATTTCCACAGCATCTAAATCTATCAAAGCTGCTAGGTGGAATAATCTAAACTGCTCACATGGAAACGCCCATGAAAAGAAGGCAGTTCGGCTTGGAAGCAAACTGCCTGAAAGTATGAACTTGAGGAAGTTGAAAAAGCAGGCATCAGAACGTCGGTCCTTCATGTTTGCAATTAGCAACCGAACATGTGGGGGAGGGGCAGGACTCTGCTTGCTCGGAGTGAAGCAGCTGTTACACAAGAGGCGCAGCAGTGCTGAGATTCCCAAGTCCAAGGCACACAGACCTCCCTGTGAAGCAGATGTACAGCCACGTGCCCTGCGTGCCCTGCTGCATGGAGCTGTGGCACTTACAAATGTGATTGCACCCAGCAAGCTGCAAGTGAGGCTTGTCATGGTCAGCATTTGATGAGAGTTGTCTCAGATGCCAGCACATCTCCTGTGTCTCCCTTTCAGCCAAGGCATTTCATATTGATACTCCTCTCTACAGCACTTAGAAATGAAAATTGTTTTATAAGCACTAACTAAGTTAATGTTTAACCCACTGGTTTTGCTTTTTCCTTTTTTAGTGTACCACTCTGCTTCACGTGGTTTGCAGTGGAACGAGCTGTGCCCTCCTTTCACTAAGCCCTTGGTTCTTGGCATTCACTGGAAACATTTTCCAGCTGTGAGATGTAAGGTAAAAGGTTTAAAACTATATAGTGGATAGTAGACCTCTGAAACAGTTTATTCACAGTGAATCTGACATACTCCCTGCTAAGTACCACAGATTATAATAAAACCTTTGAGTGTAACAACCTGGCAACTTATTTTGGAAAATATAAAAATGGGACACCTGGGAACCTGAAATCTTTTGGCCGTGTTGCCTGGCAATGGGCAATGTCCACTTTTGTTCAGAGGGTCCTAGAAACTTACCACTCAACAAGCCCAGTTACATGCTGCCCTAGGACCCAGCAAAGGAAGCACTGGGCAGCAGCCATTGCCCAATCCTCTAGGTAACCTTTCTGTCATGATTATTTACTAAGCAATGTGGCAGCTGTATAGAATCATCCTGCTTAGGGGTCCATGCCCTTTCATCCATGTATTGTCTTTCCACAAGTGCTTCTCTCTTGGAATTGTAAACACATTACACCTTCATCGAGGAAATACTCCTCCTTCCCCCTCACCTGCCCCCCTCCTTGCCCCATTTGATGGTTTTCTCTCTCTCTGGTTCCTCTTGCTTCAGCTACTCAGATCAAGAACGGTAATATTTTCATTACAGCTAAATACACCCCACCTACTCATTGCCACAACATGCCTTTAAACTAGCTAGAGCAAAAACCCATTCCAACAGGTAAAATATTACTGTAGGCTCAAATGAGCCTTGGAACAGTGCAATGCTCTATGAAATTGTGTAGGACAGAGCAGATATTGTCTGCAGCTGAATTCATTAGACTTCAACATAAAAGGTTGGAGGTGGGCCCATCGGAAACGACAAGTCAAGCTCATTGTGACTGCACACTTCTCTGCTGGGCTCACCATACCATCTCCCAGTAGTCCAGGGTGCTTCAGATCCCAAGGTGTTTAAAATCCAAACTCGGATTTTCCTGAAGTTCAAGGTATCTCAGTTCAATGGCCAAATGGAGAAAAAATTCAGCGGTGCTACTTCTGTTGCTTGGTCCCAAGCCCAGCATGTGGTTCAGAGATATATCTATGTAAATTTGCTTTTGATGTGAAAACCTCAGCTCCAGTCAGCAGCAATCCTTCACTCTGGGAGGCATGCTAGTCCTTCTCTCTGCTGCTCAAGTCTAGTTCAGGGCATCTTCAGTCTTAGCAGGGTGTAAAATATCAGCTAGAAGAGCTATGGAAAGAACAAGAGGAGGTGTGACACCTGGCCTGTTCAGCACAGTCTCTCAGAAATAAGCATTTGACAGCATAATCTGGCCATTCAGGTCTATAATCTAAGTTGACAACACAGATTGCTGTTACAAAAGAGAAAACTGAAACCATGTTTTCCCAGATTGTGGAGATTAATCTGGTCGGGGGAGATCCCATTTCCAGAGTGGCAGTAGACAGCTCCCCCCTGCAGCACCTCTCACTTACAGGTCACCAGCTGGGATTTGGGCAAGAGGGGGTTGCTCACCATAGCAAGGCTTCCCAAAGCTTGAAGGAGCAGTGACCTAGAGGTCAGCCCCCAGCCTGCAGGCTCAGAAGGGGATGTGGGGTTGGGAAGCCCTCAGCCTCACCCCGGCTTTGGCAGAGCATCACGTTTGGAGAGGAGAGCTGCAGGGCACAAACCCGTGTGAAGCTCAGGAGGTTCCCCGTAACTCCAGCCCAGCCCACGTGCCTTCCTGAGAAGGGCCAGCCATGACAGGTGGCAAACAGTGGTTTCTAAGGACTTTTTGTGGCTGCTACTAACTGATTATTCTATGGTAAAAATGCTCCCTTTGGTTCAGTGCAATGACCTGAGCCAAAGCAGACAGACAGTGTTTAACTCTGGGAAGGAAGGATGGGGAGGTAACCCAAATCCCCACATTTATCAGCCACCAGTAGAGCTGCTCTCAGGTGCTCTTCTCTGCAGTGCTGCTGGTGAGGAGCACCCTTATTTTGTGAGCTGCCAGGCAGGCAGCCCTGGGGTCCAAGCTCCCCTGGGCTCACCTGTACCTTCTGTCTGTTTCTCAGCTCACTGTTCATGCTATAGCTTTTCTGAGGTTCACGGTGAGACTCAGGCCAAGCAAGACCACGTAGAATTTACTGCAAGGAAGTTTATGACTGACTGACTGATTAAAAATTGAGAGGCTTGTGAGTTAATGACATGAAAAATGTTATTCCAGGAATGCTTCTGCTGGTCCTGTTAATCACGCATGTACAGTGATATGCACAGCATAATTGGCTCTCCACTGTTTTTCCCAATAGAAAAAAGTGACTATTTTGACACTGCACTATCACATTTTGCTCCTTTGCATTACAAAACAACAAAAAAAGGTTTGTGTTCCCTTACCCTTAGTGGAGGGAAAATGAAAGAAACCACAACTGTGCCTCAGTTTCTCTTCAGAGTGGAATAAGAAACAAGCACAAAGAGATATGGTGGCTTGTTGAATGCTTCCTGAGTGGTCAATAGAAGATGATAAACCAAGTCTAGATTTCTTGACTCTCATCCAAGTGCCTTTCCATGGTATCTTATTATCTTCACTGACTATATTACTTCTTTTTTTATTTTAATAACTTTCATGTTTAAAAGATATGTGAATTGGATCTTGGTTATTTAAACTGAAAAAAACCCCAAACCCAAACCATGAAAGAGGCTAGATATGATAGTGAAATGGCAATGAATTCAAAAGTAAATGCATGGTTCAAACAACCATATTAGGATGCAAAACGTAAAGTGACTTGTTCAGAAAGAAAAAGGAAGGTTGACTAGCACATTCTAAATTACCAGAGGTTGAAAACAAGAAGCATGAATTCCTTTACATGATTTTCTCCTGAGCCTGCAAAGGGGAATATTGACATAATTAGATCAGTACAAATGAGCCCCAACAAAAGTGGAATGCTTCTTCATGCAGTTTGTTATTAAGCCATTCTGAGAAATTGAGTGGTAAATTGAATCAGTCATTGAACCAAATGTTGCATCTGAGCTTAAAGAAGAAATGGATAATTTTGAACTGTAATAACTTTTGCTGCAGAGATGACTAGGGCAAGTCAAATCTGATAATGCAGGACACAGGAGGATATAAATAGATAACTCTCAGCACTGGGAAGGTGTGGCAACACTTTATACCCTGACAGGGCAGAGGGAATAGATTTTCCTAATTCACGATAAATTGCACTAATCTTAACCTAAATTCCATCAACACTGATAGAGGAAATGTGGGTGATTTTTAAAGTAAGAGACATAAATGCCCTTTGCATTGCCCTAGTCAGTGGGAAATGCTTGACCAATGCACTATTGGTGGTGGACTGGACAGGACATGTGAGCACAGGTAGGACATGCTCAGCTTCTTGCTTTCATACCTACTTGCAATTGATGTTTTTCTTTGGTGTTATGTGCCCCTGATCCAGGTATACTTGGGCCAATGAAGCAATATTACCATTATGAAGTAATATTAATATTACTGAGCTTGAGGTCTGAGTCCAAGATAAATAAAAATTAAAATATATTTCTCTTTCCTCTCATGTATTAAGGCATTAGTGAGGACCAGCTCACAAGCAAACAACTGGGACAAATCAAACCTGCTGTAAAAGGATTTTGTTACTCTAATAAAATCAATATGCATATGAAGAATTCTGCAAACAGCTTTGCATAGCACCTAATATGTGGTAAACGCCACATAGATCTTTGTTATCTGGGTTACAGGATGGTGTTAGCTCCTTCAGAGGAACAACAAGATCTCAAACGAGTGACAGACAGCCTGCAGCTTTAAAAATCAGCTCTGGAGAGCAGCTACTTCAGCACAACAGATGCCTTTCTCCTGTGAAATTCCCCTGCACAGGAGATGCTTGGGTTCATGTATGCTTAACTGTTCCATCCTTCAGCACTTCCTTTCCCCAGAGTGAGGGAAAGTTGAGGAGGGCTCCACTTCCAGCAAGGATGCAAATGCTGTTTTGAATTACAAAGAGAAAAGTGAAGGACTCTCCCTGGGCAGTCTGACATGTGTTATAAATGCCTTTATTGTAGGTATAGTCTTGTGTCTTCCTCCAGTGAATAAGTAAATGAGAAGGTTCAAAGTGCTTTATGCTTTTAGCAACACAAAGAGCCCAGTTTAACTCCCAGACTTTGTGCAATCTTTCCTTCCACCCCTGCTAAAAAACCTCCAAAACAACAGTAGGCAGCAGGCTCCCAAATGCTTCTGTTGTAGTTACACTTCAGCATAGCAGAGCTCTGGCCACCAGTGGCTTACTTTTTTTTAGCAGGCGAGAAGAAAACCGGGAGGACTTAGGACAAACCACAACAAACATGAGCTGAAAGCTGCTGGGGAAGCAGGATGAATTAAACAGAGAAGGGTTTCTCTGTGCCAGCAAGAAGTTGTTTCTTGCTGGCAAGAACAACAACCAAGTTGTTTCTTCCTGATTTGGTCCCACTGCTGCACACAGATAAAAGGTTGGCTGTAGGGCTTGTCTTACTCCAAACAGCTTTTTTCTTTACTCTTTCACCACGCCAGACTTGGAAAGGTTAGAAAACCACCTTTGACATAGTCTACTGCAAGAAGGAAGATATTATCCTGATTATTGTCCTTGCATTGTTGAAGTATGGGGGAACACATGGAGGAAGATTGTGCCTCACAGGGTAATGTACGATGGCTGAGAAAGAATAGTGAATGCAAAAAAAGATGGAGAAAAAATTACAGGACCCAACAATCTTTCAAAACTGGTAGTTAAAGATCAAGTAATACGGAATCAAAGGGAATTTGAACTGCCCTGCCCAACAACCAGGAATATAAGCCTGACCAGTAATACAAAAATAGGATCTCCTTATAAAATGAAAAATCTATGCTAAGCCACAAAGCTTCAAAGCATCATTTGGTTTTTCTGTTGAAATATCATCCTACTCTGCCAGACATTCCTGCTCCTGTCCTTTCAGATAGGAAAAGAGAGGGAGAAAACTACTCAAACACGATGAAATAGATTCATTTAAAAATTACAGAACCTACAGCAATTACAGATGCAGATATGGAAAGAGTTTCTTAGGAGGGAGATTTGTAGTGCTTCTTCCAAACGACTGATGCCTGTCAGAGTCCTAAAAATTATCACCACTCACTGTCTGTAGGACTTCGGCTCTGGGCTGCTCTTCCCAGGGATCTACTCTTCTTCCTCTTTATATCTCAGCACCAGCCTTATATGTCAGACTAAAAAACCATAATGGCTATAAAACACACTAGATTGTCTGAAGAGACCTTGGTATACCAAAATTTTGCATTAAAAATATGTTTTCATAGCTATAAATTTTTCTATGTTACTTATTTTTATAAAATCTATAACAGGTGCTTAAAAATACAGAGGAAGTCAACAAAAATATTTTGTTTATATGACTCAGCATTTGGAAAGGCAACAGAAAGCTTGGGCCCAGCACTGACCCACTGGCAGCTTAGTGTCTGCCTTTTCCCCACCCATTTTCACCCCCCTGCACTCTCTCCCCACACAATTCATTACCACATCACTTCTAAATCAACTGGAACAGTATTGCTGATGCTGTGTTTGCTCACAGACCTCAAGCTCTCTAAGCATCTCTAGTGTTCTGTGAAGGTCTCTGTTAAAAGCTTTTTAAAAGTATGGCTAGATTAGATCTACCACTTTATTCCTTTTGGCTCTCTGAATGTGCAATATAAGCATCTGAACTTTGAGTTTGATGGAATTGTGACAATAAGAAAAGCACAAGTAAAATTAATGACTGGTCAATGGTTTACCTAAAGGAATATATTTATTCCTTATGACCTTCATGCAAAACTGTAATATAAGTATTTATTTTTTCATGATAAGATCAGTTGATAGTTCAAACATTCCAAAATTAGACCTCACAGAGAGGGGTACTCCAGCTTCTTACTTGGTGTGACCTGTGAATACATTCTTTTCTGAGTCCTAAAGCTACTGTAGTCCTTCTAACAACAATCTTCCTTGAGGCTTTTTTCAAGTGCATTTGTGTGTGGAACAGAAAAGGAGGGAGCAAAAGGAAAAGTTAATTACACACCAAGAGAGGGGAGAGAGGGAGAAGATAATCATCCATTAATACAGCTTATGCAATTTCCAGATGTTTGTTAATGAAAAAAAACATAGAAGGGATGAAATTAAGAGGAAAACTTAAATAAAAATTCTAGCAAACCAAATTCACATTTGTCTAAAGTTTGCTGCAGCTCAGAAACCCTTTGTGTGAACCTGGACTGATTTATGATTTCACATCAAAACCACTCCAGCCAGGGGATTTTGCATGGTTAGATTGTGAGACCAGATGATTCTCACTACTTCCAGGGTTTATTCAATTCCCAGAACACAAAAGAAAAGCCAGAGGGTGCAAGCCTGCATGAGCTGACATAAAAGAGAAAACAGCAAATCTCTGAAAAGAACAAGGGCCAAGTTTTACATAGCTCCAGTTGTGAACTAGGAATTTCCACATATTCTTTCCACGCTAGTGATTCCTTTGAAATTGCACTCTCTTCCCCTTCCATCCCAGAGAGCCTGAAGTTACATGTGTCTTGACTCTTCTCTAACTACATAAACTTGGCCCTCTATCCTCATCGGCAACGCTCCATTAAAGTTCCCACATTCAGGATGGAGGAAGAGCTCCAGAGCTCTGGCGCATGCCCCAAGTCATGTAAGGCACAAGTGATCCTGCAGCTGCACAGCTCCCTCCATGCTCAGCGTGACTGTCCTGCCTTGCGCCAGGCTATTTTTAAATCTCAGTATGCCATTTCCTCATGCTTTTCATTCTTCTATCTCTCTATTGCTTGGAAATGTTATTCTCATTTGTTTAAATGTCTGGAATCCCAAGCAGTCACGATTTCCTTTCTTATCTCTGTTGACTGCAGACTGCTGTTTCTCGATCGTGCTTACCCTTCTCAACACACAGAATTTACGCTTCCCGTAAGAAATATGCAGTACCCTCTGACACTGGTTCATCTGCTTCTCAGTTCATTGAAACTGTGTCCAGGCAATGCCAAACTGGCCTGAGAATCCCACAGATGCTCTTTCCCAACATTACTTGGCATGCATTTCCATCATTGTAATTGTTCATTACGGTTTCAGATCTACACAGAGAGGACAGCAGTTACTAAGTTGGAGGTAGTACATCCTTCCATTTATCATTTTAGGACATTTCAGGAGTCTGTTTCTCTCCTTTGTGGAAGAGATACAGAGGTTTTACTCACAAAAGTAGTCCATTTGGGTATCAAATTGATTGAGAGTGAAAATAAGAAACCCACAAGTACCCCTCTGCAACTAAAAGTCCTTAAATAATTCTGAAATGTGGTCTCTTCTGTGCAGCTACGATTAATTCTCCTTGGGACTTGTATTTGTGTAGCTCATCTTGCAGTGATGTCTGGGAAATAATACAACTAGCACTCTACCTAGAGGTTTGCAGACTGACTGACAGAAGCTACCACTCAGTGTGATGTAAATGGCCAGCAAAAAGAAGGATGTGTCCTGTAGTGCTTGCAAATAGCAAGGACCAGAGGCCTGAAACACTTGCTACTGTTGCCATTGCCACTGCTGGTTTCCAAACCCCTGAGGAAGCTGTCTCCTCGGTGATTACTCCTACTCAGAAATCACCATTATTCGCAATTCTCTCTCAAAGACTGAAATGGTTCTTGTCTGAATTTGGTCATGTAAGTATCCGAGTTTTCAACAGGAGATTTTTCACTTCAGCTTCTGGAAATGTGGTCAATTCTCCTTTTGTTTTTAGCAGCTGTTGGGCAGCCTGCAGTGCCCAGTCCTCAGCTGGTACAGGGCAGCATAACTCTTTCCCAGTAAATGGGGTTGAACCACACCATGCTGTTGCTGTTGTAGCGAGCAAGAGAGAAAACCAACACAGATTTGGTCCAGGAAGAAAGGTGAAGAAGAAGTGTCTTTAATTAATTAATTCAACTCGTTTTATACATTAGTATTCTAGCATGGTATAAGGTCATTGGACCTTTGGTCATCCACCTCCTGAAGTGATTGGTCAGTTCTCCCAACACCCATTCCAAAATATTTCTCTAGTCAATATCATAACAATTCTACAAACAATCTGCAGGTGCAAAATAGCAAAGTTAGTTTATAAAACCCATATAATTGTTTGCATGGGAAAGACAGCTCTCATGAAATGCTGCAGCCTCACAAGGTGCTGCAGAAAGCTGGGAAGTTTCTCTGCTAAAGCTTTTTAGTATCCACACCATGCCATGAAGGATGTCACACCGTGGGACAGTGCTTGCTCTGTAAAGTGGTTGATACTCCCCTGCCTAAGGCTCATTTATGTTTTTCTGCATTTGTTTACTGGCTGTGATATAATGGTATGTACCACACCTGAGTTGTTCTTGTGCTGCTGACTGACTGAAAATGCATCCTGTTGGGAATTGGATTTGTCTCATCTACTGGTATTTTAGATTAACAAATGTGCTCTCAGGGAGATAAGTCTGAGGCCAGGATTTTTCTTTTTTTTCTTTTTTTTTTTTTTTTCTAAAAAACCCCCCAAAACAGTAGCAACAACAAAACCAAAACCCTTGAAGAGAAGATCAGAACCAATTACAGGCTGTGGCTCTGGATGATCAATTCACCTATTCCTACTCCTTGGAAGATTTCTCATTACACAAGTCCTGTACCCCTGGAAGAGCACATGCTGCAGAGAATGCTGGCATGGTAATCACAAATCACTTCCCGTTCCTGGGTGACTCAGGAATGTTTCATATTAAGTAGTAGTTCAAATTTACAAAAGTTTTAACATATTTAAATCAATTAGAGATCTGATGAAAAGACTGAGAAAGAAGAGAACACTACGCGCTTCATTTTTTATATCAAACTGCTGAGTGTCTCCTGGGTTGGTCCTGTTAGTAAAATTTTCCAAGTCAATTAGACTTAAGATGCCATCTTTATCTCTGTTTGCTATGGGGCTTCTCCCAGACTGCCAAAGGAGGCATGAAACAAAACTGCCAAATTCTCACCTCCTTGACAGCCACTTAGATGTGAAAAGAGTTGGCACTTATCTGAAGTCAGACCAGGCTATAGGACTGTTGGAAGAACTTGACAATTTCAATACCTCAGACTACTTTCAGGCACACTCTCTGTTGGCTCCTGTGCAGCTGTCAGATCTGCAGGGCTCCTGGCTTGGATCTGACTAAGGACGTCTTTTTCCAACTGGGAAATTAATTCAGATTGTGCAATGTTGTCAGGAGGTTTAGAAATCTAAAGCTAAACCTGAAATTAAGCTTGTTTTACTGCATGCTTTCCTGGCTTGTGCTGTATCTTTGAAACAGGTTTGTGCAATGCAAGCTTATTTGTCTTTTTGTGGGGTTTGGGCTCAAAGAAAAAAAGAAGATAGTTCATGGAAGCTGGCAGGGTAACAGAGAACAGGAACCCTGCCCATCATTTTATATTTTTGTGTGTGTACGAAGTCAAGTGCTTTCAGTACAAGTTCACCTTAATCCTCTAGTTGCCATTTGAGAATGGAGAAGAAAGGAAGTCTTAGTTAATATGCTGGTTTATTAATTCAGTTTGATCTTTGAATTAGAAAGATGTGTTGCCTTCCACATCTCATAATTTCAAAGAGTGTGCACAGTCCTGAGAGAAATGTCTGAACAGATTTCAGGTTGTGACACTGGGTTTGTGGCCCCAGTGCTGGGATGGTCCCTGCTGAGGCTGTAACCAATGAAGTGCAACACCACATCCTCTGGCAATGGCTTTTGGACCTAGAGGGTCTAAAATAACGAGGAGTCATTCTGCAGTGTTTTCCCTCATTTTGGATTTTAAAAAGTTACATAATTATGTAAAATCTTATTCATTTAAGAGTAGTTATTTTCAAAGCAGTTGCGGTTATCACTAAAAGAACATGAGAAGAGTAGAAATGACATGGCATTTCTTTGATAAGATGTTCTCAAAGCAATTTTTATCTCTTGTAGAAGGCTGAATGATGAATAATCCCAGCAGCACAGTGTTGTACACTGATCTTTCTTTTCAGGATATTTTCAGGATATTAAGAAACCTATGCTATCTCATCACTTTCTCATCTGGCATAATCTTTAGAATAGCTCCTAAGTAGTTATTACTCTAGTTATTCCATGTAAAATTGCTCTTCTGTAAAATTCTCTTTCTGAGCTTGTAGAAAACACCACTTTTAAAAGACATTGTGTATGATAAAATATGTATGATAAAATACATCTGGCATTGCAAGGCCAGCTTCATTCCTTTAACACTAACATTTTTAGGTGAAAGACTGCATGTGTGTTTGCAAAGCCCAATGCTTTTTTCCAGTGCTGCTGTGTCTTATTAATGTCTTGCTCATTAAGAGTGACCAGCATCAATACTTAAGAGAAAAAAAAAAAGTAGGAGAAGCACCCAGATAGCTGAATGCCCCATCAAAAATGACATTCTGTCATCCTCAGCTTCCTTCGCATTTTCTAAATCAACAAATAATTATGCCGTAATAAGTCCTCCTTGAATGTGGTACCAGTACTATTGTCAAACAGGTCAAGCCCAACTGATGACTTTGAGCAATTGTGCAATTCTGTTTTCAGTTGTCCTTTTTCCTTTTTCAGCTACAAGAAAGGATGTAGCCGTTTTCCAGCAGAATCTAATGGGTGTGGGTACTGCAAGTCAGAAACCTCCCAGATACTGTCCACAGCTAGGAAGCAATGAGCTCCCTGGGTAACAGGCTCCCTGCAGGGTTCCCAGCTTGGGCACAAAACAAAATGAAAACTTCAGCGAGGGAACTATCTCCCAGGCAGCAAGAGCTGACGTCCTGGTGGGCTGATTGTACCTTGCAAGAACAGCACACATGACTTAGGATCACTTTCCTTCAGTATCCTCATTCAACCCTGCGTGTCTTTTGTGAGCTCTCACAATTCATTGGACGTTCCGAGAGGCCTCTTTGTTACTCCCATTCATCTCTCTTTTTTGTCTTGTCTGACAAGTGCTTCTGCTGTGCTTCACCAGTACAACACTAATTTCAGTGTAAGCCCTGTCTCTGAAGACCAGGCTGGTTCACTGCCCTCTTCTCCATTCCCCTACTCTCCGACTCCGTGCTGCCAGCTTGCTCAATCACTGAATTTTCACCCCTGTTTTTGCCAAGTTAATGGTTTCCCTATAGACTGAATAGATGGGCATTTCTTCCTTGCTGCGTTCCTTTTCCTTCTTGAGTTTCAGAAATGCACATAACTTTAAGCTACTCTCCAATTACAGCTAAATTATTCCCTAAGGCAATTAAGGTGAAACATTACTTCGGAAGACTTTGCTAGTGTTTCGAATTAACAGCAGCATTTGATACAGTTGACAGTATTTTTCCATTAACAGTGCTAACCTTCCCACCCTCCCTGCAAACCCATTAAATTGATCTGATTCCCATGGAGCTGATGGGAAGAGTCCAGGTGCAGTTTCTCCCAGTGAAGCTGAACTAAAACATTTGCAAGGACAGGCTGATTCTCAGATCACCCCGCTTCATTTATTGATCTCTTTCATTCAGTGCATTACAACTCAAAAACCTCTCCCTCCCCGTTTTAATCGCCTTTAATCAGTGGTAGATCATGTTTCAGCAGGGTTTTAATGGATTCTTGAGGATAGTTATGGAGTGCTTTACCCTTATGACTTGGCGGCTATGTAATCAGTCCACTGGCTTAAAATCCATCTGATTTTCTGGAATTCTTCTGAAGAGAACTGAAAGGAGGCCGACAGTGACAGAATTACACTGCAGCAGGGAAGCCTGCTCACACACATGGTATGTGCTACTGGTTATGCATTCCTCTCTCCATATGCCTGCCAGTGACAGTGCAGGATGTGCAGCGAGAGAACAGCAATGCTCATCCACGGGACTTCAAAAAGGCCTGGTTATCCGTGTGTGCACAACTTATTGCCAAGGCTTATTTCCAAGTTACACTGTCCAATGCAGCACTCCCTTTGCACTATTTATACAGCCCTGAGTTCTCATTCCCTATTGACAGAGGATAAGGATAATCTTTGAGCAACCTAATTCTCTAAGATACAATCAAGGTCCATATGATCTATCGTTGCTTGAGTAATGCTGGCACCAAGCTAAGCCCTAGCTGAATGACAAGGTCATTTTTGCTCAGCTAATGCATAGTTTTTGGGGATAACTTCATGCATGGTTCTTGCATATAATTATGAACATGTCTTTTTTTAATATCTATTTTTTGTAGATTTTAAATCACATAAAGATACTGCTCAATTGTAAGTGTTTTTAGATTAAATCTTTTGAGATAAATGAAAGTATGCAAAACTCTTCTCCACCGATATGCTTGTGGAAAAGGACATATTAAAATGTCCAAGCTGGCCGTTCAAGTACAGTGGCAGCAACAATGCTTGGAATACTGGGCTCTAGAAGCACCTCGGGTTGGAAACAACTCAGTCTCATAGCATTCCCCTGAAAAAATTTGAAAAAAGCAGCACTCTCTGGGTTTTGTATTTATAGATAAAACCCTCACGAGCATTGTAAACATTTTGTATGCGGTCAGCAGGTATCCTAAATAAATTATTAGGCATAACAGTAGAGCTAGTGCAAGGACAGCTCTGGTGTGCACCCTGAAGGCACCATGTGTTACCCTGAGCCTCTGGCCAGCACAGTGTAGATATGCTGGTAGCTGCTGCTCCTGACATGTCTCACAGCTGGTTCCTGTTCCTGCCACAATCCTGTAACAATAACTGGTGTCACAGGCAAGCAGTGCCATTTGAAACAGAGCTTAATAACACCTGTTGAGAAGGTAAAGTTTTGAGCTAAGGCTACAGTTTTTGATAATTTTGTGGCCAAGTTTGTATACCCAATTCAACAGTCCCACCAGCCCAAATATTTCAAAAAACTTGATCTTTTTTCCCTAGGTCTTTTCTTCATATTATAGTAGATCTCTCCATGGCTGACAGCATTTTGGCACCCAAGTATCAAGCTCAGTTGTGCAGCACATCGCTACTACGTTCACAAGGAAAACAATCCAACATAGGGCTCTTCCTTGTGAAGCACCTTTTGTTCTCTCCAGAAGTCTATGATCTGACCTCATAGCTCAGTTCAGAAGCCATGGACAAAGATCCATAAGACTTTACACAAACAGACCAAGGCACAGAGCAAAGAACCCATAATAAACTGGGGAAATGAAAAGAGCTGATTGTCTTTCTCAGGAAAAATGGAAACGGTTATGTGCACTACAGACAAAACCACTTTGAGAGAAACCATTCTCTGCAGATGTCCTTGTGATTAATTCTGCAGGAATTAATCTCCACATCACAAACATTTTCGCTACCAGTAAACATCAAGGAAAATCTACAGATAACAAAATTACTGCTGTGTATGGCTACAGAACCTGTCACTGCCGTGGCAACCTGCAGATCCAGCACTCCAAGACAAATGTGTCCTTCTGCCTTGCTTGGGCTTCCTGAGCGAAGGTTAACAAGTGTATAACAGATATAAGAACCAATACCATGCTGCTGTGTAATTTGAAGCCTCTCGTCTGTCCTGTCAGCTCTCAGCCATGGAGTGCTGTTGTACTGCACTCAGGGCCTGATGCTCAGTTCCTACCTGGTGAAAGACATGCAATTCTGCTGCAAATTGTTCTAAAAAACAACTTCTAGGGATGGAAATACAAATAAATTCATTAGATTGAGTTCTAGGCTTTCTCTCAAAGGCTACATGAGCTCTGAGAGAAGTCACACTTCTGTTTAAAACTAAAATTTGGTAGGTAATATTTTCAGTCATCTTTACTTTTTCCAAATACCCAGGCAATAGTCGACCCTTCTTTGTGCAGGAGGTTCCTGCTCAGAGACCTCCTGAAGTCCTCTCTGACTTGAATCCTCCTGTGATCCTGTAATTAAGAATTACTTGAGAACTGGGAGTTCGTAAATCCAGCTTAATTAGTTTGAATAAGCATCATGTCTACTTTAAAAGCATTCAGGTCTGTCTGTCCTACTTCAAAGTGCTCAAATGAATGCTCAGCAGTAGGCTGCACCTGTAACAGCTACTGACGTAAAGAGGCACTGAAAGAGGTAGAACCCCTTCTTTTGCTGCATTTGAAGCTGCTAGAGGAGATGTTCCTAAATATTCAGGTATTTCATCCTCTCTGCAGAGCTTCCATAAGCCCTCCTGGTGGCAACATGCAATTCCTCTTGGCACCCATTTCCCCTTTAATTTATGAGCCTTTACACAATCCTTGCAAATGGCACAGCTGAACACTTCCTGTGGACTTAGAGCCATGCACAAACTGCGACTCTCATTCCCTAACAGAAGCTAAAGAAGTAAAAACAAAACAAGAAAGGAGAAACACCCTTCATGAAATTACCTGTGTTTCTGAATCTTATACCTGGCTTTTAGATTAGAGACTGACGCAAGTTTCAAAGATAGAAAATGTTAGGAGATGTAAGCTACTGATCCAATAACAGCCCCCATCTCCTTGCCAAAGATTTTCTGTCTCATTCAGAATCATTCTTCTACTAACATAAAGAAATACAGGGTTCTGAGTAACCTGATCTCGTTGAAGATGTCCCTGCTCATTGCAGGGTGGAGTTGGACTAGATGACTTTTAAAGGTCCCTTTCAACCCTAACAGTTCTATGGAATACTCCTCTCCAACTATTAAAACATTCCTCCTGAAAGGTCATCTTCCTTCTGGTTACGAAGCAGTGAATTTAACAGGTCTCTTTGTTGACTGAGAGCATCTGAAGGAGCTCAGGAACCAGACCTTCAGCTCTACATGTGAGCTGGGGCTCTCCTCCTGCCCGGGCACCCTGTCAGACTCTCCCAGACAGGATACCCAGATCAATATGGCTGCAGGTCACAGCTGAGCATCTGGCTCACATTGGTCTAACTTTATCAACTAGTTGGATCTGGCTAATATTAGAGACTAATAAAACTCATCTGTTTTGGAAATAAAGGTGAGCCAACAGTTAAATCTGCCATCAGTAAAATAATAAAAAAAAAAGGTTAGAGGAAGCCTGAGAATGATTAATGCTGGGCCCAAACTAATCAGAAAACAAATACTCCTCAAAGCTACCATCAAGAAGAAGAGATCAGAGCCAACATTTTGATGCATGATGATGTAGAAATAACTCTGACTGAGAAATGTAACACTGGAATCAATTTTATCCAATAGCGCAAACAGTAAAAATCACAAGCCAAAGTCTACCCTGGATGTACACATGGGAGTCCCACTGGTTTCAGTCCTAGCCACACACATGCATCTGAGGGTGCTTTTTGGAACCCCACATCTTTAATCCACAACCTCTACTAAGTTCAAATATTTCTTGCACTAAGGATGAGGGTTGCACAGCTGTAACTGAGAACAGAATTTGGCCCATTTATTGTAAGTGCTGTGTCTGAAGTGGGTTTTCTCCTACTAAAAAGCCTAACTTTTTAGGGCTATGAAAAGTTATAAGTGGCATATCGTAAAAAACTTCCAGTCTGCAATATAAAATACACCCTGGAAAACTACTTAAATTAGCAGAATCCATCTTCCAGAGTCAGGAAATTATCCCTTTTAGAAAAAGAATGAGGAAAGGCCCTTTCGCTTTCTTTGACTCTGGATTGGACTGATGTCTCTTCTAGGTTTTTGACTTTCAAGTCCTTCACTATCCTTCTATCCAACGTGTACTGTCTCTGAACACATCTGACCCTTTGCTCAAACATAATTTTACTGCATCTGTTTCTCCCCTCTTTGCTTTGGCTCGCAACACTAGGAGGACAGATAAATAACCAACGATGTCAGAAACCTACACCATAAATAATTGCGAAATTGAGTTAATTTGAATAGTCTTGCTGAGTTCTGATATGCATTACCTACATGTGCAGCTTTAGGGAAGGCTGCGTGCAATTGCAAGTCATTAACCCGAGGTGCATCCCACATCCCACAGTGAGCTCTGCAGAGCCTGACCCGGTGCTGCTGACCTTCAGGGAGTGTTCTCCAGAGTTCATGGCTCACACACTCAATGCTTAAATCCACCTGGAAAATCAAGCAGATTGTGTTTTTCTTAAGAATTCTATGCCAGTGTTTGGAAAACATAAATTATCACAAAAATTGTTAGCAAAACAAACAGAGGATTTCCAGGGGACCACAGAAATGTAGGTCTTTGCACAAGTTCTGTGTTTGCTTACGGTCATTGGGAAATTCTAGTTTTTATGAGCTGAACTTTCCAAAGAAGCAGCTAGGACAAGTACCACAGTTAAAAGTCAATGGAAACGAGCTGTCCAACCTCTGGTTCTGCTCTCTAGAATTTTCCTGAGGATTTAGCAGTACTATTACTAATAACACTAAGGAGACCCAAATCCCTGGCTGCTGGGGCTGTGAGTGCACACTCTTCAGGGGTCAGCTTCTGGCCAGGATCAGCAGGGGGCTCTTCCATCCTGTGGTGGTCATGGAGGGCTCTTGGCAGTGCTGGGGAGAGGCTGCTTTCAGCCAAACCAGGCACTTTGACCCTGCCAGAGCTTACACCATGCAACTCTGTAGAAGTGTCCCAGAAGGATATAATCATCACAATCTTTAAAGGGCCTAATGACTGGCCAGTAGATGCTCCCAGAGGCAAAGCACGTAACCTCTGAGAACATCTGTCCAGACCCCAGCTGACTCCCATCTTTGAATCCTACATCTTGGCCATGAGTAGATTTGTAGACTTCAAGAAAATCCCACCAGGGCTGTGGGAAGCTTTGCATTTGTTTCAGCACAGTGGCATTTTAAAAAGGGGCCAATTTACTGTTCTGAGCAGGTTTGAATTTATGTGCAGAGAAAGAACAACTTCAGTGCAATAAGATACCATCCACCAAAAACCACAAGATCAATTCTCACCAGCAGTTTGGGAAAACGCTTTTCCCAACAAACATCTTACCTGCCATGGACGCTGGCTCCACCTTTCTTCTAGAGTCAGACACACAAATTATAACACAAAAATCGTGAGCATATACATATTTTTGATCAAAGGTAAGCACTTGCTTCCAAGCACTGGATGTCTAAGTGACAATCACATCTGACTTTTGAAGCTGTAGCCAGTTGTCTTGGGAAGCACTGGAAGATGTGCTGAAGAAAATTCATGACAAATCCATCAGCACATCCTGGATTTGCCCATTACAGTATTTCTCTCTTCTTTAAAGAGTAAGAGAAAACTCATTTCCAAAGTAGACTGGTGTCTGTTTATGGAAGAAGAAAACACACGTTGATATGTGACAGTTCAGCTCTTGGGCTGGAAATGTGAGAAGTTACAAATAGTATAACCTTTGATCAAATGACGAATGTTTGTAAAAATAAGGATCTGTACACATTGTTCTTTCCGTCTCAATGTCCTGAACTGGGCTGCAAGTGGAATGTCACCTTAGGCAACCGCATTAACCTTTTTGGGGTTGAACTCCAGGAAGTCAAGAGACAAGAAATGTAGCAAGTAAAGCAAAGTTAAACACAGCTGAGTTTTCACTCATTTCATCCCCACATCCATGTGCGTGCAGAGGTACCAAGTTCACAGTAGACTCATTTTGCACTGATGAAACTTCAGGCAAACCTGAATGAGGGAATGACCTTGCAAACCAAATCTTTCCGCCATTTGACCCTGTTTGTGCTCCCACCCAAGCATGCAGAAGATACACAGAGAACACCACTTCCTTTGCTGAAGGCCTGTGTAAATGTTTCTGATAAATTTATCTCACACTGCCCTGCGTAATGGATGGTTCAAGTACCTTGGTGAGGCTTCTGAAAGGACTGACTGTCATCAGTTGATACCCCAGGCCTGTGTGCATACAAAGTTGCCACAGAAGAGGCAAAAAGCTAAAATAGACACCACAGTATCTGATGAGAGATGGCCATTTCTTATCGGACCCATTAAAATTCCAGTCTTGAAGAGAGAGTGGGCTGAATTGTCCCCTGGAATTTGCAGTCGCCACTCAGAGGAGTGTAGTATTCAATAAAGTGGTAAATAGACCAGGAAGTGCCAAATACACTTTTTATTACAGTGCTGTATGGCTGACTATTCTCTGGTTGATGCTGTATGACAACACTTCACTGAAAAGAGCACTTGTGAGGGCTGACTTTGCTTGGTCGGGTGGCTTTGCTTCTGCTTCCTGGGAGAACGGCTTTGGGTGGAAAACAGGACTTGCCTTGTTTGAATTACCTGAGTGAACCCAG
This sequence comes from Aleadryas rufinucha, assembly GCA_013397815.1. Classification (NCBI taxonomy): domain Eukaryota; kingdom Metazoa; phylum Chordata; class Aves; order Passeriformes; genus Aleadryas; species Aleadryas rufinucha. The sequence continues at coordinate 88,973 of VZTH01008232.1, read as the reverse complement.
ACTTGTAAACAGGCTTAGGTGAGGCCTTCTGCAGAAGGTGAATATCACTCTTGTAAATCACCAAAAACTGCAGAATATATATTCCTGGCCCCGATCGAAGCCAACAAAAAAGAGAAAATTCACAGCTGGAACTTCAAACCTCTTTTGCTTTCATTTTGCTCTGTACAAATTCATTGCACAAATGAGAAATGAGCCTCTCTAATTACATGAGTAGATTGTGGCAAGACAAACAAGAGCAGAAGCTGGACATCGGGCTTTTTATTTCTTTGACATTGGGAAATTTTTCTCCAGAAATACTCAAGCTAATCTTGACTCAGTTGAAGGAAAAACTTGGTCCTTATTTTGATTTTTACTTTGCAGACACTGACTAACATAATTTTGTTCAGCAGGACCTTCAACACTGATACACACACATGTGGAAGGGCTCTACTCTTTGGATACTTTAAAAAAGGTATAAAAGTATTTTCACTTCATTGCTGGAAAGCTGTTAAAATTTTTTCAAATACACTTTTCAAATAAGCAGGCTTTTAGAAAAGAGATTCAAGTGTCTCTGCGTACTGGTGAGTGTTAAAAATATACTGCTAAAGCCTTTTAAGATAGCTTTTATCCTTCCAAATCCATTACCTGCACTATTGCGTTAGCATCCATTAGTATTCCCTGTTTTCTTCCTGCTTACTGTTTTTATGACTGGATTCTATTCACTCTGAACTTCTCACCCATTACCAGAAGTTTTCCTTACTATGCTGACCTTCCAGAAGACAGCTTTTTGTTATGGGTTACATTTCTGCAAGGTGTGAGATATTCTACAAATACATCCTTTTGCTGTACTGGAAATAGGTGCCATCGATTCAGCAGCAATGACTGGCATTGCTGCACGATGAGGGAACATGTTTTTTGGAAAAGATCTTTTCCTGATCTTGCTGAGTTTTTTAACATCTATACTCTCAGAACACATCCAACATACTAAGAAGCAGAATAGTAATTAGAAAACTTTACCATCTATGTGTTAATTAAGTTAAATCAAAATCCTATGAAGGTTTGCCAGCGTTTCTTGCAGATTTCTACAGTTTTCCTACCAATATACAGCATCTTACCAAAAAATCAGCTATGCCTGTTGCTCTTTAAATGAACTTAGAGATCTTCTATATGCAAGTTATATCAATAATTTATTTACTTCCATTGCTCGTTGGGAGTTCTCCAACCTTAACATCAGGGCTGGTATTAGGCACGTTTGAGGGAGCATCAGCATTGAACCTTCATATGGTTCCTGTTTACCGGAGAGCCAGAAGACACATTACGTAATGCGTCCCAGATGTTAAGAAGGAGATGTCCACAGATGTAACAGATTCGATGCATGCTCTCTGTAAATGCACAGGGTTAAACACCAAACCAACTTTGGAGTGTGTGCACAAGGTCACAGCTTTTAGAATGGCAATTAAGGTCCCAAATAACACTAACTGCAATACATGTTACTCACAGTGGAAGAGGGAAGGACTTTCCAGCATAAGCTCTATGCCTTGTACGACACTGAAGGAAAACAGAAGACAGGTTTGGCCTAGGTTGAGGACAATGTGCCCCTACTGTGCAGACACTACTTGTACATGAGTGATGTCACCATTTCCAAATCTGATTTGAGTAGTTCTAAATGAATGATGACCATAATCGCTGTGAGCTGGCAGCTAATTCAAACCAGTGGAATATGCATTTAGAGAGAGGAAGGACAATTACACAGTACAAAGACCCTTGCATGGCATAACATAGTTTATGAACAGCTGGTAGATAATAGCTTTTTAAAATAAACACTGTCTAAATGCACAATCCAGATCCCTCACAGCTCTTGAAATCTCAGTGGCTGCTGTTTTATTTTCCCTGCCAGTTGCAGCTGGAGACTCAGCAGGATGGCAACAAATTGACTTCTGGTTGCAATTAGGGAAGCCTAGTGAGGTGGCATCCCCATTAGTAGGTGACCTCTCTAGCTACTAAGTTTGCTTTAAACATCTCAGCAGAAAGTGTGACATCTCCCAGAACATTATCAGGACTCACAGAGGTGGGAGGGATTTTTCTGTATAAATTACTTTTCCAGTCTAAGTATGCTTCATCCAAGAGACTCTCATTATGAGCTGCAGGGTGATCCTTGCTCATAAGCCCTGTGACTAAACTTTGTTTTGACATCTCCCCTCTGAACATCATTTATCTGAGACAAAGCAATCCATGAGTAGCACAGCTGGTCAGGTAGACTTCTTACATTGATTTGGAGGGGTGACAGTTAAATATCTGAAGCTCAGCCTCTTCTGTAGGTGTCAACATCAGCTCTTAGCACAAAAGAGCTGAGCCCCAGGGCAGGACCAACTTTTGCCCTCAGACAGGACTCCACTTTTTGTGCTACATGGAAGAGGTTTCCTCAGTGTGATGGTGTGCCCACTCTGAGACCTGTTGCCTTTCCCAAGAAGCAGAGACAACAGGAACTACAAGTAAGAACTGACAGGGAAAAGGAGAAAACATGCCACATTAAATTAAAGGGAATTGCACACCATTCCAGCTGCACAAAATTCAGGCCCGCAAGTTTTTTTCCAAGTAAAGATATTAATAGCAAAGACCGGCATTTTTGATGCATCTCCTTTTATGTAGAACAATATAGAGTCTGCTCTCATAAACACAGTAGGACACAAACCACTGGAGGCAACTTTTCTTCTTACAGCAGCAGATCTTTCCCAGCCGGCTCTCCAGCCTCTTGGGCTTCTCCCAGGACAGGCATCCACGCAACTTGGCTGTGCTGCAGCTCCCCTTCACTGCCTGTTTCCCGCATGCTCTCTCCTTCTTTCCCCACCTGAACTGCCTCTCATCGACGCACATGTATTTCTTTCCCAAAATAATACCCAGACAAAGCCAGTCTTCCCACAGTATTCACATTCCTGAGCTGCCTTTGTTTTGGGTGGAAACATGTGCTTAGCAGTCTGTAGCAGTATCTTCAGTGAAAGACAGTTTCCTGCAAGACATAATGCAGCTCACAGTACACTGCAGACTGAGGTGCTGCATTCAAGCCTTTGCCCTGAGCTCTCTTATTAAACATATTGCACGTATTGATGCAATACTGGAGCTACATGTCCTTACTGACATAGTAATACCAATGAAGTCTACCGAAGTCTTCTGCCTTTTTTCTTTGAATTTGGCATTCAATAATAAAACAGCTGTATTTGCAGAAGTGCTCTTAGGGTCCTGCACCTGTGACAAAGAAAAGAAAAGCAGAAGTGCTGCATGAGAAAGAGAAAATGGAAAATGCCCGTGAATCAGTGCTGCACACATCTTCTGCCACATGGCAAGTGATTTTCCCTTCACCACCTCCTCCCAGCTATGGCCCAGCATACAGCCAGAATAAATCCTCTGCACCTCAGGGCAGAGAATGTGAGTAAACGCCCTTTTTGTACAGGTATGTATATTGGACACAAGACCAGGAGGCAATGGTCCTGTGCACCTCCAAAAGGTAAATATGAATCACATGAAGTTGCAGCAGATCCCACCTATGCCTGAACACTGGTAAAAGAGCAAGGTCTTACAGCTTTGCTGCTTTGGCTCTGCAGCTGATGAAATCTAGTGGAATTGAGTCCTGTAATCCTTAGGCATTTTCTCCTGCCCTTTATAGGCCACCCACCACCCACAGATGTACTGTGAAGGTAAACCACATAGCTTTAAAAAAGCAGGGGGAGATGAAAGGAAATATTAAAGCAGTCTGCGAAGTTCACAGGTAAAGTATTTTATCACACAAGTAGGAGTGTGGTGGGTCATTTACTTGGCGCCTGTGACTGCAGTGTCCCCGGGGAATCCCACTTTAATGTTATCATCCTGCAGCAGGGCTTCTCCTCAGAGTCCCATAAAAAATGACAGGAAGTTCCTTGCATTCCAGGGCCAGCAACTGTTAGATCACAACAGAGCACTGATGCCCTGGCTAAAGAATATTGGGAATGGGACACGGGCAGAGATCCAGATCCTGCCTGTGCAGGACTTCATAGACTTCTATCCATTAGAGGACAGCGAAAGTAGTACAGGACAGTACAAAAGCTAGGCTGAGAGACTGAAGCCAAAAATATTCTTGTCCCTTGATCACTGTCAGTGCCAAAGGATGTGGCTAGACAAGCTTACTTGCTCCATTTTCTGAGTGGTCTGCCATGAAGTCCAAAACCACCCCTTATAAAAGCAACTGAGGCTTAACTGATACTTCTTCATGCTGGGTCAGTCAGCGTGGTCCCACTGCTCAGGTCCTTTCAAGGAGCAGTAGCATCCACAGACAACCTGTGAGAGCAGCCTCAGGGGTCTGGGAGGAGTCATATTTTTTCTGTGAGATATTTGAAATACTATATTTCTCTGAAAAGTGGTTAGAAAATGCAGCCAAGAAGCGGAAGGAAAGGATAGGATAATTTTTTTCTTTAAGACATCTATATCTTTCAAGCTTGGCTGAACATGAAGACTTTGGAAAGGTAGGACTTTTGAAGTAACAATGAGAGCCATTATAGACTTTTAATATCAATATTTTCCATACCTCAACTTGGGTATAAAGTGTAAGAGAAATGACAGGACAGCTAGGAGAGGCTGGCTTGGTCTCAGCACACTTCAAAGAGAGCATACAAACAGCTTGGATCTACACATACATCTCTCTAATTCACTTGAGTACTGGAATTTTGCCCCACTCTGCTAAAATATTACTTCAGTGCTCAGGAGCAGAATCTGTACTGCATTTTGGAGCTATAAAAAGTAGTTAGGATTTGAATTTTGAGAAAGTGCCTCCCTATAAGCAAAAGGGCAGAAATGATTTTATCAAGCTAAAGGCTGGGGATGTAAATCTGCTGTGAAAGGGAAAATGGAGAAAATAAAAGTTTTGTCTGAAAATGGGTCTCATTCCAACATAACCAATTCCATCCTGGCCCAGCATCAGAAAGTGGTTTAATACACCACAGATGAAATGGGAAGCAGAATTTTTCAGGTTTAAGGACATGCTGTCTCCATTCCATGAAGCTCAGGGAATTTGCATCAAGGTTTCAAGGGACACCCCTTCCCTCAGATCACTTGCTCCAGCCCAGCACACTTCATGCTAACAAGACTAACAGTTAAGAACAGATAACAAAACGTTGGTCGATGTTGCGAGGGAAATAAGTTACAGGGTTATGGTCTTAATTTTACAGGCTGTATCTGCATATAGATCTATGCATCTTTCCAGAAGTATCTATAAATACATAGATGCATCAGACTCCATTTCATTTAGCCTTTCTCTCTCCTTTTGGTAATTTCAGGGGAAGGCCAAGGAAATAGATCCTGAAAACTTAATTTCTATTTTGAGAAATCACACTGTTGATTTAGAAAGGATGTGTTTTGTTCTGGCATAATCTTTCCTGATTCTGCTGTGCCAAAGCAGCATTCTCAGACTCCAGGTCTTGTTGCAGTGTGGCACTTCCCGGCAGGTGCTGTGGATGTGAAAGACAGAAAGCTCTTGTTTACTCTGGATTCCTTTGCCCTCTCAGCCTCTCACAGACTGAGCAGATGGAGAAAAACACAACCTCTGCTGGAACAAAATGTCCTTATAGAAACAACAGATCTTCCTAACTTCAAGCATTTGCTAATTAAGGCTATGCCAAGGAAACAAGGCCTGTTCTTTCTAATCTCCATAGAAACGCTCAGTCATGCTTCCTTCCTAACCCACTGCAGGCATGTCAGCATGCACCAGCAAGCCTTACTGGCTGGTCCAGCCTTTTTTAGACAACACTATGTCTGAAATATGCAGGGAGGATTTTTTTTTTTTAAAAAGTGTTTGTTGTTTTATTTATAGGCACAATTATCAAGAAATTAAATTGATTGTTTTACCTTTCCTGTTTATCGCATATTACAATGGGTAACCTGGGATGCTGAATGCTCTCTAAAATTCCTGGCAATCCACAGATGTATGCATGCATTCCCATAATATTTGACTAAAACTAGGACTAAAAGTTTCAACCATGGAAAGGCTCTTTATAGCAGAAGTTAGTCTTTTTTTGTTAGAAAACTGAGTTATGTAATTATCTGTCAGATTGAGATTTTTTTGCCTCAGAAATTCCAGTTAAAAGCTAACTTGAAGTCCTAAATTACATCTGAGATGTTGCTTGCAGTTTGATGGCTGGAAATATGATGAGAGCACAAAGTAACTGTAAAGCCCACTCCACAATCTTCTTCTGGCTCAATCTGGGAGCACCTGGGACCTCCCCACCTCTTGTCCTTCCAGCTGACAGTCTGTCATTTGCTTGGGGCAGACTTCAGCAAATCTCTTTGGATGTGTGTGGCAGGATAAGGAGCTGTTGGGTGTGCTCACTCCTGTGACTGCCTGTCCTCTGGAGAATGCCTTCCTGCAGTGCATCCATGGGGATGCCTGCTCTCAGGACACAGCTAACCTGGCCTTGGGGAGACCTTCAGGTGTCAGGCACACTTACCATTAGGTCCTTTCCTCATAGCCAAAGGAATACCATAGTGTTCAGGACGGCCAATAATGCTGGCACTGTGCTTTGGAGCTCCCTGGCTTCCCTGTGCCATGGACACTGGGATTCTACTTCTTTACCTACACCAGCAATGACTGCTGCACGTAGCTCAGGGAGTCATGGTGTGATCACCAGGAGTGAGAAGGATCTCTTCTGCCAGACAGGGCATCCCATTTGCCTGAAGCGCTAATGCAGAGGAGTTCTGCATACACCAGTGACTGCTCTGTGGCCAGTGTGTGCTGGATTTTTCTTCCTTCATGCAAGTTCTTTGAAAATAACTTGTGTTCCCTTGTTCTGAGTTCATTCATTCCTTAATTCTTTTTTCCTTTTGGGGAATGGCTTTTTAGTTGGCCTGTCTCACAGTAGCAGTTTACTTAGCATCTGGGAGAAGTTCTAAAGAAAAAAGAAAAAAAAAATCCATTCCAGGAAGCAAGACTTGTGTAAGGGATATGAGTTCCATATCTACTCCCTGACTAGCATTTCAAATCCATCTTAATAATAAAGCAACTGCAGTCTATTTGCATTTTATAAAAACAAAATGTGAAATCCTAGCCTAATGCTTTGAAATCGAATCTAACAGCTCACAAATTCCATGTGTCATGCTAATCTGAAGGCTCTGCCTACTATAAACATTTCTGAATCCACAAATGCATTTCATGTTGCCTCTGCCACACTTCAGTGGAAGAGAGGGGGAAAGGAAAACCTTTCTGTGCAGCACTGAAAGTAATCAGCCTTACAGTAATCAGCCTTAATTGTAAACAAATCTTAATTGTAAATACGTTTTTAAAAGGAAAAGGATAGAATAGAGCTTTGGGGCATCAACAACAGGATTATCTGGCTATTGGATTTTTAAATTCTATTGTCTAGTTAAATTAGCCAGTTCCCTCCATCTTTCCAATGACAGATTTAGCCAATTAACATGACCAGTAAACTTTATGGTGTGTAGATTAGTGTTTCCAAACCGATTAAACAATGTTTAGGAGGTAAGTGCAATTAGGCTACATCTCAGTCCTGATGGTATTTGTAATTAACTTGGAGCTTCAACCTGAAAGACCGAAGGCCAGATGCTTAGCAAAGCACAGCTGGCAGTAAGATAATTAAGTTACATCACATGATGCTGGCTGCCACTTGGGTTTAATCCAGAACCTCAGCTTTATGCTAGAAGAATTACTTTAATTACACACTGTGAAAGGAGAACGCGTCTCTCACTGGCTGCAGGTAAATCATGATATGCACCCTTAAGATCTAAATCAACAAAATTCATCCAAAGCAGAGAGAAAGAGCACTGATGCTGAGTCAAACCAGAAGTCCAAGCCATCCCCTGCGGTGCCCATGAGAGCACTCAGTAGCAGATGCTTGGGGACATCCCTGCCAGCTGGTTTCAGTGGAACTTCAAATTAAGGACAGGCTTATTTATGTAGGGACCTAGATGCCAAGGAATTGAAGGGCCAGTGTGCAGAGCCAAATGCAAACAGGGAGACCTCTGCTGCTTTGCCCTTTGCAATTTCCTCCAGGCGTTTAAGATTAATCTTAATTAATAAGGTTATGATCTTAGCTTAAAAGGCCACGAAGCTGTAGGACTGGGTATTTCTATATTCAGTGGCCCATGGAGGTCATTACCCTACAGTCCTTGAGTGCCTTAAAACCTGTGAGCAACTCTGAGGAGACTAGAAAACTTCCTGTACATGGATAAGGCCCCAAACAACGTGAAAAGACGGCCACTTATTTCTACATACAGCAGAGAAGTTGTAGTGAACTGTCATTTTTAATGGATACTTAACAAACTAGGTGCTTGGCTGTGAATTTCATTATTGTTTAGGAGACAATCAGCACTTCTTTCTTTCTCCCACAGGAGCTATTGAGATCTACAACTTCAGCACCAAAGAGATGAGAAGCCAAGGGAAGGGCAGGAAAAGACAGAAAAGTATGTATAGCACAGCTGCAATTTTTTTTTTTTTTTTTCTTTTCACTTAATTGTATTAGTATATCTGCTTACAAAGTTTGGGATTAATCTTGTCCAGTTTTGTATATCTAAGAATTATCCAAGTTTCCCTTATAAGCAGTAGAGAAAAATAAGTATCCCCAGAGGGCATTGTATCCCAGTTATCTCCAGTGGAATGGGGTGACTCACCCTCCACAGATGGATACATCTTTCTACGGAGATTTTAAACAGCCTGAGATGACCGTAGTTTAGTTAGTGTGACAAACCCCACCCAAAGAGACCAAAACCATGAGTCCTAGAGAACCAGTCAGTGATTAAAGTGAGTAGGAAACTGCAAAGGAGAACAGAGCCGTGCAGTAAGTGACAGCTCACTTCCATCTATCTCCCCATTCATTTGCTTGTTTGCAGCATTAAACTGCTGTTAAGACACAGCCTGGATCCTTACCCTGTGTTGGCTGAGCAAGCTTTTGAGGTGAATGGGAATTTTTCATTATAAGGGTAAAGATAATACTGAGAGTGCACATCTGGATTTCTTCCTGTGAGAAAAATAGGAATGGACAACCTTACTTATCCTTTGCTACAACAGATGAATGTCATCACCCACTAAAATCTACCTACAACAGGACGAGTAAAAAGAATTCACAGTCTTTGAGCCAAGCTTGGACTACTCTGTTCCTGGAAGCAAAAGTGGCTCCTTTTAAGATTGAAAGTGTATTTTGCACCCTTCAGCTTAACACAGGAAATGGGAAAAAGGTTTTTGGAACACAGCATCAGCCTTGGGCAGTATGTGTGTTTGGAAGGTGCTCTAGCATATGCCTTTGCTGAGACCTTTCTTTCTTCTTACCCTATTTACTCAGAGCAGCTTCATGCTCTCCTCTTCTTTTTATCCCACTTCTACTTTTCCCCACTGTATTTTTGCAGTGGGTTTTGCTGAAGGTCAGGCAATAAGACTATGATTCTTCCAGCCATTAAACTACTTGGTGTCTGTTCATTTTATGTTCTTTTTCTTCTTCCCTCCTTCTCATGATCTCATGCTCACATGTGACTTTGGTCTCCAAATCTTTTTTGGCACTTACCCTTAATCATGCTCCTTATCATGTTGATTTATTTTGAACATGTAATGGTGATGCAAGCTTCTCTTCAGGTCTTTTGCAGAAAACTCCCTTTGGACATCCATTCTTGAAAATTACTTTTTCCATGATAGCTCAAATCCATCTGTGGCCTCTAAAGAAGATGAACCTATTCCTATGCAATAAAACTGGTATTACAAAGCCCTAGTGTAACTTCACTGATTTCACAGAATCACAGCAGGGAGGAATTTAGATCCCCAGGGTTTATGCTACTCCAGAGCACAGCTTGGTATAACTTGTTTATTGGTTTGGAACCTTCTGATGCAATTTGTGAATCTGTACTTTATGTATTTATCCTGAAAGAGTTTGCCCTACCCCACTCTGATTCCAATTTTATCATTATGATTTGAATAAGCTGACAGCAACCAAAGCTGGTTTGGGGCAATCCTCTGTTTTAGAAAGCTGTGTGAATGCAGATAGGTTGGTTTATTCTTTCTGAAGGTATTTATTGTCTCCCTTACTTGTACAGCTGATTTATAGTGTGACTGTCTGCAATAACAGGGGCCTGGTGGTGAGCTCAGAAGCAACTCATTTCCTGTGTTGTCAGGTATTTCTTTTGTGGAATACTCCCTTGTGTGACCACAGAACTATTATACTGCAATGAATTCCTAACTAGGAGTAAACATGCATCTAAAAGAAATTTCTTTCTCATACCTGTTGTTCTGAGTTATTTTGCCTTCAAACCTCAGGACTTACATACATGTTTCTGCTGTTCCCATTTAAAGGCAGTGCTTAAAATGAAGCATGTGAGCTGTAGAACAGCAACTTTCAGGTTATCTATTGACAAGGATTAAGATGGATGCTTCATCTTAGAGAGCCAGATATGTTTAGCAGATATGCATGGATGGACTCTGATAAGCAGGCAGTGACTAACCCAGGATTTCGCTGTGGTATGATAGCATCACCACTGTTCAGGGTGGAAGGATCCTACCTGCCCTACTCTGCTCAGCCTGCTCTGCTGTAAAGATCTGATGCAATCAGACTAATGCAAGACAGCCTTTGCAGCAGATCCAAGGCAGAATGTTGTTGGCTCACATTTTGGCCAAAAAGCATACAAAGCACAGAAATTTAGTGGAGTGATGCTTGTAGAATTGGCCAAGGGTGTCATTGCTCCAAGATATTAAAGGAAAGGGGATTTTGCTATACATTCTGAGTTGGTATGAACTTAACCCCAGGGTCCTGTCAGTATTGCCTCCCATGGCTGAGAAAGGGGCTGCTGAGTGCAAAACCTCTACTCTGGTGGTCTCCACACCCAGACCATCATCCACAGCCAAAGACCCAAATCCCAGGGACCTTCCTCAAGCAAAACTCTGATGTGCTGTAGTGGCCACGAAAGCTGGCAAAGGCTCCTTATTGTTAAATGCTTTGGGACACCTCAAATATGAATGGAGCTATGTAAAATTCAATTCTATTGTAAAGAAAACAGCTGTCACGAATTAAGGCTACGTTCAGCTTTTGAGATGTGGACAACTGTCCAGTAGGGAATGAACAGAAAACTCAACCCATTTAACTTTAAGACGGAGATTTGTCTTCTCTTTCCCAGAAAACAAAACCCCAGGGATTATAAATCTATAAACCATGTATAGCATATCACCCAAACAATATCTTTTGAGGTTTGAAAAACCCCTTGCTGCTAATTTTTGGTTATAGATGGTTTGAAAGAAAAATGTAGTTTTAATGCTGGGTTTAATTAAAATGCCTTTTATAACAGTCATGGATTTTGCAGCACAAGTGCTAAAAGGCCAAATCCTGCTTTTGCAGTGAATTGAGTTCAGAAGAACTGGATGAGCAAGCAACCCAAGCCAGATTTGGGCCAAACTTTGCAAAACTGTTTTGCTTTTAATGTGACAAAAGTCTGCTTTCCCAATAAGAACATTTTTCTGGAAAGGAGCAGATTTACCATTTGAACTTTATCATTTCCTCTTCTACAAAACAATAGGGGAGAAAAGGAACCTTTCCAATTTTTCACCCTTTTAATTAATAAGACATTCTTTGGTGTATGACAGGAAAAATATGTGATGAACGTACTTGATATGTTATGATTAATAGCAGTCTAGGGAGGTTTTAGAGACATGAGACGCCTCATAAACACAGAGTTAATACCAAAGTGAACATTTTTATAATGTCCATTTTGGCACTCTCCCTGACCTAAGATGTTAGTAGCTTTATATATCATTTAATTAATGCTTTAAAAAAAATAAAATGCAAACAGCTCTTTTCAAACCATAACAATTCATTGTATGACTTACATGGGTTTGAACTGGCACAGTTAGTCAAAACATTCCTAGTGCCACTTCATTTCCATAAACCATTTGTATTGTAAACTTTACTAGAAATTTCTGTGTCAGGTTTGAAGGGTTCAGGCAGAGGGCCCTTTGAATATAGGAGCTGAATGTAGCCTGCTTATCAAAATTATTTAACTGTAATTAGTAATAATTAGAGAAAGAGAGGGAAGCTACACTAGAGGTATCTCTTACTTTTAACTAGAGTCTGCAATATCTCTTTTCAGGTCTGAAAACACTGGCCCTGACTAACCTCTCACACTGGTGAAAATTACAAATAACTAGTGGTGAAAATAGTAGAAAATAGTAGGAAAATAAAGGGATCTTTTGGTCCACTGTTCATCTCTTGCATTAAAGCTGGTGTAGGTGGTATCTTCCACTTGGTTGTCTCTGGAAAGGTCCTTGAGTCAGGGCTGGTTTGGGTACTCTGCTGAGCTGATGGTAGATGCACTCAACCATTGAAGAAAAACCAGCTGGTACGTGGATATAAACCCAGAAAGATGGGATTATACATGGTCAGTGACTGCCAGCAGAACACAGCAGCAGGATGTGTATCCTGCTGCTGTATCAGTGCAGGATGAAGAGCAAGCCCCGAGGGAGTCACTTGTTTGAAACCCTGAGCTGGCCACTGAGCTGAGCTGAGCTGAGCTGAGGAGTACTGATAACAAGGACAAAATGCTCTATGTGCTACAGGCCCATTGTTTCTGAGCACCCAGGTCTAAAGACAGTGGTTGTAAAAATAGAAAGATACTCAGCAACCTTCCCCAGCCTTGGAAGGAAAAAATGGAAAGGAGGAAAATTGGGAAGTTCATACTGAAAGCAACCACACGAGTAATGGCACTGTTAGAGAAAGGACAGCTTCTAGCCCGCTTACTAGACCAGTGAAAATTAAGGGATAACTCAAATGTTCAGGTTGTCCCTGGAAGAAAGGAAAACAGAATATGTAGCTGAGGATCTTAAATCACCTTTCATCAAAAATCTAAGATGCTTTGTCAAGGATGAGAGAACAGGGATACTGAAGTGCTTGTGATGAAAAAATATATTTTTAGACAAACCTGAGATGGAGTAACATTATATGCTGTACTGAAGAGACCATAAAGGAGTAAGCAGTCACAAAGCATGGATAAAGCCATTTGGAGTACATGTACAGTCTGTTATGCTATGCCAATGTACAGTCTGTTATGCTATGCCAAAATATAGGATGAAAAATAAATATTAATATTATGGATAAGGTCCAGGTTTTCCTGAATATGATAGCAGAAAATTTTCTTTATCAACTAAGATAAAGTTCATTGAACCAGAGGGCACCCTTAATTACGCTTAGTTTTTATAAGTGATAAGAAACAAAAACTTGTTTCAAGTGGATCATGGGTTGATTCAGTTTAAATACAATTTAACTGTAAACAAAGGCAGTTTTGTAATTAAGGTTTTAGATTTCAAATGGATAAAGGCTCAGAAATGAAGGTACCTAATTAGTGAGCTATCCAAAAGAAATCAAGGGCCTGAGTGCAGAGGAAACAGAGAATTACTCAAAGTCAAAGGGATGAAGCCTATCTGGACTCTGTATCATAAGCAAAGGAAAAATCTTTGTAAACTTGTGGGGAAGCACTCTGGACAGAAGGTGGTAAATACCTACCTTGAAGAATATATGGAGGTTTTTAAAAAAGTCTTCTCAGGATGGAAAATGGAATGATCAGCAAAATGAGCTACCTTAGATGTCAGGAAACACACAGGTAAAGTGAGAATCAGTGAAATTCAATCTGAATTACACTTTGGAGAAAAAAACTTGAGACAACAAGCAAAAAGCTGTTTAACTATATGTATAATATTGAAGAAAAAGTAAAGCCCCACTGGAGTGAAGATGGTAGAAAAATCAATGGTAATTCAGGTAAAATTTCAAAACTCTGCCTTTTTAAAAATAAAAACAGTGACATAAAGTAGGGTGGGTAATGGAAGTGAGAGCCTCGAGCTGAAAATACACACAGCTGAAGCTGAAGCAGAAATCTCGGAACCAGACAATCTCTCTCTTGTGACTGAGAAAGACCTGGCACAAGGAACTGTGGATTGAGTATTAAGTTTTGTATTGCTTACACTGGATTGGCATCGTGCATTACAGTTGAGCATATCTAATGCAATCCTTGTGAAAAGATGGAAGTAGCCCATTGACAACTAACTCGACTTCAATAGAATACAAAATATAGGCATTAATTTTGAAAGAAACTGTAAGTTGAGAGAAATATAAATCAATATAAAATGGAGCATGGCTTTAGCAAAACTGAATCATGCAAGAATAAGCAAGTATATTTCTTAGATTATAAAAATGCTTTTGCAGACAAAGGAAATGAAGTATTTAATCTGAATTTCAGGTAAACATTTGATATGAAGCCATAGGGAAAAAGGTTACATTATGTGCAGAAGCTGAGAATTAGTATAATAACTATAAGGTCAACAGGGAACTGCCTAAAGGACACCTCACAACAGCTTCTGTTGAAAATGAAATTATCAGGTGGGAGGAAATCTATTGTTTGATGTATTGACCTTAGGACCTATTCACTTAATAGTTTCATTAGTGACCTTGGCACAGAAAAAAGTAGCAAATGAAAGATATTTACTGATGACATAAAACTGGAAAGCATTAAAAGAATTGGAAAGAAAGAAATAGATAACCTTGGGGACTGGTGCACTAGAAGTGAGATCATGTGTAAGAGAACTGAGAGCAACGCCCTTGCACAGAGGGAGCAAAGACACAGGTCTGCCTCCATCTGTCTGGCTAGTTTGAACCTTCAGAAACAGGGAATACTGTTTTCTTTCCTGCTCATCTATTATCAAGAAAGAAGCACTGAAACTGAAAATAATTAACTGAAGGGTTTCTCAAAAGGGTGGAGAGACTACTTCCTGAGCAAATGTAATGGAGCTCACTTAGGTCATCAAGGTGAAGCTGGAGAAGAGGTAGGATTGTTTCCCCTAAGTACACTGTGGGTGGAGAGAGGAAAGCAGAGCATCAGAGCTATTTGAGCTGATGGACAGTTCTGGCACGAGAGCTGAGTACACTGCTTCCTACACAGAAATGTAAATTTTTGGAGCAGTTTCCCACTAGCTGTATTTGAAGGAAAAAACCTCACTAGCTTGTTATGAACCAGTTTATGCAATGAACTCTGCTTCCACCAGCTGCCTGATGTATCTGGGCTGAAGGCTCACAGCCTGCAGGAGCTCTTCCACTCCTACTCTCTAGAGCTGCAGCCACACACATCTTCACAGCTGAGGTTCACTTGCAGTTTTTTTCTGACAAATTCAATGTAACTGATGCATTTTATGACCCATCATCATAAATATTTGGACACCTTGAAAATGCTGGCTTTGAAAGGAAGGTGGGAGACCTGCAGAGTGCTGTTCCACACTTTTGACAGTATTAGCCTCACCATAGGGATTTTAAGAGTTAACCAATCTCAGAAACACTGAATTTGAAAAAAGGAGCAGGGAGGGTGTGGGTTTGGAGAGGGGAATTGTCAAAAGAAGGCAAGTTAGAGTAAGACCTTACTGAGCCCTGTCCTTTCAAATTTCCTGTGCTTGACACATCATCAGGATGATGTCAAAGTGACTTAACCAAGTATGACACTTCATTCCAATGATGTGGCCAAGCAGAGGAAATTTGAAAGGATGTGGCTTATGGTACTGAAAACAATCGTTTAGAGAAATGCATGACTGCTGTTTTTCAATTTAAATGAATTTTAAGCTTTTTCTCCTCTCTCCTAAACACATATTGCACCACTTGGAGTATTTGCATTGCTGCTGAGCTCGCCAAAGCTTGTTAAAATGGCTTTATTGTGATTAAAAAGGGAGCCCCTAGTTCTGATGTAGCGACTTCATCTTGCTTGGTGTTGTGTACTGTAGTATCTATGGCACTGCATGAGTAACAGCTAAAAATACAAATTTGAATTCTTTTGTTATTGTTGTTATTAATTTTGATACTATTAACTTGTAACAGTAACACCAAGCAAGCAAGCCCTGTGAGCCCAGAAGCCCCCCTTGTGTGCCCGCTCACTTTGCAGCCCTTCTCCATAACCCTGGCCAAGCAGTTGGTGCTGGGGATGATGGGCAGTCCTCAAATACTGTGTCAAGAGCCCGGGACAGAGGGGATTGGCTCCAGGATGCCCTAATTTTCTTCTGTGTTTAGGCAAGCAGCAATTGGTGTGGCCACAGGCAGTGCCTGCAAGGGCAGCTCACCTTTTCTCAACCGGCAGCAATCCCCACTGAACACCGTGGCTTTTTGGGTACCAGAGGTTTCTTGTGGTGGACCGATGGTGCTGTCTCCCTCTCTCCCAGATCCTCCTTGAGAACATTGCATTAAAACTTCTTCTCAACTTTGAGGAGCGGCGTGCCTCATGACAATATGATGCAACATTTTCCAGAGCACCGAATTTCCTCAGAAGCATCATTTTCAAAAGAAAACTCATTTTCAAAAATGTTTTAGCCATGGATAGGCTTCAGTAACATGAGTCACAGTTACAGCAATGTCTCAGTTCCCAAGGCACATCTGAAAACTCTAGCTGTTCTTTCATGGGTAATAGGGGAGAGAGAAGTGTATCTGTGATTTGGGGATACTTAGCTCAAATCTGGGTGCAGTAAAGTAATTTCTAGGAACAGAGGGACTATTATATCCAAAAAAACATCTCAAACAGCACCTTATATATCATCAAAAGGAACTGATTAGATTTCATTTGCTCCTTAGTAAAAGGCTGGATATATTTTAATATGTTAAGGGATAAATTAAAATAAAACAAAGACGAACATTTATTCTTGAAGGTGGAGAAAGAGGAAGAAAGAAATGCCCAAAAAACCAAATACTTATGTGTCTCAGTCACTAAAATACACAGTAACTATAGCTGTTAAAGAGGTCTGAGGACAAACATAGCTTCAGTACCTACATTCTTCCTAGTTAGAAACAGATAGTTTTTATTTAAAGAATGTGAATCTTTTCTTTGCTTTGGCCAGTCTTTGTTAGACGCTGGTTTGCAGTTTCAGCTTCCACTGCTGATTTAAGCAAACAAAGCTTTATCTTAAATAAGGTACATGATATTTTCTGGCAAGTCTTAAATCCTTGAATTCATCTTATCTCTATGGTGACAAGCCTACATTTGGAATAAAGTATCATGGCTTTTCAGAGTGGAGGCGGTTTCAGATAAAAGCTGATGCCTTTGATTTATGGCAGTTCTCAGCTTCTACGGCTTGAAAAAGAGGAATGCCTGATTATTGGTTACCAACAGCTTTTCCAAGAATAACTAGTTTTGAGAAAAAAAACCCAACTGTAACTATGTGATCTAACTCAAAGCATTGCTGATTTACATAGAAAGACAGGTCACTCCTAAAGCCATACAGACACGTGTGCCATCTCTGTTTGAAGGAGACTCCTTGTTGAGAGGAAGAAGAGGAAGGAGGCAACACAGACCAGTCTAGAACTATGAATAAAAAAGATTTTTCCCATGTAATAACTTTTACAAATATCATTTTTAAGTGTCTGCCTCGTGTATGCTCACTCCCAGATGACAGTGGCCAAGAGCTGTTGGCCCATTCATCATTCTGTCAAAAAGGGGGTGGTGTTCAGTTCCCAGTAACTCTGTTAAAAGAACACAGAAAACCCAACTGCTTAACAGAATGATGTTTCCTTCTGGGAGCACAGCCCTCTTCTGGTGGCAAGACCATTCCATCTCTCAGCAGCCTTATATCAACTGGCTTGCGATGCTTCCCTACCATCAGCAAAGCATCACACTGAAATGCTGAAATATGGATTTTTGTGTTCAGGTAACACTGAAACTGGCTGCAGGAAGTCTTTGAGCAGGTCTGAGGTAAAGTCTGGTGCTTTGTAGGCACCAAGATGACAGTGAAAGTAAGAAGGGTCCTGCTAACATGTTCAGTAGACAACATGAACTTTCTAGTGGAACGTATGTTCTCTTTGTTTTAGTGAGTGTGATGATATTATTTTGCAGTAATATTTTTCCAGGTAATTCTTTCCAAACCCCATCAACAATTCTTTCATAAAGATGCTATAGGAGATTGTGATGATGACACAATGTCTTTTAAAAAGAATCTGTGAGGGCAGATAGTAACAGTTTTTCAAGCTTTTTCACTTCTGAACTCAGCCATGCTGCTACTTCAGTCATAAAAACCCAGTGGAAACTATGTACAACACGTTTGCTTTCAACTGTCTGTTGATTTCGCCCAATTTATATATACCAGGTCTTTGCCAGAGAGAGAGATTTTTCTTTTTTTATTACCAGTTGATGCCTTACACTAACTCCTCACAGTTTGTGGCAAATTTTAACTTCTGTTGGTTTTAGCCTTGTTAAAAAGAGGAAGAAAAATGTTCCAAAATCAGGTCCCCTAGACCTCCTTGATCTTATCTGACATTTTCATAGGAGTACCTCTCTAGGTCTCATGATCTCATTATTCGTGAACAAAGATTTATAGCATCAACTTTTTTTGCAAATATGTTGAAGTGGAAACTAGCATTTCAGGCCCCTTAAAACATTACAAGAAATATGATGTTGAGAAAGAGCTGTAGGAGGAGAGGTAATAACAGCAGTCATATAATCCCCTAGTGAAAAACTGTTTCCTTCAAGAAGCAATATCTTTTGTCTTTGCATGGAGCTTGATGTTGAATGAGATATTTTAAAGGAATTCCAAAGTGCTACCTCAAAGGGAGCTGACCAGACAGAAACATGTGATTTTGAAATGCCGCTGAGCTGGAAGGAAAGACAAGACCAGCACAGCTGTGGATGCTGTAGAGACTGGGGCCTTTGGGTGTCTGCCTGCACAGTATCTGCTGTGTACTCTTGTTTTTTACTTACTTCAGTCTGATCAGCCAAGATCCATGGAAGGATGCATGTAGCTACTGGGTGAGTCAAGACAAAACTTCCAACATAAAAGTGCTGTCCTCAATCTTACTTTTTTTTAAAGAAACACAGAAAACAATACTTTTCCAGTGAAATAGAAAAAAACATGTAAAGAATTATTTTCGTAGTTTGCAGAAAGTTACATGCGTGCAATCACAGTGCATAGTGGCTGCACTCACCTCAGATAACCTTCAGACTGAAGGTGACATCCTGCTAAAATAGTTTCTTTTGCTGGATGCCTCATCTGAATTCCTCTGCTTGTACTCTTTGCCCTGTGTTTATTTCCTACTTATCTCTAATCTGATCTCATTTCTAACCTGCTGTTATTCAAATGACTATTTTGGATGCTTTTTGGCCTTGTTCCTCATGCACAGCCATTGGTGTCATAAACAGAGGGATTCTCATGTTTGCACTCAAAGCCACTTCTTGGACTGCCACTGCATTTTTAAGCCATGACAATCTTCTACAAATACTGTAAGAACTACTCTTCATACAAACGCTTTATCAAACCAGAGTTTCTAACATTGTCTTAGCTTTCCACAGCTGCCATGGGATACATAAATCACTCAGAAAACAGGTTTGTAGCAAGATTCACAGTGCCTCCTTTTTTCTCTTTTCTTTATCAGTCTTTGGGCCTCTGGGCTCACCATTATATATGAACCTATTTCAGTCATTACATTTATATTTACAAGCCACCAGCCCTAAAGAGAGCAAAAGAAGCTGCCATTAATAAATACAGTTTGCAGGCAGGGAAAGAAGGCATCAAAGATATCCAATTGTTATAACCCTCATTAGAGGCCCAGAGGTCAGTAAAAACCTTTCCTTTTGATCCATTGGGCATTGAACAAAAACAGCACCCATGGAGGAATACTCAAATGGGATTTAAAAACCTACCTCTAAGACATGTTAATTCCTCATCTCTTTGTGAGCCATGAGCTTTCCAGAGTTCTTCTGCTGCTTCTTTAGCCCCACTAAGCCTATCCCATTCCCTTTCAGACACTGTACTGAGCTGTGTGCCAAAGCTTTCTAAATTATTTCCCATTTTTCCTGTGCGGAGCAATTTCCACAAGATACGGTTTTGCTTGGTGCCTTGCATGACTGGGGATGGAACAAATGAGGAATTCTGTGAGCTTTTTTCTAATAAGCCCTAATCCACAAAGATATATCTATAATCTTTATATTATCAGCCCTCTCCATTTGATAGTAACTTAATGATGACAAGTATTCTTTCTCTGCAGGTCAAATGGCCTAGGTAATGCTTCAAATGATCTACTAAAAAAGAAAGTGCTGGCAAAGATCATTGTTACAGGTGAATCATAGGAATAGCAAATTTGATCCAGTCACTGCTGTATGTAATTACTGCAGCAAGGATTTCAGACGCCATGCAGGAGTGCTGTGTGGTGGTTGGACAGCCGTTGTAATGAAGGTGGGAAATGAAATCAGATTAATCTGTTTTACATCAAAAAGGCATATTAGTCAATAGGAAACATCAAGATAATCCCTGTACTGTATATAATGTCAGCCTTGACACTAGCTGCACAACAAGGCATACTTCAGCCTTTTAAACTCAAATTGTTCCAATGTGCAGAGGGGACAGACATCCTGCCTGGGAGAGAATCCAGGGCAAAGCTGGAGGGATAAACTTTCTGCCCTTCTCTCCCTTCTTATCTCAGTATAAAAAGGCCTCAGAAAGTTGACTAGTCTAAATTTACTTGAGGTAGATAAGAGATGTAGATCTCAGTAAAGAGAAGGCAATCTGGTGGGATGCCATGAGATGGGTGTCCAGTGTTCCATGTGGGAGAGGCATGCACCCAGGATGAAGAGCAGGATTTGGTTGTGCGCGTGTTCATTCAGAGAAATCTGAGTTGAAAGAGGCTTTTTAGACCACACAATGCAGAAAAAGGGATTATGGCATGGTTTGTTGTGTTCCCTTATGCCACTGGCTCTCTTGGGTGAGCCAGTGGCAGAGTGTGTTACTCAGCAGGGTGTGGTGCCAGCAGCATAACTCACTGTGCAAGCTTGCTTCTCACAAATCCATGTTTTCTCCCTGGGGTAGATAGACACCATACACAGAGAAGAAGTGAAGAGCCCTGCACTGAGGAAACCATATATAAACCTAACTATAGGGCCATCTCTTGCACCAGCTCCAAGAGATGGCCCTATAGTTATACTCCTGTAGTGGGATTTATAGAAAGTGCAGCACTATGATGCTAACCTCTCTTGTGGGTGAGGAACGAAGACCTGACAAGCAAGTCCTGCTGCTTGTATTTGGCCAGCTCGAACCAAATCACTGGGAAGTGCCCACCTTTGCTAGTGATTCCTGACTTTGGCTCTTTGATTTCACAAAACAAAGCTGCTTTTGTCTTTCAAAAGATAGGCAAAAATCCTGCTTGCTTTTTAACCATGAGCCTGGCAGATATTTAGTCTCTGTTCATGTAGGAAGCAGGTACAGCTCTAGCATCTGCCTGGGGACATTAACGTGCATGCTACCCACCTCCCTGGGTGAACACTCCCATCATGCAACCATTGCATGTGAGGCTCTGCCAGCCCCTCTTCTCAGACCTGTTTAATTTACTGAACTATTTCAACACTGGCTGGGCACAGCAGGAGGCTCCCTATATCCCCATGGTGTTATAGCTCCGATGGATGAGGAGAAGAGAGATTTCCAATCCCCCACTCAAGTCAATTCCTGAAAAAACACCGAAGCTACATTAGAGAGGAGGAGAGGTTGCATCTAATCCACTAAACCCTGAATTTCTCTACACAAAGTGGAACTTTTATGTCCCACACTGGCATGTATCCACAAAGGACATCGTGATTGTTACAGCTCAAATGCAGATTAGAGCCTCTGTTCTGGAGATGAGAGGTGCAGGGCCAAATACCATCTGGAGGGACTTGGATGTGCCTTGCTAAGACCTGGTATCTCCAAGCTGTTGATGAACAAGGACAGGCATCTGCTCCTCTAAAAAAAGCAGGCAAATGTTAGGGTAAGGAAAAGCATGGTAAATTCTGTTTTACAACAGCCACAAACTGCACTTTTTAGGGTATTATAAAGATAAATTCATTGTTTCTTTGTGTCTTCATGGAAAGATTGAATGCTTTTGTAAGCATTCATAAGCATAATAAGCCACTGTGCAAACATGTTTGGAAATTGTGCTTCCCTCTTCTGCATAATTTTCCAGATTAACATCTTATGCTACACCAGGCTGCTGAGAGGCTGATAGCATTGATGCCTTGTGGCCATGACAGCAACCATCTTCTCAAAGCTTATTGGTAAAATATTAACAACATCACATACCATGTGTATCAAAAGGAAATTCAATTTGACAAGTCTACTTAAAAATAAATAAAGCTTCCACTTTTACATACTGCCCACATAGACGAGAAACTCCTTCAGATTTTTGTGCAAGTATATATGAATTATTCAAGAAGATGAGCAAAGTGTGATGTTCTCTGGTCCTTCTCTCAGGAAGCTTTAAATATGAAAATTCCCTTGCTTTCTCAGAGTCACTTGCTATTTGTTCTCTTTCTTTTTTGAGGACCACAGTTCCTGTAAAGGAAAAATCATTGCAATTGTGTAGGCAGTCTCCAAAATGAACAAGTAACATGAAATGTCTTTGTAGCCTGAAATATCACTATTGGGCAAAGGAGCCTTTTTCCATATGCAACTGCAAATAGCAATTAGTTCAAGTAGAAAAGATTGGGCCAGGTGCAGGTTTTGAAGTGACTTTTGGTGGGAGGAGGGAAAGGTCTCTCTTTTGTCAGTTGTCTGTGTTAATTCATCAGGCATCTGAGGAATTTAGGGATATTCAACCTCTTGTGCTTAGCCAACACAATATGACCTCGGTGGCATCCATGGACTGGACGGAGGTGCTGGGCTTATTGACGGTTGTCGGTCCACTGAAGTGAAAGAGCACATAAGCAGGAAGAAGCACATGATATATTTGTCTTCCACAGCATAGCTATTTTGCAGGGGCTTTGTTGGAGGACTCATTAAAAAGAAAGGCAGAATGAGCCCCTCCAGTGTGGGAACCCGTGGGCAAGCTCAGCTCGAGGGCCTGAGACAGGCAGCTGGCAGATGAGGTGGCTGCAGCCATTCCCTCCAGCCTTGCAAACCTAGAGGTGACGTTCAGAAAATGACAAAGAAAGGAGGCTAACACAACAATGTGTGTCCCTGAGATAAAAGATACTCTCAAAACTTCAAAAACCTCCTTAAAGGATTGGATTAACTTCTTCGAATCCTCTGAATCATGGGTAGATAGGAGTTCAAAGGACTAATGTAATTTTATTATTACATTTAATCAAATGTTTAAGTTAAGAAATAGGAACTGAGCTAAGGGCAACCTTCCCTTATCAGCTTCCAAAGTCTGAAAGCAGGAATGAATGAATTAAGTAAATGTAACAAGCTTAGGGGTATAACACACAGCAGCAGCTGAGTCAGCTTGACCATCGGCCAGTTATTAGGGTGAGATGTACAGCTCAAGTACTACCAGATGATTCAATTCACATATCTTGGCAGAAGCAGATAAGCCTGAGGGGATGCCCAGAGGGAAATAGTGTCATAAAATGGCAAAGCAGAGAGTAATTCACCACCTTAAACAAAATGTTTTCATCAAGCTGTGCATTTAATTCATGCAGCAGAGTAGGCTGCCCTACCAGACGAAAGCACATTTTGCAGGTTGGATTTTTATTTAAGAAGAAATTAGTTTTTCTGGGTCCAGGCATATTTTATGCAACTGGCTTAAATCAAGTCATGTACTCCAACCCTTCATTTTCGGGAGATTCACCCAAATATCAGTGTCAAGTAGGATCCCATTGGTCATGATAAGAGAGTTACAAGTGTAGAGTGTGTTTTCTTGCCCTTTTCCATAGCTTCCCATAGGCAAAGGCTTCTTCACAAGTGCAAAAATAAAGTAAACTTTTTTCAAAGATTGCACGTTAGTTTGTATTGTGAATCAGGAAACTGTAATACATAATCAGTTCCACTATCAAAATTATGTCCAAATGACATATGACTAAAGACTTTCCTTCTATAAATTAACTATGGATGAGATGTGACTATTTGCAATAGGTTTCATTTAAGCACAGTCAATTAAATCAGTGCAGTTTAACAAAGGAAATTCTGTTCTAACAGGGCAGGTTTCAGCAAAAGCATTTTTCCTTAGATGACAGATAGTGCTTTTCAGAGGAGGACACTTAAGTGCAGCATAAAATAAATTATCTTAAAAATCAGAGTACATTACTGAATATTTTCAGTGGGAACCTGAAGAAAGCTTGAAGACAGGTAAAGTGCAATATAATGTGAATGAATCATTCCAGAGGCTAGTGATTTCTTCTGTTTGCTAGAAAATTAAGGCCACAGAACATCTAGAGGGGAAAAGACAAGGAGCCTTGTTCTGGGCCTTGTTCTCTTGCCTTTCAACTATCTAAATCTGGGAAAAGCACAGGAAAGTCATGAACAACAACAACCTCAAACCAAGCCAACCACCAGTTTAATATCCATGAATAGAAGGCACTGGCAGTATGCTGGCTGGATGAAGTCATGCTACCCAGGTCCAGCACAAGACCAAGAGATAGGAATTTAGGATACACACAAAGTAGAATTTTCCTCTGCTTCGAGCCCACACCTTAAACACAAAACCCAAATAACTTCTGGGTTTCTGGCTTTTTGCATTCTTCCACAGCTCTTTTTTTTTTTTGCATACATTTGTATGAGTGCACAGCCCATGAGCATTAATGCTCCCTCTGATTTCATCCTTTCACATACATAGCTCCTGCAGAAAACCAGGCTGTTGGCTGCACAGCTCTCAGACATTGCCATGGCAATGGACTGTGATGTCAGAGACACGGGATTAGGAGTTCCCTGTATTGCTGAGCTAAGGGAGAACCCTGGCTGGGAAGGAGAAAACTCCCATCTAAACAGCTTCAACAATAGAAACAGCAGTTTCAAAAGCTGCTAGTGAAGAACACTCAGTAGTAAACTATGCAGAAATGACCAGAAATTCAGCGTCAAAATTTTGTTGACTGAACAGAATCCTAAAACAATTGCCATTGGAATAAATAAGTAAAGTCAATGGAGCAAAGCCAGTGTTGTGTCAGCAGTAACTGTGACACTAGAATCAGGACAATTTTGCCATTTTACCAATGAAAGCAAAATACAATTGCAGAAAATATAGCATCTTTCAGTCAATTATACAATGAGTATTTTCAGCTCCACTGGTAAAAAGCTGGGAGCAATTTTAGACAGATTATTCCCTTAGACTAAAAGTTCACACTATAAGAGACAATGTAGGAACTGCATGTGTGAATGCCCTTAAAATAATCAGATACCTCAGCTTATATGTGTGGGAACACTGTAAAACTGCAAGCAGTAACAGGGGACCTGACATGCAAAGGCCCCTCCCAGCGATTACTGCGGAAAAGGAACAGATGTCAAGAGCTGAGCCAGCTCCCAGCCTTTGGGGGCTGAGGCAGGACCCTCCCCAGCCCTGCAGCACAGCTTACCACAGCGCTGGCAGTGAGCACTGCTTCTCTCAGCCAGCCCACAGACCTCCTTCTTGAGGTGGGTGTGCTGTTGGCCTGGGGAAATCAGAAAAAGAAATAAAAATAAAAATGGGGAAACAACTACAGAGAAGGAAAGCGTGCAGAGGCCCAGAGCAAAAGTTGAAACTGGGTCATGCTTTGTATGAGGGTGGTTTGCAGCAAAATGAGCTGGTCCCTTCTCTAACGTTGAAAAGAGGGAACTGGGAGCAAATTGCCCTGCTTCTCCTCTCTGGCCTGGGTGGCCTTGCTCCTTCTTGGATCTGCTGTTGTGATGGCTCACCTGCCGATGTGCCTCCCTGCAACATCAGGGTGCCTGTGAATCAGGAGAGCTCCATTTGCTTCCTAGACAGGAAGCCTTGATGACTCATCTGTTGGACAGGGACGAGGTGATAAGATGAAGGACCTCAAGCAATATATTTCAATGGAAAATTAAATAAACTGAAGGATACACATACACACACCCATCAGGATTTCAAAGGTAACTTAAAAAAACAACACAAGAGTCAGTGACTTTTCAGTGCTGTGCTGTGATTTAAGACGTGTCTACACCCAGCAGGGAGTACTGAGGCAAAGAGCCCTGAGACACCTATTTCCAGAGCTGAATGCTATACAATTACTAACTGGCCTTGCATCAAAAAAGGGTGCAGCCCCACACAAAGCCATCTGTATTGCAGCCGGGACAGGAGCCAGTACCCTCATATGTCCCTATGCTGCTCTATGGAGACAGATCAGAGTTTCAGAAGTTGACCAGGGCTCTGTGCCCTGCTTTGTGGGGTGGACCTGCCTGATGAAAGACTTCTGAAACCACTGTTAAAAATCTGTGCTTTTGGAATGAAAACTCTATTTCGCTTAACTAAATTCCAAGTAGACCAGCCCATATTATTTTTGGTACGGATGTTGTAACAACTTCTAAGTGATTTGAATTGCTGCTAGAAATTTTGTGCCTGTTTTGCAACCCATAAACCCTGGGCTGTAAAACAGAAGCTGTGATTCTAGTGGACAACATTTTCCTCGGCATTTCTGCTGCTCCTTTCAGTGCCAGTGAACTGTAAAGAAGCCATAGTCCAGATTAACAGTGAGCCCTCTGCATTGTTTTCTGCATTGTCTCTTGTGGTATTTTAAGCACCTGATGTACAGATGACAAATACCCATGTTGCTGGTATGCACCTATGTGTTGCTGCTGATTCTTTGAATTTTACTGGTGCTACTTTATATTTCCGTCAAAGAGGGAAGACCAGCCATAGAAAATAATTTTGACATTAGCCTATACTCTTCAACAGCCTGGCTCCTTCTCCAGATTTGCTGGGTTTTTACTTCTGCCACTCCCAGCACAGCACTTTGCAGAAATGCAGTCAATGCAAAGCACTGGCTGCTGTCTAAATGAAAGCAACAATGTGGGGTGTCAATGTAAAGTGTGCAATGAGAATTAGCCCCCCAAACCAGTGGGGTCGGAAGGGGACTCTTCGCAAGGAACTTCTGGATTTACTTTCAAGAATGTTGTTCCCTGAAATGGTAGGATGCCTCTAATGCCTTCTGCCTGTAGTAAATGCTACCACATGGCACAAGTTATGTCAAAACTGTTCTTGAAGTTGTGGTTCCAGAAAAGGCATCTACTCATAATCACATACCTTTTCAAGTGGTTTTGAGCTAGTCACTAATGTTTTTACTGGAGTTCTTTGAATAACTTAGTCTTGCTTTGTAATAAATATGTCCTCACTTACAAGTTAGTGGAGAAAGGCTGTGCACCTGCAACCAGCCACAGAGAAATGCACATGACAATCATATTGTGTCTTTGCAGCTGAAATGAGTGAATTGCAGAGATTCTAGCATGGTAAAATATCTTAAAAAAAAAAAAAATCAGATAGCCAAAAAAGTAAAAAGTGAGAGAGAAGGAATTTTAACAGCATTGAAATACATATCAGTGAGAGGAAAACCAGTCCAATTTATCAGCAAGGATTTTGTTACTGACAGCTGCCTTCTCTAACATTTTGCCATACTGAGAGCAAAATGAGACATCAAGCAAAAGCAGTTTTAACTTAAAATGTTTTCCTTGTTGTGTTTTGCATCATATTTTCCTTGTGTCTAGTTCACTAAATATAATTATTCTGCTTTGGAAATCATATGAAAAATGATCAGGAAGCTACAAACACTCCAATAGCAAGTGCAGACTCATGTCCACATGTTCACACCTGTGCTCTTTTGTGCTTTTTCCTTTTAATTGTGTTATTTTTCTAGTAAGTAACAGATTACCTGACATGGATGTCAATTAGTCATCATTTTCCCACTGCAAATCTTACCATCTCTTCAAGATTTCTTAGGATTCAGTGGGGGTTTTCAACTGACTATCCACTGGGCCAGACCAAATGTTCAAAAAATGGTATGATTATACCAGATTTTAAATTAATGTGGAGCTTTATAGAAGAAAGACAGTGTCATCCAGCTGGATCTAAGAATTAGATCCAACTAAATAATATGTTTGAGGATAGAGACCTGAATTCTCATTAAATCTGGATGCAATAATTCAAACCTTAATTCTTACTTATGTAGCCATTTTACTCTTTCTGCCTTTATAGGTAACAACAAAAATCTGTTTCTTGCAGAGTGCTTACCATTTGTAAAACACCATGTACTGCACAAAGGTGAGTAATCACAACAACCTTGTGTAGGAAAGCTGATGCCATGTGCAGCTGCTTGTTTGCTCCTCGTCACCCCCTGTTCAGGGAAAAGCATTCAGGTGTTTTGAGTCCCAGAAGAATTCCTGTAATGCTCCTAGGATGCAGTCAAGTTCAAGAAACCCTAGAGTTTAATCAAAGTGCAATTAACTTCAAGGAAACTAAAGCAGAGAGATACAAGGTTTTATCCTCAAAAGTACTGACAAGCTCTAAACTTCATTAATTTCATTAATAGATTGTGTGCTCAGTCACTTTAAAGCTGCCAACTGTTGTGCAACTTGCTCAGTACTGTTAAAAATAAAAAAGTCCTCTTCTTTGCTGTTGATCAGACTGATTCTTGCAATATTCTACTAGGAAAAAAAAAATCAACCAAACAAAAGTTGCTGGTGGTTTTCTTGGCTTTGGCAATTTAAAAGAATAAAAATTAAAAATGAAAGGTCAACTTCACTAAGTTATTTTAATAGATTAAATAAAACATTTGGGAATTCTTCCTTTTGGGTAAGATTCTGAAAATGCATCACAAACACCATTAGTTACTGATGCTAATAATCCTGCCACTGTTCCAGCTGACTAAAAATAGACCCTGTGACAGCCTAAGAATGAAAACATTCAGTCAGAAGTTTGTAACTGCTAGTCATGGTTTCATCCCTTAAATCTATCTTCAGTGCAGGAAATGATTAATGGTCCTGCAGGAGTGAAAGCTCATTCCCCTGACTGCCCAGGGAGGAGAATGGGGATGGCAGCCCTGGGGTGGGTGGTAGGGGGAAGGATGTGCAGCTGCTACTGCAGGGGTGTGGGACACCACCAAAGGAACAGGAGCACAGAGGATGCAGTGGGAGCTGCAAGGAGAAGGGAGCTAGAGTCCTTTTGGGCAGCCCCACTACACCTGTAACTCAGGGAAGCTGCCAAGGGCCCTGGGGCAGTCACAGATGGCAGTAGCACAGATGGCTTGGGACTGCTTGTCCCCTTCCAGGGCAGCTGGGGTCAGAAGAGGGACTGTCCTGGCACATGAGACATGGACACGTGCCATGGACTGGCACATGGGACATACTTCATCTGGAAAACACCGTCTTCGTTCACTTTCTCTTCTCTTCTGCTACCTACTATACAATCAGCAGACCAGCTGCAGCATTTTTGTTTGCTAGGAATGGGTCAAAGATTTGCTTCCCCCAATTCAGGATCATGTTCCTTTGGGGTTTGTTCCTCACTTCTTTTCCCGACTGCAACAACTTATTTCATGGGAATGCGTTTTCATCCTGTCATACTTCACGGATCTCACAGTCTGATGAGGTTCAAGCTCTCTTGAACACAGTTAAAAGTTAACCACCTCCTAAACTTTATTCCTCTCTACATTTTTTAAAGACAAGAAAGCTCTCTTTTTCTTTTCCTCTCCTTAATCAATGACAACTCTTTAAAAACCTGGGGTTAAAAATTCCAGCATGTAGTCTTGTGCAACAGTCAAGGAAGGGTGGAGATATAAATATAATAAAGTCCAAATTCTTCACTGTATCTGGAGCACATCCACAAATTTAAAAGCCGATGGGACACTCAGAGTAGAGATAAACACAGATGGACAACAACATTGCCAGAGAGAAGGATTAGACAGGACCCACAAGTGACATGAAGGAATGATCAGATCAAGGCAGTGCATTTTACTCCCACAAACGTCCTTGCTTCCCACCTCTTCCAGTAAGACGAGGCAAGAAATTTCTTACCCCCCACTAAGAATTCCTGAGCAGAGAATCTTTTAAGGGTGCACTCCGTAGGTCTTGCCTGGCTTTGTGCTTCTGGCATGTCCCTCTTTAGAAAGCTGACCACTCGGTGACCTTATGGTGCTCTTCCCAGTTGCTGTCACTCAGCTATGGGCAATACCAGAACTACCCCTCTGAACTGTGTCCTAATTCCTGTGACTACTCTGGTCTGCTATGTGTCCTCTGCTAAAAAATTTGGCTTATTGGACCACATGTGCATGAACTTGCTTTTTTGTAATAAATTGTTTCACTGCATGCTCACAGATTGCATTCAAAAATTCAGTTTTTCCTCTAATGAAAAGGTTGCTGGTGGTGGTTCTGCCTGGCCAGCATCATTTGGGAATTAAAAAAAAAATAAATGGAAGGAGCAGCATGATATTGCTACCTCTTCTTTTTTGATTATCTCTGAGGGCTTTGAACTCTCTGGGTGCTGCAAAATATAAAAGGAAAGATTTAAATTCTGAGACAGCTCATTTCCTACCCACTTCTCTTGCTTGCTCTCAATATCTGTCTACTCAGAAAACTACTACCAGCATACCTACTACGAGTGTTCACTGCCCTGTGAGCATGGAGTGATGCCTCCCACAGTCAGCACCTAACACACCAGCAACATGTTGGGTGATGTTCTGCAAAGCTGAAAAGTTTGAATTGGTTTAAGCAACCCTCATTGCCATTTCTGTCTGGAGCAGGCACTTGCAATGAATGTAGTAACCTAAACAGCACATGTGTGAGTCACAGGAAAAGCTTCAGCAAAAGGTTCTTGGTGTTGCAACATGCTTTCCTATATTTAGACACAAGGAATGATGTCTCAAAAGTTAAAAGAACTCAAGCAAGCTTGAAAATGAAACCTCCAGGATGATTTTTAAAATTCTGCTTGAATTATCTGGGAAAAGCAGCCAGCAGTCCTCTTCCAGGAAGGTCAGCCATTAGCAAGTGGTGAGATTAACATAGCAGTCTGTTCCTACACTTTGGATACTCACACCTGAGCGATATTTTTTACTCTGAGACAACCAGAGTTCCCAAATTCACCTACTATTTTTTTTCTTTAGAATTTTTAACTTTTTGCGGGTTTTTTCTGTTTTTTGGTTTTTGTGGGTGTGAGGTTGGGTTTTTTTGTGGTGTTTAGGGTTTTGGGTTTTTTTTGTTTTTGTTTTTGTTTTGTTGTTGTTGTTGTTGTTGTTGTTGTTGTTGTTGTTGTGTTGTTGTTTTTTTTCCCTGCTGTATTTGCAGATGCAATCAAATGTTGCAGCTGCTGGTTCCCGTTCACTTCTGGGCATGGTTGATCTACACCGCCTTGTTTGTCAAGAAAGTGGCTGCATCCTGAAAGCCTCATTCCCATTTAATCTGGGTCCTGATTCCCTTTTATGCTCCTATAAAGCAGCAATGGAAAAAGGCCTTAGCAGAAAGGAGATCTGGGCCCTAAATCATTTGAAAACACCTATTTATCAGGTAGCTAATCCAAGATGCTATAGCCATTTATAAAAACTTGTTATTTTTCTGCAGTCATCCAGGAATGTCGTTAATAGCTCTTCACCATGGTGCCAAAAGACACTTTTTGAAGGGATTTAATACCCATATCATTGCAAATCTGATATTTGTTTTCACCTGTTCCCCAGCCAGCAGCTATGAACAAAATAGACTTTGAAGCCTGCAGCATTATTAATCTGAGTCTTATTACAGTAAGAGAGAGAGAGGGAAATAAATCCCTCTTCTAGCACTCCTAACTCAGTGTAATGGCCCAAGAATGACAAGCTAAACATTACTCCAAAGTTATCAGGCTTCACTTCTCATGACGGATAGCAAGCAGCAGATTGCACTTTATCTTTTTAAGCTGACCTGACTGCAAACAAGGAATGCACAGAATGCCAAGGCCCTCCTTTCCCTCTGTGAAGATTCTTCCAGCAGAAACAGGGTATCATGATGCAATATTTAGCACTTAGTTCTTGTAGTGCTTTGGACAAAGATATGTTCAGAGCAAGCTGGTTCCTTGGAAAAAAAATAATTCAAAGCCGTTTCCCTTTGCAGATCTGTGGCGCATACACCCATGTTGATTCTGGAGGAGAATGCAGGGCTTGGTTAGGGGGAAGCACTACAAAAAATAGATATCATCAACATATCTGTGGAGCTGAGCTTTGATCAGCTTCCTTTACTGTCCGGCAAAACAGTTGGTAACCACTAAAACATTTGGAATGATGTCATGAGGTACAACAAAGATCAGCCCGGAGTGTAAGATGGTCAAATGCCTTTACAGTGAAGACACTCCTCTCCCTGTCAAAGGCATATTGGGTTAATGACAAGGCCACACTTTATGGGCGCCTAAAGACTTGCAAGTGGTCAAAATCACCAGGGATAAAAGGGTATTTTAATTTCTGTCAAACTACTTTTATTTATCATCATGTTCATAGTTGTGTGATGATAAATTGTCAGATCTTTTATTGCTTTTCTTTTCCATTTATTTCTCTCCTGATAGAAAAGCTGCCTAAATAAAACACCTCTTGTATATTTTCTCATCTTTTAATCAGTCTGATACTTCAGTTCCTGGAGAAGGAAAACAAGCAGCAAACTGAATTTGACACTGAAACACTGGGGTTGGAATCCATCAATAAATTATAGCTGTCTCCTGTAGCCAGGAAAAGGTGCAAACTGCTTTTGTACCCCATTGGTTTGGAAGTTGTGATGACTTTTACTCTCCTTCCTGTTTTACCTGACCAGGAAGACAGGCTTGTCCTTAGTTGCATTAATTGTTTCTAAAGAAGATGAGAAATGAATTCATGTAGCATCTGAATACTGTATTCCTTCACTACTGGTATTTCTCAGTGGGACTCAGGGTAAAGCTCCTCTCATTTACCAAGGCTGTCATCATGTCCATCAAAATATGCAGACATCCACATGGCTGCTTGCCTCCTGCCATGCACTAGAGTGTTTTCTTCTGTTTCAAAGGGAGCCTACAGGGACAGGGTTGCAGCATGCGAGCTCTGGGCTGGACAACTTGCTCATCATCCCACATTTTCACCTTTCTTCTATGCTTCTTAGGGACTAAGATTCTTTTCTACTGGCAAAGCATACGTTTTTTTCTTAATTAATGCATTTAAATGGATATTATGCAGAATTTAGTTACCCATTTTATAACACTGATTCTCATTGTGCTGCAATAAGAGCTTAATAGGATAGAGCAGAAATAGAGGGTAGAAAAATGGCCCTGCAGTCTTTACTCTGTTTATCAGTAATGTTTTGTTATTACAAGAATGCTTGGGGTTATATTTTTTCTGTGCTGGACTGATAGATTGTGTTTTAGTCTTTTGTAAGATGTTGTTTAGATCCCATTTAGAAGGCTGTGGAGAAAATTCTCTTTTCATAACAACAATCCAATTCTTCTGTAAATATCTGCTGTCCTATTTATCCTTTTGGAATTAAATTCAGATTTTTTTTTAATTAAACTTGCTACCAGAGGAAGCAATAGTTGCAAAAACTGTTTAAATAGGTACCATTTGTGAATGTAAACAGTTCTAGATTTTTTTTAATCTGAAGGCTTAAGTTGTTTCATAATTTCTGGTGCTGTTTTTGAGTGTTTTTACACAGAAATAGACCAAAGCATGCTGAAACTACACATAAGGAATGGAGAAGAGGGAGGAGGACAGCTGTTTTAAAAAAAGACTGGAGGTCAGAATGGGAAGCTGTGAACACAAATTAATTACACATATGTGAGTAGCAAAAGGGGGAGGGAAGTACTCTCTCCACATTTGGAAATTTTAACAAGTATCAGGCTGTCCTGTGATCTCACAGTCTGGAACTGTAAATCCAAGGGGAAAAAAAAGATCAATAGGATCTTTTGGATCAGGATACGAGCCTTCAATGAATGTGACAAGGTAGATGTCTTTACTGAGCACTAGTGGGGGGTCATCAGGCACCACATCATAGATGCCTGCAGATTCTACTGCTGCATAATGCCTACTTATATAGGCCTTTAAAGAGAAATCACTTCAAGATAAGTAACTCGCAATAGGCAAAAAAAGGCAACGAAAGACACAGAAACATGAGGAAGACTGCGGAATGAGCGACATGTTTGCTAAGTAATGGATTAGACCCTACCTTAATGCAAAGCACTCCAATTCTTATCATTGCATTAAGCACATTCCCCTGAGCTGCATCCCTCCCGGCCTGCTGCAGCCACAGCATCACCTCTCTCATTCTTATCTCCCCCTGTCTCTGGGAGACTCTGCATCAGCAACATAAAACATGGCAAAGAGAGGTAAAATAACCTGCCTTTCCAAATCCATACAGGCACTGCTGCTGAGGGCAACACCTATGGGCACAGCCTGATCTCTGTCTCCTCTCTGCCCGTGGTGCTCTCCTCAGCACAGATGGTTCCTCCTCACACCAAGCAGTGGGATGTCACAGCCCTTCTGCAATGCACCCTGAGACCAAGGGCGATTTGGTGTTAAACATTTTGCAGCTCACAGTTGCTAGTGAGAAAATGTGTAAATTATACCTTCAAACTACATGACAGAAAACCAAACCAAAGCAGACAACACTACTGAGTTTCCAATAAGGTTATGAAACTTTGCTCCAGCACCATTTTGGGTTTTTTCTGCTCTCAGCAAGTGTCCTGGTAACCCTGTGCAAACACACACGGGTAAGCACCCCTGCTTTGCACAGCTTGTCTGAGCCAGGCTGGCAAGAAGCATCCATCCCACCATAGCTTTGAAAACTTGTCTGCGATGGTATAACTGTGTCACAAGACTGGTCCCCAGGGAATTTCCAGCATTTGCTCCCCTGTCTGAAAAACATTTCTTTGTCTTAGCTGAGCTGTCCTGCCCAGCATCATCTCCCCCTCCACCAAGTCCTTAAAAGCTGACTGCTGTTTGAAGAATGACTTCAGTCTCACGAGATCAGAAGCTGTGAGCAGTCATACACAGTTATGCAAAGCCTCTGAGGTAAACGATGACACAGTGGGCAGGGCAGTGGGAAATCAGACCCATGTGGCTTTCCAGAGGGCTTTTTTTGTACTTGCTACTTCATTATGTAGTCCCTCCTGAAAGTCACCAAGGGAAGTAAAAATGTGATCATACTACTCCTCACTAATAAGCCCTGTTTTCACACAACATTGATTCACTCCACATTGCATTTTTTGTGGCACACAGGATAGCAACTACCAACAAAAATTGTGAGTTTACTGTTTCATCATTTAAGAAGCAGTGCTTGAGCTGGCCATTTACTGCTTAGCTCTGTTGTCCCCAAGCTGTAGCTGATAGCAAGTTCACAGGCAGGAGCTCTGGATGTTCATTTGTCTCCAGGTTCCATCACTTGCATATTTTATTATAATTTAGTTATTTAAACAGGGATGTTTCATCTCTCCCTGTTATACAGCCACAAATCTGCTTCCTCCAAGCTGCTAACTTATAGCAAACTCCTGATTCAGTCTGCAGTTCCTTTGAGCTCTGAGAACCAAACACTGTGGTTTAAAAAGATTAAAACCAGAGACGAAACCTGATTGTAGTTCCATGCATCTGCTTTAAATTGGTTGTTCTGTTTATTTTAGAGACTTCCACTGGTGAAATGAAAAAGCAAGCATCCATTCTGCAGAATTAGTCTTGCTACATTGGGCTTTATGCTTGCCTTTTATTTACCCTTCTTTTTTAGAGCATCAATGAAATGTTGCCTGCATAGTAAAATCAACATGACTAACAATTAGCACATGCTATTAAATTAAGTGCTACCTCTAAACTGCATTCTCTTAAGTTATAATCAGTTGTGTTTTAGCTATGGATGACTGGTCCAGGGTCCTGCTCATTTAAGGAGCGCTCATCACCTTACAATATACCCTTGTCAGAAGGTGCAGCAAATGCCATTCCAGTGCTAGCAGTCTTCTCTTGCCTTCCCAGGGCTCTCCCTGTGTGTCCAGCACTAGTAGAAACACTCTCCCATGCTCTACAGGGAATCAATAGTGTGATTCAGCTCTCCCAGGATTTAGAAAGAGAGAGTGAGCCCCAGGGGTGTCTTGTAATGAAGGAGAGGGACACCTCACTGCCTGGCCTAAGGTGGCACTCAAGATGGATGAACTGGAAGGGAGAAACTCAAGTGTGGGCAACATAGTTAACACTAGCTGGGACCCAGGGACAGATCTTCCATTTATGTCAGCCTCATTTCCTTACTCATGCAACCCTTCCACAAATCAGGGAAGTGAGATAAGCCCTGCTGAGAACCAAAGCAAAGCCTTAGTGTCATTTAATTTCACTTGAATGGTCTTCAAGTCTTGACCAGCCCTCAGCAGGTTGATGTATCCCTGTCACTTGTATTTTGGGGAGCTGAAATATTATCTTACCAACACAGCTTTTGTGCTATGATCTGTGGACCACACAAGCAGCCCATAACTGCTCCTACAGAGTCTTTAGAAGACAGTTTAATGTTTTGAAGCTCTATTGAGCAACTCAATAAAATGGGCTTATAATTGCCTGGGTGAGTCCCTGTGTCACTATAAGCTCTGTTCTAGGGCTTGTGCCCATGTTTGAAGGGCCAGGGAGCTGATGGGCTTTGGGAGAACTGGCAGGAGCAGAGCAGATGTCCTACAGATGCTCTCCTGATGCATTTGTGTACTGGGTTGTTTGGTTGTCAGCACACAGTTCACAGCATGGCTCCTCTACAAGGATCTGAAAGGGCATTTTAGTGAGGTGGAGTTCAGTCTCTTCTGCCAAGTAACAGGAAATAGGACAAGAGAAAATGGCCTCAAGTCACACCGGGGGAGATTTAGTTTGGGTATTAAGAAAAATTTATTCACCAAAAGGGTTGTCAAGCACTGGAGCAGGCTGTCCAGGGAAGTGGTGAATGCTGCATCCCTGGAAGTGTTCAAGATCTGGTTGAATGGGAAGATGGCTGATCTAGTGGATGGTGTCTCTGTCCATGGCAGGCGAGTTGGAACTAGATCATCTTTAAGGTCCCCTCCAACCCAGCCTGTTCTGTGTTTCTGTTTTTACAATGATTTGCATTGTAAGGAATGTGATGAGTTTCACAAAGCAAAATCCTAGCATTTCTTTTTCAAGTGAGTAGACAATCCAAGCTTGTGGCAAACTTCAGTAGTCTGCTTGAGTCTGTGTAATGTATGGGGATTTGATATCCAATTATATCCCAGGCCATTCTAGGGACAGAGATAATGTTCCTGGTGCCAGGCCAGGTTAAATGCATCTGCACAATAGACCCTGCAGATGCTCAGTTGGACAGATGCAGAAACTTGATGTTATCCTGTTCTCAGATGCCAAACAGAGCTTATTCTGTTCTTACAAAGCAAGGACATAAGAGCCATGAGAAGGAAGTGGTTTACCACAACAATGGCGTCCATGGCTCGTAATGCCCTTCCAATTACAAGGAGCAGACGATTGTTCATCACAAACATTAGCAAGAGAAAGCTGAAAGAAGAGAAAAAGCAGCCTGCCATGAGTAGGAATAAAAAGGCTATAAGTGAAACTGCACACTCTCATAGTCTGATGCACATCTGGCATGACTCTGCTATAATCAGCAGTTAGCCTGTACTTGCACCCATCCACACAACAGCTGAATCCGACCCCAAAAGTCTTCCCCTGTAATTGTGGCAAATACCACTTCACCATAACCTCTCTTTTGTTCTCCCCAGAACACTGGGCTTCCTCCCTTTCCAAACAAATTTCTGCTTAAAAGTCATAACAATAAAGTTTATGCCCTTTCCCTGCTCATCTGACATGCAGTCTATTTGCCCAGGAGCTTCCTGGCAGGGTGGAGGGACATGAGGATGGATTAAGCATAAACCCACAGTTTTCAAGCCTCTTCAGCCAAATGGTATGTGCCACCGAGGAAAAAGAAAACAAACACAAACCCCTGAGGTTTTAGTGAGCCTTTCAGGGTCTTCTTGTGAAAGTGGTTTTCTAGACATGTCCATGGGGTGACCAATAAGACTTGCTTTAAATGGTTGTTCAGTCAGCTTTGGTAAGTGAAACTGATATTCCTAATTTCTCATTTGGGTGTTTCTGGCTGAGACACGCAGAGTATGTTAGGTTAGGGAGTATACCACCTTCAAAACACAAATAGAAAAACCTCAGAGAGCTTCCATCTGCCCCAGTCATGTGTGACCATAGCTGCATTACAAAATTGCAATAATAATACCTTCTACTGCATCCTGCCACAAAGCTTTGTGACTGCTGAAAAACACATGTGGGCAATGATGGAGGTGCATCCAAAAGGGAGCAGTAAGTTGCCTGTCACCCAGAAACTGCAGCTGCTTTATAGCAACCCTAATAAATAAATGGGCATCTCACATGCCAAGGAAAAAAAACCATATTAATCACCAGCAACAATGAAAAACAGTCACTTTATATGAGTCACTTAAAATTTTTATTTTACATAAAGCTACACTGGTGAAACCACTTCTTTTCATATTCTTAGGTTTTTCTGATGAGGAAACACCAAAGATACATGGGAGACATCTTTCTCTTAGTGCACCACCTGGGGACAAGCAAAACAGAGCAACTGTTGTACTTGCCCAGGATCCCAAATCTTCCCAGCAGCACTGTATGGAAAAAAGGCAGAGTTGTGACCACTCGATTTCTACCAGGTACCCCCTGGTACAAGGGAGCAGCTGTAGTGCTGCACTAATCTGTGCAGGGCCTCAGAGAAATAAATCTCACCGTTTGAACTCTCACCAGTCAGAGGCAGTGTGTCCAGCAAGATGCAAACCAGTAACATATCAGTAAGGCACTGGCTGCTACTAAGATACATTCCTGATAAATGAGTGGCCCTTCTAGAAAATATGGTCAAACGTTTCTAAAAAAATCAATTTTTCTTAGCTGGTTGATAAGAAAGTTGGTAGTTTCAGTCCAAGACAAAGATGTGAATCAAAAGCCATGAATCAAATGACTATCCACAAGAGATAAATTTGGTTATATCTTCCCTAGCTCAGCTGTGCCAAAGAACTTCTTAGCTTAATAACACTGGTCGACACTGGCATCAGCCCAGTGGTTCCCAGCACTTCTTTATTAATGTGAATGCTTTTGACTCAGCACTTCCACAGTTCCATAAATATTGAGGCTGACATAATTTAAGCTGCAAAAAGCATTTATAAACATTAAAACTCAATAACAAAGCTAACTCGCTGCTTGAGCTAAGCTTTGATTTACGCACTGAAGGTTTCTACTAACCAGGCTACAGGATGCCTTCAGCACAAAAGTGAAATTTTCATTTGCTTCTTCCTCTGTAATAAAACAATGCCTGGAACCAAATAATCAACCTCCAGGTTTGAGTTGTTTGGTTTGGGTTGATTTCCAGTCATTCTGCATTGGATGCAGCATAACTCACTCACTATACTGAAGGTGCATGGAGACATTTAGAATAAGGGCAGCTTTCACAAGGCAACTTTTCTGTGTTGGTGCTAAAATAATTGTCTCTCCAAGCAAAGCCTGCTACCAGTCCTGAATGTTTAGGGATGTGAGATAGGAGCAGACAAGATGGATTTCACAGTAACATCACCCCTGTCACCAAGGATCATGCACACCACCTACTGTGCCCAGAGCATTATACCAGCATTTATTCAAAAGCAATGCCAGATTTATGGCATTGCTGCAATAATTGTGAAGGAAAAAGAGTCCCTCAAGATTAACAGTCTAGGTCATCCATGGTAACCTCCCTACTCCATGATCCTGAGTTACAGTGAGTTCACTGTAACCATCTTTATCTAGTGCAAACTGAAAACTCCATCTAGTTCTTCCAGTGAGTGAAAATGGCCCTGCAGTTAAGAAATATGATCTTACAGCTTTTCCTTTTTAATGCAGCTTCTTCACTGAAGACTCAAAACTGTCCATTTAACTCATCTTGTCAAATTTGACTCAGCAATTTTATTTCTATACCCTTATCAGCCATGTAAAATAAAAGAAATATTTCTGTGAGAAAAATACCTTTTGACATATTTAAAATAAGTGTTCAAAAGGTATGTGTGGTACTGAAAATTCAGTTAATAGAGCAGTACAAGTCAATTTAGTAGAACAAGGATAAGCAAGAAGAATGCATTTGGGAAGGAAGTAGAGACTCTGGGGGAGGAATAAAGGCAGTGGGGGGGGAATCAAAATGAATGAACTGATGCAGCTCCTGTTGCAGATACTTGCTGGTGGGCACCTCTGTATGATAAATTTTCTAGCACAGCATTTCAGTCTCTGCTATAGGCAAAGTAGAGCAGCACTGTCAGCACTCTGAATACCTTTGAACACCTTTGGTATTCTTCAGAATACAGAGGGACAGGAAGAGGCTTGCAGCCTTAATGGTTAATGCAGTGTGAAACATGAAAGTTGTAACCCACAATGAAAAGTCCCAAAAGCCAGTGAAGCCACTGCATAGGATGGTTTGTGTTGCTTAGAGAGACCCTCAAATATCCTGTTTCAAGTTTCTGGTAATAGGCTCTTTCTTCACTGTGTTAATCCAACTTCACTACATTAAGAGCTGCAATCATGAGGTGAAATGTGCTGCACCATGGTGCTTACTCAGCATCCCAGTCAGTGGCTTTGAGGCTAGTGCCTCACCTTTGGGCTGAGCTGACCTGCCTCAGTGCATCAAAGTTGTGAATGTGCACTACAGGCCTGGCCTGCCAACATCCATCAGTGAGAAGACTATGGTGCCCTCAGGCTGTTTTTCTTCCACATCTTGTGTCTCCTCCTGCAGCATTGACCCCCACAACCTACAGAGAGATTCCTAAAAGTAGCACTTCCAAATGGAAAGCGCAGGTTTCCCCATGTCTAAACCAGGTGGTTGGTGCATAATGAAGATACAGAAAGGCCAGATTTGATTTGTGTTTCATTAAACAACCCTCTGTGACATATTCTGATCTATCCTTCAGCAAGAGGCTGGGCACAAGGCTGGGAACACGGAGGTGTGGAAGTGGACTGGGCTGAAATAATAGGAGCTGTGTTTCCACAGCATGACTAAAGGGGATGAATGAAAGACTATACCTCAGCCTAAGCATAAGCATAGTCCAAAAAGTCTTTATCTATTAGGGAGAAGAGCCTGCTGACAAATGGGAAAGGAATGCACAATCAGGTTTGGTCAGGTTTGACTTCATCGGTCTTTCTGCTGCAAGTTCTGCCTCTCAGATTTGGTACTCAGGGCTGGCCATGAAACAAGAATTTTTGTTTCACAATTCAGAAGGAGAAATAAGAAAGAGGGTTTTTATTTTAAGGTTTTAAAATCTGTTTTCATTACATATCAGAACAAAACCACTGTATTTCCAAAACTTTCACATGTAAGGCCCAGAAAGGAAAGAGAATGGAGGCCAAGCAACAAATAGGCCATTGCCTTGGTGGTTCCCCTCTGGAGGAGAAAACCTGGCTCCCAGCTCCCAAGCACTGCCAGACAGGAGAGGGACGGCAGTTTGGACTCCCCCACCAGAAGGCCAGGGATGGCCAGGTTTCCTCCCTGCCCCCCACACTCCTTCAGTTAACTCTCTCTCTCTCACTGCTGCCTCCATCCCCTTGGAACCTCTCCACTTCATGTAAATAATTACATATGAACCAATCTACAGAGAATGAGAGTATGCAGTCCAGTGGTTAGGAAGTTCCCGGGAGATAAAAGAGACCTGCAGATTCAAGTTCCTGCTCTGTCTGATTTGAAACTGATTTCAATTAAGTATTCATTGGAAGAAAGAGAAATGGCCAGTGCAGCTTGGCGGCCAGGGAACCACTCCAAATCAGAGCAAGGACTCGAACCTGGGGATGCACTTCGCAGGGAAACCTCCTAACCACTGGCAGATCGATCAGCTCTCGCACGTGACGCAGGCCTGGGAGGGAGGCTGAAGCACTCAGCCAGTTCTGGGGGAGCTGCCTCTTCTGGGGCCTTGGCTCTGAAAGGAAACCCATCGGAAGGCACATATCCAGCCAGTGTGCTAGAATCATCATGTGAACTGATGTACAAGCATGTCTGCTCCCCTCACCCCACCGTGGAGGCCCCCACACAGACAGTCTCCCACCAGAATTGGAGAAAGCTGAGAAGTTGACATCAGGCATCTCCAGAGTAGGACTCGTTTTCTCCTTTCCAGCAATTCCCCTACCAAACTAGGAAGGTTTTCTGCCAGTGTTACAGTTGAAACAGTTACATTCTCTCACCGAGTTCCAGAGAAGCATCATTTTCAGGTGGAAAAGTTGGTCTTGGATTGTATGGGATGGATCCAATACTAGTAAAGAATAGCAGAATTATCAATCATAATGTGGGAAGTGGAGACGTACTTGACAAATGTTTCTGGTTTAGATTCAGAAGGAAGCAGGATGATATATTCAGAGTCTCACTTGGTAGTTACTGTTCCACTGGCAATTAGCGATGATGTTAAACAGCAGTCATTAATAACACCATTTGTAAACCTGCAGAACTTGATTACAGTCTTGGTGAAGATTGCCAGCTTGGCTGACAGGAGTAGATGCAAAAAGGAAAAATATTTAGATCTTATAAGGTGTTTAATTTGCTCCCACATAACAATCCATTAGTGTTAAATGGCTTAAAAGCTGTCTAATGAATGTATTTCTAGAAGTATTTTAAGCAGAATCTTTCTCATTCAGCGAAGTGTTCCATCTGGAGTCTAGAGGGGGTTCTATTCTTCGTGTCAGCTACTTCTGTCACATACCAACAGTGTAGACAAAAACAAAACAACTGTGGTAGAAGTTTGAGACACCACCAAAGGGATGTAGGATGATAAAAGTGATGGGGGAACAACTTTGTTACAAGGATTAATTCCTTGTCATTTCTATTACTTGCATTTTCAGAACCCAATGTGAGTCATTCATCATGCAACAAATTTATGTCACACTTTAAGCTATAACCAGTGATTCAGATATAATTAACTTTGCAAAAACTTCATGGTCACATTAGATAATCAAGCTAAACATGACCCTCCAGAGCAATTCTGATCCTTAGATAAATAAGCAGGGGAGTTTGAAAGAGTCAGTGAATAGCTCTAGTGAGAATATTGCTGAAATACCACATGCAGTTCTGGCATCCAAACTTTACAAAACGCATTCAAAATTTGGAAAGGATTCAGAAAAGAGCTACAAGAATGATCTGTGGTCTGGAAATCAGACTGAGACTAAAGAAGTTTAATCTGATTTATCCCAGAGAAGTTTAAGAAGTAATATGATCACAGCTCTCAGGCACCCAGATGGTAGAGTAACTATTACAACTATGAGAAAGAAATTTTTAACTGTAGGTGTCATATCCAGTGTAAAAGGCATAATAAAATCTACTAGGTAGAAGCCAAAACTGGACAAAATTCAAGTTTGGGGCATATATTTTCTCTTAACTGTGAAGGACATCAGGATTGAATACAATGAACTGAATTGTCTATCTCACAGTAGTTACAGAAGGACTAAAAGTTGTCCTTTATTATGGACAGGAAAATTCATGAGGTGCTGCAATAAAATTTGTAGATGTGTCACCCAGGAGGTTGGACTAGAGAACAACCATAACCTATCCTGGGTTTAAATGAATGTGTGGCTATAATTGCCTCATTTTTCCTTTCTAATGGAAGATGGTCACTGGCTTTACTATATAATTTCCTACGTGTCAGCATCTGTCAGTGTTGGACAGCTTAGGTATATAATTATGTAAGAAGAACCTTGTTAAAGATCCACTGCTTAAAATAACTTTTAAGGAGCTATTATTCTAAGTTAAATAAGATTCCTGCTGCACACTGCAGAAAGACATTGCTTATCTTCTTATAATAACATGGAAACTTTGGTCCTCCAGAATATCCACTTGAATGGACTATGATGATTTTGACTTTCTCCTCCAACTAATAAAGTTCTATGTTTTTCTTTAAATCAAAAGGAGACTACAAGAACTTGCACAGAAAAAGGCTGTATTTTATAAAGACCAGTGTCCCTTCTGAACATTTTATATGGCAAATAGTCACATCAGTAAGGGAGATGAGATTCAAGGAAACTCATAGATACTGTTATTCACTGTTCATTTCATCAGTCTTGTAGGTACCATCAAGTGCTACCCTTACTGCTATCACTGCACAGTAGGAGGAGGTTCCATTTTCTGTAGGAGATGGCTACAGAAAGGCTGAGCAGCAAGAACTTATGTAAATTGGATGTTAGTGCAAAAAAAATTCCATAAAGGCAACAAAAGAAAACTTACCTGAGCTCAGGTTTCTCTAGAAATTCTGTTCTGGTTCAGGAGTACTCAGTTCACAAATACTTCAGCAAATCTTGAGTGATTAATGGCTTTCCTTGGCTTCCGATGTAGAGCAGATGTGTCCTTGCAGTTGTGGTCAAGTCTTCCTTTGAGTTTCAGGATTCATTGAAGCCAGAAAGGTATCTAATGCAGTAAGGGGGAAAAGAGACTTTCCACTGATATTGTGTGCAAGAAATTTTCCCTGCAGTTCCCCTCCCTATGGGTTAATAGTCAAAGCAGAAGCAAAGGTGTCAATGGTCTAATCCTCATCTTACAGTAACTTCATGCCTTGATCTCATTAGTAAAATC
This sequence comes from Aleadryas rufinucha, assembly GCA_013397815.1. Taxonomy (NCBI): domain Eukaryota; kingdom Metazoa; phylum Chordata; class Aves; order Passeriformes; genus Aleadryas; species Aleadryas rufinucha. The sequence goes on along the minus strand of VZTH01008232.1, from coordinate 44,791 downwards.
CTTGGCCTCACAACAAATGCCATGCTGGCACATCAGTCCCCTGGACAGGACACTGACAGCTTGCATTTAGTGCTACAGTGGCAACCAGCTGGGGCAGCATCTGCCAGTGATCACAGTGCTCTAAGAGGCAACAGCACTACTTATTTCTCTCTTAAGTCCTCCTAGCCCCCATATCTAGGCTAGGGAAAATCCCAGCATCTCTCACTGTAGGACAGCCACTACTAAATACTGACTATTAATAGTGTCACTTCAATGTACACTTCTGCCTTTCTTCTATATGATATAGGTGGCATATCCTTCTTCTCATGACACTGAAACTCAGGGGTGAGTCTTCACATTTCAGCTGACTTCCAAAATTAAGCATATGGATCTTCATTTGGTTTCACACATATAAATGCCTTCCGGTGTGTTTTGCCAAGTTTAATAACAGCACTTTCACATTTTGTTCAGAATTTGTGCCTGGCACTTTCTACTAACAGAAGGTTATGTTTGCCCACATGCTCTGTATAGGGCTAAGGTGGACTCAACAGACCTAACTCTCTCTAGTCTAGCAGACTAGACCTCTCTAATATCCAGCAGCACAGTCCAGAGCAAGAAGAGACTGCTATACCATTGACTTAAAAGGCATTGCTCCTAAATGGACAGCAATCTGGAATTGCTACTGCGTAAAGACTAATGCTATTTATTGTATTGCAGTGGTAATCTCACGCAGGAATTAGCATTTGAGCATAACTGGCATTGTAGTCTCACACTTGCATTCAAATTTAAACTGCATGATCCTCTTCTACTCCGTCCACCTCTCAGTAATGATCCAACATAGTATCTGTGAAGGGAAAATATCAGGCTGTTCTATGAAATTTTGAAATACAGAATCATTCTCATGAGATGGAATTAGGAGAAAGTTGAAGATTATGTAGGATAAATTCAATGAGCCATAGCAATATCATCTGCCCAGTAGTTCTGTTGCCCTCCCTTTCCATTCTCTTCTGTTTCAGCATGACCAGCTTGCCCACTTGTTAAAAGAAAAAAAAAAAAAAAAAAAGAAGACTATGTCTTCTTTGCAGAGCTAAGCAGGGCAAAAGACTGTCTGGGTGTGATCAACATGGATGTTGGAGAGCCAAAATAATAAAACTAGCAGATGCTTAGGCAGCAATATCTTCATGGATATATTGCAAAGGGTATTTCTCGTTGTCCCACTGCCAGTGCTATGCTGACTTGCAGGGCACCAAGGCCACATGGAGTCAGCTGTGCAACCCCACCATCACCAGCAATGGGCATCAGCAGCTGGGGAAATGTTCCTGACACCGGGGACACACCTCCCAGCAAAGCTTGTCTGGACACAGTGCCACATGCAGCACAGCACCGTGGCCCTGCTCCAGCTTGGGGCCGCCACACAGCTGGCAGAGCCCCAGCAGCTGGGGAGCCCACACTGCAGACGGAAGCGGGAGACGGGGTCTGGGAGCGTCAGCCTTGTCCTGACAGCCTTTGACTAGACAGGTCTGGTTACAGCAGCTGAAGGTCTGATCTGCAACACACAAATCCAGCATGAACAATACAAAAATGGAAAGCATCCTGTACTTGGGGAACATCTGCTTAGGCGGTGAAAACCCCGTGGAGTGCATCATTCTGGGTGAATCAGCACAGCTGAGACGGCTGTTCAGCTGCCCAAGTGGCTGATTTAATTTTTTCCCGGCTTAGCTTTGTGCCATCACTGAGATTTATTATGCGCAGCACTGCACAATTCCAGGAGGTGCGGTTATCAGGAAGTACTTGGCTCCCCAGCTCTGTTACTGGGCTTTGCACTGCATAAATTACAAGGTGTGCACTGCCTAGCAGATAAGCACTCCCTCTGCTTTGCCTTGTGTTCTGAATTGTCATTCCTTACTGTATCTCCATGTTGGTACTGATAGCACTGAATAAGATCGAGATTCTTCGCTGGCATAAATTGGAATTGATCTGTCAAAATCAGTGATGCACTGTGGATTTTCCCTCACTAAGCATCTGGCCCATCTTCAGAACTCTCTGGATGAAAACTGTTGGGTTTCAGGAACCTGAAGGTCTGATATTCTCTGTAATTAAGCTGACACTGTTAGTTTGGATTGTCTTGGCCCTTCTGCAGTCACTGTAGATGGGAAGAACAAATCTTGTTCTTTGGATGCCTCCTCTGATGGAACAGAACCATGGCCAGTTGACACAAGATGAGTATTAACAGCTTTATCAAGCTTATGAAAATGAGTCCAGGAAAAAGGAAAGACCCTGCAGCCTTGAGATGAGTTCTGGAGGGCTCTATTGCATGTCCTGCTGTCCTGAGGCTATGCCATCCCAGGGCTGCTCAGGCAGGGTATAAAATCTCAATTCTATATTTTTTTTCTCTGTCTAGGCAAGGCAGTGCTTCCCAAACTGATTTCCCAAATTGTGCAAGGTCCATGTACAGGTCAGTTGGCTGATATTGCTCTTCGTTTATTGCTCTTAGTAAAAATTTATCAGCAAATTAAACCAGAAATGTGCTCATAGAAAATAATTCAGGGGGGAAGAAATGTGTTTTGTGATACAACTCAGAGCACCTGAACACTTCGTGATATCATCTTTGACTGAAAATGTCAGTTTTCAGTTTACTTCTGAGCAAAAAAATATTAAAACCATTTCCATATACAGTAGACACTTCAGAGGTGCTGAAATATTGCAGAAACTCCAATTCTTTGTCAAAGCTGAAAGTTATGAAGCAAAATTTGGATAGGCTCCACCTGGATAAACCTTGAAAAAAGAAACCTGTGCCATTGCTTTCTTATGCATACCTCAGCAGTAGCCATTTTATGGCCATGGCTACAGAACTCAGATGTAAGCCAGGATTCAAAGAAGGCATGGATCTAGTCTAGCACAAAAATCCCAACACCTTGAAAGAGAGACAAGAATAAACATTTTTCTCCTTATAGCCTATCCTGTAGTTATAACCCCAGGTCTTGTTAGAGCAGACTGCTATAAAAGATGGTCCTCATCTTCTTCAGAAAATACCACTTTCCAATTCTTTAATTAATTAATTCCAACTAGCAACCAGTTTATTGGTGCCCTGAGACATAGCAAACATGGAAATATGCTGCTCTTCAAGAGACTGGTCTTTGAGTGAATGACACTGAATTCTCCAGAAAACAGAACAGTGAATTTTTCAACAGGCAGGGAATGACAAAGAAATCAGCTGACCCTAATCTTGACATCCTTTTTCAAGCAGAACTCAGTTCTTGGCAATTTTATCTGACTTAGTGTTAAACAAATGCTAAGTAGAAATTGAATAAAAAGGTCAGGTTGTCAGCTCATAACAATAAGTTGCTAAGTCTTGGCATACAATAAAATCCAAATTAATGGAAAATGATAAAAAGCCCACAGGACAGTCATCTATCAAACTGACTCACTGCATTGCAAAGTATAGTTTACCTTATCTATACTGCTTAACATGGTTTGAGTAATGTGACTACTCAGCCTGAGGGACAGATCTGCAGGCCCTCATATCACCTCCCTCCTCACACTTTGCTCTGCTATTCCTGGGAGAAACATGCTGAAGATGAATACTTGCTTGCATCACTGCCTTAAGATCAGAACCTGAAGTCCAGAAATGGGACAAAGATTAACACAGTGTTTGTTTTCATCTCCTGTAAGGATCTTCTCTTCCCAAAGTTTTGCATTACTGCTCAGCACGGCAGGGCAGGACATAACAAGTAACTCTGACAACAGTATAAATGTGTTACTGATATGTCACTCAGTTGTTATCTTATTGTGCCATACTTTCAAAATAAAAACTGATTGGTTACAAATCACAAAATCAATAGAATATACTTCAATCACAGTGGGGAGAAAAGAATTATTCTCAGAACTGCGTATTTTCAAAGAGAATTCCTGCAAAGAAACAACTTTTAAATGTAACTTTATTAAATTTAGTGTTTGAATACTTCTCCCCTTGGTAAAGACCTTTTATCCATTAGTGCTGGAAAACAGCCTTTTGTGGGATTCATTCCAAATCAAATCTAGGAGAGAAGCAGGGATAGTGTGTTCACAGACACATATGTGCAATTAAACGAGTACATTCTCTCATAACAAAGAGCCAACTCAATTACCTCCTAAGTATAAAGCTTACAAAGAAGATGTGAACTTTATTCCAGAATGTTTACCAAGCAAACATCAGAGAAAGAATGTGGAAGAAATTTATGTGAAAGCAAATACTTCATACCTTATAAAATCCCCATTGGCTGATTGCAAAAAACTCTTGGAAATGCCAATTAGTCAGGTGTCTCTTTGTCCCTTTTAATTCTCCTGCCCTTATTAAATCAATATCTCAGACAACTTAATGGCTCCCCAAAGTCTAGGTCAAACAGAGAGGCAAGAAGAGGTGGAATGAAAGGCTGTGCTTAATTTTGTGCCATGATCTAACTGTGGGTGAGGAGCGAAGGAATAATTTAGCCTGATTAAATAACTAAATATACAGTGCCTTGAAAGGAAAATTGGCCTTCACTCACAGAGCTATGGAGATAATCCCTGACCAAAAACCATTACCACTGCTGGTTGCAAAGTTGTGACAAATTCTTTTCAGAGGCCTTTCATTTTTTTTCTGCCCTGCACATAATGACTTTTATCTCCTCTCTGACAGCACCCTGTGAAGGAGAACCTCAAGACTGAGTCTTAGCCCTAACTGCACCCAAAGAACCCTCCACCTCCATGGGCTAAACAAGACTCTGCTGCCCTTGAGTTTGCCTCAGCCCTTACCAGCAGGTGTGTGAAATCTGGTCATGGCACACAAAGGAGAGCAGTCACTGTAGACTTTTGTTGGGTTCAGGGACACTTGGGAATAGTGTGAAATACCATAAATGAGAGGGAAAATTGCATCAGTGGAGCAAAACCACTCTGACTGAAAAGAGTAAAAACGAGGAGGACCAATCCTATCCACAGCAAAGTTTGCAAGGACAGAGCCTGAGTTGCAAAAGCTGATACAATTCCTCCAGCCTTGAGAGAGGTACCCACCACTTGCATGAGATGGAGACCTGACTAAGGAGGTGTATTGCAAGCTACTACTTTTTGAAATGATGGTGTTGAGTCAAGGTAAGAACTGAACTATCTGTTGAATGTTCTGTTTTCATCCCTCTTGATTTGATAGGACTTTAGAGCAACAAGTCGCTTAAATTAAACACTTTGGCTTGATATCTAAAGATGGGATGAGATAATTACAACCTAATCCTACTAAATACTCTCTTCCCATCCCCTCAAGACTGCTTACATTCTTGCTAAGAAAGCAGATCTTCCCCAACTCAAAGATCAGACTTGTAGGAAAGACTATTTTGTAAAAAGCAGTGTAAATATGTAAAAATAACCCCATGCATTTCTGGAAACCTAGATTAGATTTAAATGCTTCTCAGTGACATCTGTATGATATGAAAATATTTAGAGATCCCAGGGAGAACAAGAAGTGGCAGTACACTAAATAATAAACTTATCTTAACACTTGCTATTGACTGAAAGCAGAGAGGGAAAGCAGAAGCTGCACTGTGGTAAAAGGGCAGAGAACAAGACAGAGAGGGGCAAAAAATACACAAAACCATTCCCTTGATTTTGGAGATTAGTCAGTAGCTGAACCAGAGCACAGATCAGGGTAGAGCAGGAAGAGAATTCTGACTGCACATGTCTTTGCCTGGTAACATGAGGAATGACACCACTAGACACAGAGAGAGTGTTATTCTCATAATGCTCCTGTAGCGCAAATAGATAGAGTCGTCTTCAGCCTGGAAATGAATAAAATAAGATGCAAAGTGATCCTAGCATGGTTTTGAAAGGCTAATTAAATTATTTAGAGTGCAATCCACAGAAAACAGCATTGAGTTTTCAAAGAAGCCGAGGTGCAGCTTTTGCTGTGTTGGTGTCTTCGCCTACTGGTAACAGAAATTGTAAGAAGTATTAATCAAGAATACTTTAATTTCAAATTGATCAGAAACAGTTCTTCCTTCTCCCTAGCCGCTTCACTTTCACAATGAAAAGTGGATGTTCAGAAGAGGAATGATTTTATTAGGTTGACTACAGTGGTTTGTTCAGCAATGGTTTGGATAATTAACTTCTTAAATTACTGAAGTGAAAAATTAGCACTGAATATCAAACTGAAAAATCCAAATACTTTGCTTAGAAAATGGTAACATAATGCAGTTGTTTGAATGACTAGAAATTGCTTTCATGGATCTATAGTTATCAAAGCAGAGTACTTTGTAATGCAAATCCCAGTTTTTCATTAAGAACATTAGAAAATGGGGAATTTCTTCCATGTTTGAGCAAGCAATCACATTTTGCACAAAAGGGAGTGCCAAAAAATAATTCTTGCTGCCATTTACATCTCCATGCCTTAAGTCTGACTTGCTTGTTCTCTGAAAAGCAGTGTAGCAAATGAACTTGATCAACAGTTTTCAGGGTGCATGGATGAATGTGGCCAGTTCATGTTTAATACAATTCTCTGACCTCTAGCACTAGATTTGGTCTGTACATCTCCTGGTACTTCACATGCTGATGACATGGACCAAGCAAGGTAACACAGATCTCTCCTGTCACTGAGAAACCATTAAAAGTGTTTGTATTCCACGTTTGGCCAAATGACTTAATATTTAAGATCTCATGAGAACAACTGTTACTTCTTTTCTAATGTTTTTGCCTATCAGAACTTTAATGCATGTGGCATGATGAAAATTATAGTAATTTCAGTGCTTAGGGAGATTCAGCTGCCAAAATAAAAACCCACACCTGCACAATCCTGAGAAAGGGAGGCTGCACACCTTGGGGGGAATTCATGTCCATGGCAGAGTTTCCTGGATCAAGGCCATTGTTTATTTTATACCCATGGACTGAAAATTCCTGGGTTCTTCTGCTTTGCCTTCTGTGAGTTGTAGCAGTGGATGAGTCATTTTACCTCATACCTAACATGTCATTTCCCATCATCTATTGAGTACGCAACCACAAGAAGATGAAGCAAAAACACAGCTATTTCTTATCTCACAACTGTGTTTATTTTGAGCTAATCAGTCATACTGACATCTGTTTGGCCCTAATCCTGATTTTGTTAATAAGCCATTTGTGTAAATCTGTTCTGTGCAAGACCATGCCTTACTGCACCCTGAAGACTGATGAATGCATTTTGGAAACCAGTAATACTTTAGGATAAGTCCACATTGAAACTCCACTAATCTTCCAATAAATGTTGTCTGTGAATGAGCTCATGAACCTCCAAAAGACCAACTTTATCTCTTGGGTCGAAGTCATACAGTGGGCAAATTTCCAAAGAGGAAAACAAAGCAACCTCCTTACTCCCCACCATCTTCCCCCAATCTCTGTTGCTGCTTAAAAAAATGGTCCACTCTTTGATATGGGCCCTTGAAAATACTGTGGTTATTTTATTATTCTGTTTCTTGTCTCATGGTAATTCTCCTAGATCCTTGCTACAACAATGGTTCATATTTCTGAAGGCCAGAGCAAGCCAGACTGATCATCTGGTCTGGCCTCTTGCATAACATGCACCACAGCATTTCACTCTCTGATCTCTGAATCAAGTCTTGTACCTTGTGGGAATTCCAGGGTATCTTTTTTTTTATTCCAAGCTCTGGAGAGTTTACCACATCCTTGGTTATCCGTTCCAGACATATGTTGGCTTCATGGTTAGGACATTTGCAATTTAGATTTTTCTGATTTTTCACCCTTCTTCTGTCCTGCTGTGTTCAAGGCACAATGAGGTCTCTTTAGTATCCTTCATGCCATGCAAAACTTCAGGCTGAGACCCAGGAGCCCTCTCTATCTCCTACTCAGATAAACACACCACCTGGAGCTGCTCACATTCTCAGCTGTCAGAAGTGGATTTAACACCAAATTCTCTCTGATAACTCCTCCCTGACATCTCTACAGCTTCTCAGCCTTTGGTCTGAGGGCAGAAACCGGTGCAGCAGGCAGTAGAACTGGGCAGGGTGGGACACATTTGCTTCTGAGCAGTTCTTTTTCTTGGACCTGTCTCAGCGCCCTGGCCCCACTGCCACCTCAGGCCACTTTGGTCACTCACCTGCCTGGTGGCACCTTGTCACCGCTTCCCAGGACCTCACCCAGTCTGCAGTGTTAGTTCCTCGTCTGCCTAATCTCTCATTCCTCCTCTTAAAAAGCATGTTTTTTCACCACTGGGCTTCCTGGATAGCACTGGTTATGCCACTCGGGATATGACTTTGGCTACGTATTTCCCCAGGAAATGCCACTTCACCTGGAAGCTTAGTATATTCTCTGTTACAAAAGCTTACAGTAATGAATTCTTATTTCTGTCAATGTCCCTATGTCCTTATTTCTGTTAATTCCTTATGTTCCTTGAGAGGCTCTAGCTGGAAAATGGAGTCCAAAGACAGACTTCTCAAAAACTCCATATTGACTGGCTCCACAGGCTCCCAGAGTCGTTGGGACGTGACCTTCACAGGCACGTTTCACAGGGGAGGCACAAGCATGGTTGTGCCAAAGCTATAGCACATCAGCAGTGACTATAATCACATCTAGACACTGACTTTTCTTTCATCCTGCAGTGTGATATAACCTGTATTCATAGCAGGCTCCTGTGAATGCACAAATAAGCATATCTCTGAAAACTGGGAGCACTAAAGTCTGGTTTTCTGCCATTTTGTGGGGTTACTATGGGTCCTGCCTGCCTGTGGACCCATAGTAACCCCACAAAATGTCCTAGAGATTCAGCTAGTCCTGCATCCTCTCCTCCAGATGAGGAGCACTGGCAGAGTCTCTTGCTCCAAATCAGATGTCTGCTTTCCAGATAATCCCAGGACCTTAGCAATGCTGAGGTCTTTATCCTTCAGCTGCTTTGGCTGAAATAAGTCAACCACTTCAAAAGTTTCTGAGGGGAGGAGGAATGACACACAGGCAGGCAGACACTCATGCAGATGGACAGCCACAGGCTAAAAATGGAAGGAGATAAATAATTTGTCTTGTGGGATTTTGCTCTCAGTCACTTTACCAATCTTTTCTCCTCTATTTTACAATCTCTGCTATGAAGCTGCTGTCTGTTCACCCTTGATGCACACTGAGACAAACCCTACCAGCTTTTTTATCCTTCTGGTAGTCACTCTTCTAGAAAGATTTCTTTTCCTGGTAAATTCATATAAGAGGAACCACTGAGAAAAGCTACAAAAAACCCAATTGCTTAGTGTACCCTGGCTCCATCTGTTGCTCTCAGCAAGTCCCAGGAAAGTACTGACAGGCTTTATTTGCTCTAAAAGACCACTGAAATCTGTGAGATTCATCCGAAGCAGCTCACACCCTGTGAGTCTGCAAACCCAGAAAGCATCCCAAGAGCTTTATTTGGGACCATGCTACATTAAGCACAGCCCCAGAGTTGCTGCAGCTGAAAATCAGTGGAAAGCCCCAGGGAGGGAATTCCACTCAGTGGGAAGGCGACAGCTATGTCAGCCTGGGAAGAGCTTCACCTTGACTTGTCTGCTCCCAGATGGCTGCCTGCACAATGGGTTTTTCAGTGTGGATCTGGCCAAGTGTCTCACAGCCTCACCAGTCTGGGCTGGGATCACCCCATCTCTCTTTCTCCCTGGGGCAGAAGTGCTCTGGCAACACCAGGGTAGCAAGGACAGACCTTGAAGCAGGAGGCAGAGAAACAACCCCCACTAGGTGCCAGGTTTGGTTTATAGTGATTGTTAGTGCAGTTAAAACACCACCAGCAAAAACAGGCTGCATGCCCAGAGTATCACACAAGGCCTCCTCTATCAGCCCAGTGCGAATTTGCTGCTCTCATGAGAAAAATCAGAGGGCCCAGGGCAGCAGACAGTCTGTTAGCAAGCTACAGAAATAGTGAGTGGCTGATGTCTAGACTCAGGAAAGGAAATTCCTGTCCGTGTTTAGAAGAGCCACACACATACACACACAAATAAAAAACAGGAAGGCATGTGCTGCTGAAGTCTGATAGCGGCCCAAGGGAAGTGGTGTAATTTGGTAGAAGCAGCAAACCAGGCATCTGCTTAGACATAACCTGTCAGGCCTACTGAGGATGGTGCCCTGACAGACAAGTCTTAGAGAAACCTGATCCACTACAGTAGCACAGAACTGCCTCCACAACAAACATTGTGGCAAGGCCTGGGGGGAGACCCCAGACACATTAAACAGCTCAAGATCTCCTATGGGAGAAGCAGAAGGTTGCAAGTTGTCGCAATGACTGAGAGAGACACATATTTGATGCTGTTACAGCTTCTATCTTTTGGCCTGGGAGCCCATCTGTGTTCAGATACTTTCATCTCTCCCTGAGAAGGGAGCTGGGTGATATGTGCATATCCATAAGACCCTAGAAAATTCCTGCCCAGACATATTTATCACAGTATAATGACCTGTAGAAGTGCCAGGTTTTGGTGAGTATTATGTAATGTGGTTCCAACCACAGACTATTTTTCTACCATGATGAGTAGTACCCAAAAAAATAAAAATAAAAAATGAGAAGGGTTAACAGTCTGGAAATCATACTGACCTGGTTCTCTAATTAATAGCAATACGAAATGGAGTTTTCTTTGCCTTTTTCTTTCCCCCCTAAGATATTTGCTACTAGACTGGAGGGCACCCTGCTCCATTTAGCAAAGACCAGAACAGATTCACAAAGACTTGCCAGGCCTCAGACATTATGTGATCTGAATGCAATTTCTCCACCCAGTCAACAAACACCCTATGTTTATTAATTTCATAAGAGGCTAGTGGGGATGCAGGGAGGGAGGGAGGAAGGAAAAGAGGGAGGAGGGAGGGGAGGAAATGCTCTTTGACCAAGCAGAATGCCAGAGTTCAGAGAATTGTTACTAGTACATTATGCTGAAACTAAAGCTGGGCAATCTCTTTTCATTTTGCAGCAAAACTTGCCTTAGGACTGGAAAACAAGATTTCTGTTCCACTGGGCTAGCACATAGCATACGACACAGGCAGGAAGTGAACAGGAATTTACTAAGGAGGGGTCAGGGAATGTAAAGGAAAGTGTTTTTCTTTTACAAAATAAGAGGGTTGGGACTATAACTCTGTCCCTGCACATCTCTAGGTTATCTGCTGGCACACTTAAGCCACGGCAAACCCTTCTGGTTGCCTGGACCACTGTGGCAGGCCCCTCCCACAGACAAGCCCCTTGTAGGAGAGGGCAGTTGTGAGCAAAGCTCACAGGCTGGTGTCCACTAGGACCCTGGACACACAAAGTATGGCCAGCACTCTCAGAATGCCACCTCAGCAGTGCCCACAGCTCTTGGGCAAAATACGGGGTGTCTGAGTGGATCCTAGAGAAAAATAAAGGTCAGGAGATAAGACTGCCACCCTCATGGCAATTCAGAGTCTCCGCATCCTTTTTCTCCACTGGCCTCAAATAAAAGAGTGTCTGTGAGCAGATCAGAGGCTACTTATCTTGGATCAGTGAGCTCTATGCATCCAAGCAGCCTTACTGTAAGGATTTCTCTTGTACCTGGTGTCTCATCCTCTTCTGAGATCCACAGCTGAGCCTCATTGCAAACTTTTGACAGGGGCTGGGAATCAGTGTTTGCTCCTTAAATCTTCTTCCTTGGCCAAAGGATTGCTTATCACAGCTCTCCTTCCTTACCTTGTATCCTGATAACTGCCTTCTTGGTCCACATTTGAAAATTTCCTGAGGAGCCAGCAGTGTTCCCACCTAAACAGAAGAGACTGTGAAGAAGATGTGGATGCACTTCATCTACCTATATACCAGTTAATGCAAATTGTACTTGGTTCAGTCTATCCCACCATTTGCTTCCCACATAAAAGAGGCTTTTTGCTTTTGTTCAAGACAAGTTTTTGGTTTAGAGTGTGAGTTACTGAGCAAAAACATCATATCCCACACTACACAGGAGAACAGGCTAATGGATCTATCGAATTCTCTCTTTTCACCCTATACTTGCCCGGTCCTGCACATCTGGTTATGTCTGTGTGGGATAAAGGAGAGATATTTCAGCTAGCAAAAAATCCTCAGTAGCTTTTGTCCTGATAAAAACACCATCACATTATATGTGCACGACACAGAAGGTAATCAATTGTCTGTAAATGATAGTTGATACGGGACAGTGTTCCCCTCCAAGCTTTCTCTCAGCGAGATTCCGATCGGGAAGCTAATGCCATGGTTGCACTCTTCATTGATGAAGCATTACACAAAAGAGATTTCAAATACCATGAACCATAAACCAGCTCCTTGGAACCAATTCCTAAGAGCAGATGGCTTACACTTCTTGCCAAAACTTTTGTCCAGCATGGAGAGCATTCAGTGGATGCTAAAAATTAATATGTAACTTTTTTTTTTCCTGCACCCAAGGAGTTTGCTATGAATTTCTACACTGAACAGCTTTCCTCTCAGTTTTAAGACAGATGAGGTCACCAGAAGTGCAGTAAATACTGAGCCCAGAAAAACTGAATTTCTTTTTGGTCCATCATGCATTTTACTTGACAGTTCTGCTCATGTAGGTGACAGTGACTATTGAAGAATTTCAAGACTCTGCAGTCACAGACTAATTGAAAGCTTATAGAAGTCTGGCAGAAGCCTCTTCCTGATGCCTTGGCCCCCTATCACACCCTATTTATATACACACCCTTTGGAAGATTCAAAGTCAGCTGGTAAGGAGAAAGCAAGAATGCACCTGGATAAAGATACACATCATCTGTTTATTGTCTTCCTTCTGTCCTTGCACCATATTGATTTCTTAATGGGTAAAAAATTTTTGCAGTCCCTTAAATTCCACACTCTGTTTCTTAAGCTCTTTTTAACTATATGGTGCAGCCAGGTGGTGAACCAATAACATTTTTCACCTCGGTTGACACAATTAAACACTATGATTTTCAACCACCAAGAAAAGTTGGCTGGTTGAGTAAGGGCAGTTTGACAACTGAGATATTTATGTACAGCCAAAATGAGACAGTGCCCTATATTTTAAACAGTTCAAGTCAGAGGAGAAAAATGTAAAATTGGTTCCTAGATAATAATGCCTAATCTTTGTTTTTATGGCACATTGCTGTGCAATTAAGGTTGGCTCATGAAAGCTGTGCGTGAGCACACTCAAATTGCTGAATAACCTCATAGATGGCAGGAAGGAAAATAAATATTCTACTGTTTATACTTTCTGAAGTAAAGTCTTCGAGATAAACAGTGTGTCAGGCTGACAGGTGTGACTTCTTTAGCCTTTGCCTGATGAATTTTTCATTCACAGCTGAGACTGATAGCCCGAAACTGTTGATGGAAAAACCCCAATGTTCAGATTTTGATGAGAATGTCTGGGTTTTAGAAGGGTCTGACTTCTGTGCAAAGAATTACAGACACTCTGTTGTGCAGGCATGGGGGGAGGACAGTGCTGCAGCCATGCAGGACTGATGTCTCACTCAAGGTATGCAATATAAGAGTATAGAATTTTCTAGTATGATGGTCAGATGCTTCTTCACCATGATACCTGGAAAGCAGAAAGGTTCTTCAGAGGCTTCTTCTTAATTCTTCATAAAAATCCCAGAGTCACACTAGCACAGTGTTCTTGATTTTGGCATGTTCTTCACTTGCCAGTGTCCAGTTCTTTGTGGAACTGCTGCTTGTAAGCAAATGACAGGAGTGTTAATAGCATCTTCCTCTGGATGGTTGTGCTTGGTCAAGGATTTTAGCTTAGGTCAGCCCGGGTCCAAGGAGGACTGAAGCATGGATGGAGAGACGTGTATTTGTATTGAATACAGTTAGGAGAAAGAGATGAGCAGGGATCATCTGTACAAGCAATTTCACTTTGTTGAAGAAAGGCTGCAATCTCCGGGCTAACCAAATGTGAAAAAAGGCTTGCTGAGCCCATGCCAGTACATGGAAATTCCAAGAACAACAAGCTAATCCAATAAGATCCAATAAGACATTGAGATTGAGAAGTAGAGAGACAAATTGTGTTCATACTCCATGAAAATACAGAGCAATTGTAAGTCCTATAAACTCCCCAAGATTATTTTTCCTGTCCAAGAAAATCACTTCTGTCTCATATGGCTTGAATTTAAACCAACTAGCTTAAATCCTCGCCCTTAACTCAATCACTGAGAAAATAAAGAGAAAGTAGGATCGAAGTTCAAAGTGAAGCAGTGGGGCAGCACATGGAGCTGGGCACAGAGATGGCGTGCCACGCACCCCCAGACTGCCCCACCACTCCCACATGGGGCTTGGGCCAGATGGGGTTTGTTACCTTGAAAAGCTGTAACAGCAGGAACCAAAGGGGCACCCCTCCCCTGCCTGGGGTTTCCAAAGGGCTGTCACACTTCAGAGGACTTGTCAGTGGCCAGTGGCCACATGCAGATACACGACAACTCCAAGATGTCATTTCTGTATTGACAAGCATCTGAAAGTGTTTGGGAAGAGGAGGAAGGATATGTGTAACCCTTCACTGCTTCTCTTACATGAAATATTCCTACTGCGTGTTAGCAGTCTTCCCAGCTGCTTCAGGCATAGATCATTTCACGTTTTTCAGAGTAATTATCTGCACAGTCCCTTTCCCCCCTCTCAAACAGCTGATTTATAAGGTGATTGCAAGACTGTACTCCATCAGGTCACCTAGAAGTGGAGGAAAGATGAAAACTGACTCTAAAGTCTTTATCATTTTTTAGGTGGCAAGTTACAAATATTGCTGAGGAAAGGCAAAAAGATGGGAAAGCTCTGAGCATGCCTTAAATGTAAAACAATGGGAAAATCAGGGCTAGGCTATGACTGAAGTGCAGGAGAGTCTAGACCACACACACACAGAGAAATGCGTAAGTCAGTTCAGAGCTCAAGACCAAGCATGGATTTTTTCATCTCCACAGATGATAACTGGGAGGATCAATTCTCCCCCAGAAGTTCCCTTTCACTTAGAAGAATGACTTAGTAAAAAAAATCTTCTTTCCCTGAGTATTCAGTACCTACCATGCTTACTCCAGCAACCATATGTGCATTAATTTTTGCTGTTGTTAGCCCTGAACAGCCAATGGAGTCACGACAGTCAATTCCAAAATGCAAAGAAAAGGGGGTTGCAACCAAGAAAAGACTGTGACCAGCAGACTCCTTACTGTCAGTGGCAATGCTCTGCCAACACGACTGGCAGTGACAGGAGTGAGCATAGGGAATGAAACAGGAATCCTCTACCCTTCTCCATTTACCACATTTAATCCAGGCTTGGCACTGCCCTGTAAACACAGAACTCCACATTGCTATTTTTTTTCCCAAAAGACCTGCTGCTCTGTCCACAACACAGCACAACTGACATATATAGCACATCTAGAAGAGCACTTCTCTCTTTTTTTTTTAAGACTGAACTCTCTTTTCTTCTTGCTACCTGAACTAATTGCTCAATATCTCCTTTGATGTGTTTGCTCATTTCCTTAAAAAAAAAATAATTAAAAATAACCAGGAGGAAAGAGATGGTGTGTCTCTACAAGGCTGTGTCAGATACCCTATGTTATAAATTTACATGCATGGAATAGTCAAATGAAAAGGCTGAAGTTCAGTTTAGAGGCCCATGCCAAAAGGAAATGGAATCACAGTGTTAGTTTGAGAAAACATTAGGTATGAAGAGATGCAGAGGCAGGAGGAGCAGAACAACATCCCTGTTTTGCTTTGCAGAGCCAGGGAGCACCCAGCTGAGCAGGGTGGGGGGAGATGAGCTCCCAGCTGGGCATGAGGCACAGCGTGGCTGGCAGCCCTGCAGTTTCCTGCAGCCGGGAGGGTGTTCCTAGAATGTCTGAAAGGAAAACTTGGCAAGTAATACGGGAGCTGGATGCAAAGGGAGAAAGACTGGGGTTTAAAAATGATCACTTTCCATAAATAAAAATAAAAAACAGCCACCAATTTCTCCCTTGCATAACAGAAGACGTGGGGATACCAATATATATCAACAGTATGATACACACACACACACTTCCCCATTCATGTTAGCTTGCACTGGCTTCTTCACTATTTATATCAGAAGGAAAAGGCAGGAGTTTTGTTTACAGAGGGATATAAATAACAAAGTCTGAACTGAGGAGCATGATGCCCCAGCTCTGCACCAATGACAAAAGCAGCTGGCTATCAGGCACACTCCCCTATCTGCTGGCAGCACAGTGATCCAACACGGTGCTACCCTAGGCTGCAGCCACCCACTGCTGGTGCAGGCACAGAACACGACCTTTTCCTCCATAAATAACAGTACTCCATCCAAGTGTCATTATTAAATTCTTTCATGTGTGATGCAAGCCATTCCCAGGAATAAATAGTCTGGTGCATGATTATGCAGGGTGGTTTTATTGGGAGACAGTTAAAGAAAACACTGCCCACACCAGATTAGTCTTGGACAAATCAGAGAAAACTATGAAATAGCATACACATTTTTTAAAGTGTTGCATTAAACACACTTCACAATCCCAGCATCTGACTATTTGTATTCTTTTATCTGATGCTGCATAATCCCTAGCCTTAAGTTCCAGCAATTGAAAACACTTGAGCCTCAGACAAAATGATGTCAACCTCCCCAAAATCCCACCAAGTGCCCTGTTGGAGCTGACAGGGTGAGCATGTCCAGTCGATGCTGACTCTAATCTCATTAGGTACAGCCAAGGACTGCTGCCCTCAACACACAAAAGCAGGAGTTTGCCAAAGAGCTGGTTTGCAGTCCAAACCAATACTCAGACAAAAACAATTTCAAAATAGAAACAATGTCCTAATTATATCTCCCCTGAATATTAATAGAATATTACAGTCATTAAAAATAGAACTTTCAAAAAATGAAGGTCTTTCCAAGGGCTTCAGCCACTGGCCTCTCCCTCCCACACATTCGTAGAACTCATTGCCTTTACTCATCTGTTGTCATCCTCAAGCTGCGAGAGGTCACACATTGACCCTGCCAGACCAGGAGAGGTACAGGGAGGTCTCCACCCACACACAGAAGGAATGTCAGATTAGATCTCTTATTTGAGGAGGTGGAGGGAGTCTGAGCTTCCTGAGAAAGAGGCTCAATTCACATTGGTATGGCCACCTACCTTTTTCTTCCAAATTCCTGTGCTTTAGGGAAATTTAGGCAGCATTGAGCAACTCTGCTGCTCACCATGTAATGCATGGTCCATATGTCACTCTCTCTTTTGTCCATACTGGCTTTAGCTGTCTGGGCAGAGAAGGGAATTCTTTGTTTAAATCAAAAATATTTCAGGGTCCCCTACATGTTATTTAAATAACAAAAACAATAATAAATATATTTCTGGTTTACCTTCATGTGATGACACTAAGGTAATTCACTTCTCCTTGCTGCCTGTACTAGCACAGAAGGGAAAAAAGACTAATATGAAGGAGCTGCCCCATGATAGGGGACAGTTTTCCTTTTACCTTGAGTCCTCTCACTTGCTTTGACACCTTCAGTGCCCCCACAAGTCTCTTATGGGAGTGAAGGAGAGAGAATAACTGAGTAACAGACACTGCCACCATCGCAGTGCATTACTGGAAGATGTTTGGGCATTGTCACCTATGAAGTGTACACAGGAGAGAACAGCAAATGGGGGCAACCTCCCCATGTTCCTCATTATAGAGGAATTATCCAAATGGTGTTCAAAGCAGTGTCAGTATTTTGATTGAGAAGGAAGCCTGATGAAAGAAGGAGTAATGTTATATCTGGAGGCACAGTAGGAATAAGAGCATATGGAATTCAGAGGCTTCAGACAGACATTCAAAAATCTACTGCATGGCCTCTCTAGCTCATTGGTTCATAAACTCTAATGGCCCAGGGGATATTTTACAGCACTCCTGCCCTCTCCCTGATACAGCTTGAAAGCTGTACAATATTTTGATCTCTAAACTGTGCCGGCACGAACATCTGCTGAAGAAAAATTAAGAAAAGACCAGCTGTGTGAAAGATAAATAACACAAACTTCATCATGTCTGGTTTTTTCCTCCACTAATATTTTGTTTATTCACAGAACTACTTTATTTTATTGGAAATTCTGGTGTTCAGCTGGTCTCAGTCTATGCAAAGAGTCTTCTCCCAACGGCATGATGCCGATCTGCGTCAGCTATGGATCAAGCCCTACATGTAGGAGACACACTGTATTTCCTGTTTTCCAGCCCTTGATCTCTGGGTTATTATCCATCATAGGTTTGCCAGAGGTGTCTGCTTGCTGCATAACAGCTTCAAAGGCAGGCTGGGCAACTGCTGGATGGAGGATGCTCAACACATATGTTCCTGGCTCTTGTACTCGCTTTCCTGTGTGTCTTTCACCCTCTCAGCTGATCATCACTGTGACCATAAATCTTGCCTGGGACACGCTGCGAAAGTCCACAGAGGCATCTGAGCTTGTTCATGCAGCAGCACAGTGCTGAGAGGGCAGTGGCTGACAAACAAGAAGCACTTCTCCCCTCAGGTGGCCTGGTCTTCCTTGTCAGTCACACACCGTGGGGAGAAGTAGCTGAAAACCAGCTGTCCTGCCAAAAAGAACAGAAGAGTTTCTTGTGGGCAGTGTGACTGCTTTATTTATTTATTTTACTTATTTACCACACTCTAGTCACAAGCTTGATTTTTCTTAATCTTACAAATCGCCTGCCAAGGACACAGAGCATCTGGCTTTCTTCAGCAAATAAATTGTTTGCCATGTGTCTGCTGTCCAAAAAGACATGCTGCCCCCAAGTTACAATCCTGAAAAGGATTCTGTCAACATGTTTTATCAACTAATAATAATAAAAAAACTCCTGTGTTTTTCTTGCAGCTATTTATAAAATGTCTCCAGAAGCCAGACAGTGAATCAGCCTCCTTATCCAACTTTTGTTTCTACCAATGCAAATGCTCTTGGGTTTGTTATTGGAGGGTTGTTCAAAAACAGCTGGGCTGCTGGCATTCGAGCTATTCCTTTATTTAATGGGTTTTGTTCTGAGTACAAAGGCCCAGATTCAGAGATCATTCATGGACCTAAAGTCAAGCATATTCTTGATTACTTCGCTGCACTGAGGCCTAAAGCATTTGCATTGAAGCAAGCACACAAGCAGCTCTTCCAAACAAGAACACACAAGATCCATGACAGGCTGAATGCTGGAAGGCCTGGTGCTGTGGTAGCTGAAAAGGGGCTGTAAACTCCCCTCACCCCGGTAAGCTGGAGTGAGTCAAAGTAGTCAAATAAGTTGGGACAAAGACTGTGTATGCACAGCTTTCACTTGGAAGGTGGCTGTGGCAGAATGTGGAGGGAATCACATCCTCAGAGATTTTCCATGGGGGCTGGCTGCACAGCTCATGCTCAGGCAGAGAGCACGGGTAAGGAATTTTAGCCTAGTGTGGTTTTCAGCCGTGCATGCTGCTCCTGGTGCTAAAAAGCCAGGAGCAAACCATGATGGTTACCTCTGTCCTTCCATTCTCTGTCCTCCCACCCAGCAGGGCTGCATTTGCCCAGGTCGTTAAGTGCTCACTCACTCACAAGTGAAGGTCCCCGTTGCATTTATCAGGACCATTGCAGGGAATTGCTCATGAATTTGCTGTGAGTTAACTGGGTGTACTAGAGTGTAACAAGAACTGTTGCTAATTTTCATTAAGTGCTGAACGAGGATCTGACTCAACCCACTCTGAAATCAAGGCAAAGACTCCCACAGATTTAAGTAGGTACTAGGTCAAAGTCTCAGACTTGTAAAATCTTCAGGGCAGGGACCACAGCTTTGTTACAATGCATAGTGTGCACTTAATGTGCTCTCTAAGTAATAAGAATTTGGATGTAATTTGATGGGGGCTTGGGAAGAAGTTTCCAAAACTTCCTGAAGAGCCTTGTTATCCCAGCACACTAATGTACCCTACCAGAGCCGTGTTAATCTTTTAAAATATCTTTGTACAAAGACTGTAAAATCCTAGTTGGTTACGTGGGTTGCAATTATTCTGCAGGAGCTATTCATTTCAGATCAATAGCTCAACTTGGGGGGAAAAAAAAGCCTAAGTTATTAATTCCTTTGCACATAATTAGTGGTTTGCTGCTAACCTCCGCTGCACAAAGTCTTTGAAATATTTTCTGCTCCCCTTCACATGCTTTTCCTCCAGTATGAGATGCAACTCAAAAAGTTATCTTCAAGTTCAGAAGTCAACAAGCTATCCATCACTTCCAGGGCTTTGCAGAGGAAGACAAATCAATGCAGGAATGAAGGACAATGGAATCTCTAAAATACACCCCATTTCCTTTGAGTAACTAACGGATAGACATGAACTGCTTCTTGCAATTCACACTCGAGGAGGATTGTAAAAACCTTTGACAGCTAAATGAGGTGGGGTGGGGATTTTTTACATAAGGATACTGATTTAGGACTGTTTCTTCCCGGTGAGTGAGGTGTTAGCTCTGCCAGCTTTGAGTGAGACGTAGACTGGCCCCTTCAGTCTTACCTGGGAAATGCACAGGGAAGTCACAGGAGTCTGACTGCTTTGTGTTAGCAGCAGACTTTTCCTTTCCATCTCTGCAAGACCCTCAAGTTGCAATTTACTGACTAAATCACCACAAGAACAAAACCTAGACTTCACCCTGAAATCTTATGTGGCACTTAAGGAAACTAATGGGCAAAACCCAGGCCTACCATGTATCCATTGCTTGATGTCAAGGCAGGGATATGTTTTACTGGAACTGCTTATCCCAGGATCTCTGCCGGGATACCACATTTCGTAAATGCTTCCTCTGAGATACACTATCAGTTTGCCAAACAGGCTCTTTGAGTGCTCTCATCAGTTATTGGTACAGATAACTGAAAATGACAAGTAAGGCAAAGCACAGCAGATTATCAGCCTAGTGGGAGATGCTGATCTCGCTGACAGTCACAAGAAGTCTGCAGTAACTCAGCTGGTCTCTGTCAAACTGTGCTCCTCAAACGTCACTGAGTTCAGGCACCCTCCCGGGAAGGGGGAGGATGCTCGTTTTGGCAGCTTTGTAGGCCTAACTGTGCACTGGTAGTTGTGAGCAAAAGTCCTTTTTCCACAAGTCACAAGTCCTTTAGTCACAAGTCCTTTTCTCTCTCAGCAGGCCTCTGAGAACCTTGGAGGATCAGAGGACAGGCTGCTGTGTGTAAGCTGCTCTGCTGGAGAAGACACACAGCCATGCTCAGATGGATGAGAGCAGTGCAAATCTGCTTAAAGCATCAAAAATTGGGAAGACAGAATAATCTTCACTGAGGTCTCGTATATAATTCAAGGAAAATTTTGCTCAACTGTCTGATTGTTTTTCACCTGAACAGTTACAGTCATAAACTCATCTGAAGCTGAAACAAGGTATGTGCCCCCCCAAAAGTCCTCATTAAAATTCTACACGTGCCACTTCACCAGAGGCAACCAAAAATTGTTGTCTTCAGTCCCTATTTCTCCATTTAGCTATTCTGAAAACAAAGACCTTTCAGTCAAATGGAGGATTTAAAAAATGCACTGAAAACCCATAAGCTGATCTCCACTGTAAAACTTAAGAAATTCCACAGATCACTTCTCCAGCTATCCCACCTCTAGAGCAGCCTCCTGCCCAGCAGAGCTGCACCAGCTGAGGGTGAAGCCCTGTCTGACGGCGTGCTAGATGTGTTCCACACACTAATTGCAAGGCTCACTTACATTGCCGTAAATTCCATAAATTCAGAGTTTAAAGATATCTTAAACACCAGAAAGTGGAACAAAACTGGACCAGTCAGTCATAAAAGATCCACCTGAATCTCCCACAGGGATGCAGCACAGTTAACCTCCAGGCTCAATACAAGATGTTCTGCTGGAATTAATCTTAAATACTTCCTGCCCTCATTCTTTTTTATGAACATTATTCTTGATCCAGTCTAATTCTCCCTTCATCCATTAGTGTTTTCCAATGTTTTTATGAAGTTTTCACTAGTGAGCCAATGACTTTGACCATCGAAGTCTCTCAGACTTAGAAGAGATTTTTGGATGAGAAGAGGTATCATCATACAGATGATTTCTTCTATCTCCATTCTTGCTCAAGACACTACCTTACATCCTCACCCTCACAGCAATTCCTTACCCTGAACCATGACAGATCTACTGATAGAGCTGTCCTGATCACTGTACCAGAACTAGTTTCAGCTGACAGCTCCATCACCATGTTATACCTCATTTTAAATTGTAACGTCCTCCTAACTCTAATGGGAATTCTAAATCTCTGCTCCGTTGACTGACCTTCTACCTCTCTGTCGCCCCTTCAGACTGCTGTCTGCTTCTATCAGTGTCTCAGTTAGAGCTACCCTTTCATGTTTTAATCCCTGCAACATCCCTATTAAGGTCATCCCTGAGTAGCAGACTGTAGCAAGGACAGCAGAAACTTCTACCCTCCTCTCCAAGCAGGGCTGCACAATTGTCCTCAGTGCAACAGAAGACTGTTCTCTGCAAGGCAATCCATGGTTAGAGGTTAGTTTGAAGGAGGTCTGTGTGAAGCTAGCTGCAAATATCCCCCTTGTGATACCTTCAAGTAGGGTAGGCATTGTAATTTCATCTCCATGAAATTAAGGACATACAAAAGAGAATAGAATATGTTCTTTCTTCTGTCACACTGAGTGTTCAGTCACTGGAGGTATTTTTCTAGATGTGGTGCTTAGGTTTAGTGGTGGACTTGGCCATCTTAATTTTATCATTGGGTTCAATGATCCTAAAGGTCTTTTCCAACTTCAGTGATTCTAGGACCCTGTGAGTGACTGCAGTCATCAGACAAGGAGGTAGAAGAAGGTTGCAGCATTACCACCTCCCTGTGCCTCCAGTCACATCCTCCTCTTAAAAAACCTAAAAACTCTTACCAGAAGGATGAAGGGCAGCAGCTTTATTCCCGCAAGAGGTTCAGGGGCCATTTGTGTTAAGCAGTAGACAGAGCTCAGGAGAGTTCAGGCAAGAGGGAGGTGGTTGTCCACAGAAAAAAAACTTGCACTAGCAGATCTGAGCTTGGCTTTTATCCACGTGTAGAGAAGGTTCTTTGCTGTTCATACATCATTCAGCTGGTTGTGAGCATGTTTCCTTAAAGAAAATAAATACAAATATTAACTGTCAGACAGGGAAAGATTTGCCCAGTTTGGAGAGCTATAAATAACCCTTCCCAAAATGTAAAAGCACCATGATGCTGAAGTGTTTGGACATGCTAAACAAAAGGTTAAGTACATGACTTTGGAAGGAAGAACCTATCTTTCCAAAGGTATAATGATGGGCCTGGGGGGACAATGGTAAGAGCTGACTCACAAGTACAATACAGCACTCGGTGATTTATGAGCTTCCCAAAAGACTTCAAATATCCAGTATTTGTCATGAAGCCCAGTGAGACACAGAAATCACTTAATGGACTGTAATGAGCATATATTCACCAAAGCAAATATTGTAGTTACCATCTGCACTTCTTAATGGCACGTTAGTGAGTGGGATATCTCCTGGTCTGTAGAGTGTCTGCAATTCTCTGGTTTTGGTCCATTAAATATCTGTGTTTAAGACAGTGACCTAAAAAGATAATTTGCAACCAGTCTTCCAGAAGCAAGGACACAGTTCTTACATCTTGAAATACCCTGCAGTTTCAATCACAGAATCACAGGATGGTTTGTGTTGGAAGGCACTGTAGAGATTACCTACTTACAACCCTTCCACCACAGGCAAGGACACCCTCCACTAGACCAGGTACTCAAAACTCCATCCAAACCGACCTTAGATGGAAGTTTCAATGACGGTTTCATTACCTACCTATCTTACCAACATGCATATCTTATTAAACACTCCTTGATTGGTTTTTTTAAGGCCTGACATTTCACATGTCTCAGACATTTGACACTCACTGACAGATTTGCTTATAAGTCAGCCTTTACTTTTGAGTGGCTTATCACTGGCACCTCTCCTGGGATGCTGTTCCCTGAAGTTGTACTTTAGCCCACAGTAGGCCATTTCAAGATCTCAGAAAGGTGAGATCAGCACTTCCTCCCTGCTTTCTCCACAGCTGGGCAATCCAGAGGAAAAGGAGATACTGCAAAGCTTTACTGTGGGTTCCCAAGAGATTCAGTCTGCAATGATTACCCAGTAAGCTTAGAAGGCAAAGGCTGTTATTATATCTGACAGAGGCACATGTTTTTATTGTGACCAGCACATATAAGAGATCAAGCTGGGACACGGTGCAGGAATATAGCCTGGTTCTTAGTTCATTAATATAGTCCACAGAGTGAGCGCAAGTCTGACAGAATAATTGCAAGTTTTTTCCCCATACATTGCTGTAACATTTTTCTTTTTAAAGGTTGCAACAAAAATACCTGCCCTTAATAAAGCTGTCCAAGCTTGCTAGCAACTGTTGTTGCCAGTCCTTGTTCAGAAAGAGCACTACAAGGACACACATTCTTGCAGAGCTCTGGTGGGAAATCCCCTATTGAAAAAGGAGCCCATGTTTCCATGCACGACTGTTTATGTACTGACGTGAGAGACATGATACACACAATCAGCCTGGCAGAGGGAAGTACACTTATTTATTCTGTTTATTAATATTTTTTGTGTACCCTTTTGTACCATGTAAATGGAAATAGCTTTAAAGCATTTGTATTTTGGGAGATGGCTTGAGTTTCTGGCCATGGCCCTGGATTTGCAATCAAGAATTTTTTAACAATACAAAAAAAAACCACAAAAAAAACCCCAACCAAACAAAAAACCCTCACCAAAACCAAAAAACCCAACCAGCACTTCCGTGATCTTGTAGGCACAGACTGCATCAGAATGCCTCCCCAAGATCTGCACTCAGGCTGCAGATTGGTAATAACTGACTCATTTAAAAGAGCACAGCTCAGCAAACACAGCATTCCTCTAATGGATATGTGGGGTGCATTTAACGGAGCTTTTAAAACACTATCTGAGAAAACGGGTATACCAATGAATTCCAGCCAGAGCACCAGAGGGATGGTCCAGATAACCTCTCAGGCCTATTACATTTGGAGGTGGAATCACTGTGACCTTTAAGTGAGTCATCAGCAGGGGAGTAGCCAGGCTCCTTATGCTGTCCCTCACCGTGTGCAGAGGCTCTTTTCCTTTGGTGGATAAGCTTGCAACAGGGAACAAGCCCATAGATGCTGACTTTCCTGCTTCTGGTCCACCTAAGCTTGATATCTTCTTTACTCTGCTCTTTCTCCATCTCACCTCCTGTCCCCATCTTGCCTCCACCTCCCTCCTTGCCATATCCCAGTTCTCAACACCAGTCACACCCTCCCTTCTCTCGCCTTACCTGTATGATACCCTCTTTGCCTTTGCCTTCTCTTCCTACTCCACAGGTGAGTCCTTTGTCCTTTCTGTGATTGTGTGAATTACTTTCCTCCTTGATTTAGGCTCCATGAGGCTTTGAGAGGGGTGAGATGTTTCTGTTGTATCATACCTGTGTAGCCAACAGCAGCTGAGAAAGAGGGCCACTGACCCCAAACTGTGCACTTCTCACCAGCTCCTGAAATCACAGGACAGACTGCTGCATATTCACCCCTGCCCCATGCCTCTCACCTTCCCTCTTCAAGCACAAAAATCAAACTCTGTATACAACTGACAGTAGTGACTGCAGGACAATGACTACTTGGCCTCTGCTGTCATAAGATTCATCTGAGTATAAGCCTGTCAAGCTTTTAGTGTTTTTCAGACACTGTCACACAGGCACAGCAGTGTAAGCCAGCTACTAGTGTTATTAAGCACTCTCCTTTCTCTGACCCAGGGAACAGAGGCTACAGACTGGGTCAAACACTGTTACAGATGCAAAGATAGGGCCCTGCAAGCTCTTGCCTTCATTTTTTAAGTCTAATGTAAACAGCCCATGGCACCTGGAGGCTGGTGGGATGACCCAGGAGTCAAGAGGAGGAATTTAGGTCAGTTTACAGCTCTTATTTTCTATTTGTTTTCTAGCCACTGCTTTCAACTTAAATGACCACTGTTTTGGGTCAAACAATAACATGTAAGAGATACAGCAAGCCCAACATTTGATTATGCCAGGAGAGCTGAATGTAAGCAAGCTGTTGTTAAGCCTTTCCCCTCTGATCATCACTTCTGTCAGACTGAAGGATCCCAAACTTGACAATTCAGATAATTAGAAGTGGTGAGGGAAGAGGAGCAAAAACACCAGTTATTGCAACCCCCCAACAGTCAATCTTCCTTAAACTTCACAAAAAGACAGCACACGACTGCAAACCCAACTTTAAAAAATCCTCTGCAGATTCTGCTACATGTGTGCCGGCTAAAGAAAATTGTGAAGGAGATGGCAAAGGAAACTACAAGTCTGAGGAAATGACAGCGTGCCTTTTGCAGATACCACTCTTGCCTCCATATCATCATTAATTTAACATGCTGGTAGAAGCTGCCTGGACTGTGTGTTAATGATGTCTGTCCCTGTCAGATGACATGAAAAAAATGACCATGGTCTGACCCCTAGAGGTCACCAATAATCCCGCAGCGCTTTTCAAAACAATACGATGTTAAACCCGTGTCATGGGCAAATTGGCTTTATCTACCAAAATTTTAAAAATCAAACAGCAGCCAGCATTTTAACAAGTTTGCCCCTCCCAGACCTTGATGGTCAGGGCCACTGTTAACAAGTGATCAATTAGCCTCCTTAAAAGCGCTGATAACAACATTTTTGTGTCAGGGTGAGGGCTGACTGCCAGTACTTAATCTCCCCCTTCCTCACGCAGTAATTTCTGAAAACTAAACAGCTCGAAGGCTGGATGACAACAGCACTAAAACATCTTGCTGGGTTTTTCTTCAAGCTGCCCTCAGAGAAATTAAGTTGAATTTTAAGACAGGTAAGGCTGAGGAGTGGGGTGAGACCCCCTTGGTGCTGTTGGCCTTGTGTGGGAGCCAAACCCTTCCCACTCCTCTGCCTGTGACACATATTTCCCCTCAGGACTCTGCTGATGACCAGCCTTGGTGAGATTTGGGTTCAGAAAACAAAAATGGAAATTACCCTTTTATGAAAAAGATTGAATGAATGGCTGGGTGTGGTTTGCAGATCGCAGTCTTTCTGTGATTAGATTATTTATTCTTCCCATTGCTGATCTTCCCACTCCTATCAGACACTTCCTTTGCTATCAGTCCCTGGGCTTCAATCAGCACAGCTTGTGGGTTCACCTTCCTTTACATCATCTTCATCCTGGCCCTCATTTCAGTCTTCTTAAGGCAGAGAAATTAAGCCAAATTTTGCCCTGCAGCAGACATTCACTACCTGCCCAGAGACCAGTCTGAAGCCATTGGGCCTCTTTGTGAGCTCATGAGCCCCATGAGTGTTGGAACCCCAGCTACAAGGCTGGGACCTCAGTTTTGCCTGGTACTGTAAAATGCTTTGCACTATTCCTGCCCTTACAGTGCAGCAGAAAGTTTCTTAATCACTCAGAAATATCTGGGACCTATTACTTAAGCTTTATAGAAGAAAACTGTCTATTTTCTTTAAGACTTTTTGTCTAAACATGCAGGTTACCACGCAGAAAGACAAAGCACCAGCAGATCTGTAGAGAACATCATCTGATGTGATTCTTTACCTATGTGAAGATCCCATGAAAACAAAGGGCAAACTGGCTGGCACAGCTGGGGCTGCCACGTGGCTTTGCCTGAAGCCCTGGGCATTGCAGTGTCCAGGGAGAGACTGAGCAGCCAGCAGTGGAGCCACAGGCACCTGCTTTTGCTCTTTGCTTGGAGAGGAATAATCACTGTATCAGACCTGTGCCTGACAGTGCAAGGGCCACCTCTCCTGGGGTGCTCCAACTCTCTTACAGTGGTCTGTGCAACATGGGAACAGAAAACAGCTACTTCTCTCTTCTCCACCCCTCTTCTGCCTCTAGATACAGGAAACTTGGCCACCCATGGATGCTGCTGTCTCCTTTTTGTGCATCCCTGCATCTGGAGCAGCTGATGAAGGCAGCAATGGTGCTTCATGCATGTGCTCCATGCCTGCTGGCTTGTGTAGCCCACCATCTGTCCTAAAAACAAACAAGGCCCTTGAAGTTTCTCACAAATCCCGCTTTTAACAGAAATTCTGCACTGAAATCAACTAAACAGAATGCCAAGTCTCAGTTTTACTTTCTGCTTTATGCCTCCCTTATGCCTCTGGAGAAGGGCTGCATGAAGCTCAGTATATAAAGTCTCACCCTCAGGATGTCAGCCTCAGAAACAGTATTTTCTAATAAAATACCAGTTAACCAGGCCAGTTCAGGCAGATACTTACCTGAGGGAGAAGCCTGAATCCATGATGTTGTTGCCAGCTAGAGTACTGAATGGTGCCTTCATGCACCAAGAAGTCATTTTTATTAGTGTTTCTTTGCAGTACAGCTGCATCTGGTCTCCACATTTCCACTAATTTCTGCCATTTCTGAGTAATTTAAAATAACTCCTGTTACCTCACTTTCTCCCCTCCTGCCCATTGAATTTTTTTAGTCACTGATGTCACCACAACTCTTTTCTTCAGTCACAGCAGAAACAGTCTCTCACTCCTGCTTTGGCTTCTCAATTTCCAGTCTTGTCACTTCATTCTTTCTCTGTTCCTGAAAACTTATGCTAGCTTGGGCTAAGCAAGTTTCTTTTGCTGCTATTTCTTGCCACCTCTGGTTTTATAAGTCTGGACTCTACATTGTCCACCTCTCCTCATCCTTCTTGGTGTGTCTCTGAGGAGATGCTGTTTTCTTTCTCAAGGCATGGTTATTTATTCTTCAATTTTTATACAAGAGGATAGAATGATTCATTCTCAAGGACTACCTATTTTAGACTTCAGGAATGTTATTCTGTTATTGGATGCAAAATCAGCTCCTGAACTGTTGGTAAGATTACTTAGGTAAGGTTCAGAAATACATCCAATAGCCATTTCCTACTCCATGTAAATGCTGCCTTTGCCCTTACCTTGAAAGAAAATAGGTGTAAAGTTACAGATGTGTAAGAGACATGCCCACTCAGGCCTGGTTTGTCATACAATTCCAGCCTCTGTCCTTTGTCAACTAAAGCTATTCTAGTGTGTGGTCATGGTCCCACTGTCCAGCCAGTGAACAAAAGGCTGATGCTGGAGGCCACTTCCTTTCCAGCCAGCTCTGGCTTGGGGGTGGGATTCACACCAGCCAGCTTCTCACCTGCCCATGCCCAGTGAGAAGTCAGAGACTCCTCCTCCATGTGATGGGATGAGTCCAGCTCCAAACTGAAGGCCATGGTTTGCTACAGAGCTAATAGTAAGAGCTTCACTTCTCCGAGGCCTCAGCAAGACAGCTTGAAAGTGGCCATAAGAGCCATCAGGTTGGAATTAGGTCACTGTGCAAGCAGGACTTTCCCATGGACAGCACATATAACTGCCAAACACAACATAAGTTCTGCCTGGATGATCTCATTGCTGAATAATTCAGTGAATCCTTTCAGTTAACATCAAAAGGCTTGAGGAATCTTCAAGGAGGGCAGTGTCTCACCACAACCCTGTAATAGAGTTATCACAGGTGTGAGGGCTCGGGGAGCATGGGGAAGACTAAGCTGACAATTCTTTCATGTGGGAACATTAGAAATTAATCTGCAGGTCCAAGGTCACCCAGTCATCTCTTTGGAGACCTTCCTCAGAATTGCTCTCCACACGCCATCAGAAAGCGTTACAGACAGTTAAGCTGGCTTGTGCAGTCGCTCTGATAAGTTGCACAAGAAGTTAGAAAACAAATGTTGGCTTCTCCTTTCTAAATTATTTTTCTCCATTTTGTTTAAATCTTAGAAGTTATTTGATTGTTTCTTTTAGTTTCCTTTTTGGCAGCCCTTGACAGTCATACAAACAGCTGCACAGAAATTGCAAAATAAACCCTCCCCCTTCTCTTTTATTTTCTGGTAAGTTATGTTGGGAAAATAAATATGAATGGCACAGATGTTCCATTTTTCTCTCTTCATAAAACAGTTTATGACATCTTGCAAATTCTGGAAAAATATTTCTTTTAAGAAAGAGATTTCTCTTTCTCAAGCACGCTGTGTTTCAGAGAAGTTTTAAGGACAGTTACAGAGCAAAGCCTGGTTTTTAGATGTCTTTTTCTTGTTTATTAATAACATCAGAGAAATAAACAAAATGTCTTCAAATTAATTTTACTGGTACTTATTTGGATTAGGAAAACTATTAAAGTTTTCAGTGTCATTGATCAGCTGCTACAAATTTGTACATTTCTGTCGGCCCCCAGCTAACAGCCCCAAGGAACAGAGTTTCAAAGTAAATGATGCATCAGCTGCAGTGGAAGATGTTTAGCATAGAAAGTAAAACATCACCCCAAAACTTACAGAAAAAATAAAGAAGGTGACTTTTTCTCTTTAATGATGTAAACCAAAGAAAACTGTAGTGGCTGAATAAAGCACTACAATCAAGTGTATAATCACACTGTACCGAAATGCCTGCAGGCAGAGAAAGCAGTAAGGGAACCAGATAAGGTACCATTCATCATGCATTTCCTCTGCTGTCAACTCACTCTGTCACTCTCATCAGAAGTAATTGGACCTTTCTCTCAATCACAACCATGTGGGCTGGAAAGGACCTTGAGAGGTCAGCTAGCCCATCCCTCTGCCCCAAGGCAGCATCAGCTACGCTTACTGTCACTCCTGACAGAGGCTTGTCTAACAGCTCAAAAATCATCCAGACAGGATTCCACAACACCCCCGGGCAACCTATTCCCCTGTCCTGGTCTCTTGGCCTTTGGAGAGTTTTGTCTGGTGTCTAATCTGAGTCATGCCTGTCACGATTAAAATTCTTGGCTGCAAGGGCACAGAGGAGAGATGATTCCTGCTCTCTTTCTGTCGCTCACCAAAAAGTGCTCCTCCATACAAACTGTGTCCCCAGTCCACAGGTTTCCTTGGAAATTCTCTTTCCTCACAATATTTCCCATCTTCTGCATTCAGAAGCAGAGTTTTGGCACAGTAAAGGTCAATGCCCCAATGTCCGCTGTTCTCTCCATAAGGTTATAAATTTAACAAAGAAAATGAGAAAGCGAATGGATGGTCATTTTATCTCAGGATGCTTCCTGATTAACACTGATTAATCAGAGTGGCCCCTCTCCTTTTAAGCTCTCCTTTGCCCCATGGCTCTGGTTCAGCCAATATGTTCATTTTGCTTTTCGGATGCCCAGGAAAGAAGAACTTACCCTCAGTTCTCAGAAGGACTGTAAGCATGAAACAACACCTTGTTTGAATGGTGCTGGTAATTAGCATTCCCACTGATTAGCTCCATGCTGTGGTTATGTTGCAATCAAGCTTACAGATTTCCATTAAAAAAAACATTTTGTGGAGGAAAAACTCTCTCCAGCTAAGTTATTGAGAAATGTTCCACACTGATCATTTGTTTTCTCTTTGTAATAAGTTCATAGGTTTTATGAAGTAAATAGACAGCCCCTTTTTTTACCAAAGAAAACAACAGGATTTTGATAGCAAGAATATGAGGTAGCCTGCACTCTTCATAGGAAGCACCCACAGTGTGAGTTCGTGCCTGTGCACTTCCATCTTGGTAGTGAGCATTGTTTGTTGTTTAGATCCAATCTGAATCAACTTCGATACCATCCTGGTACTCACAGGTTATGAAAAAACTATTTCTCACCTAGTAATTATAAATCAGAGTAATTGTCATCAGTACTGCTGAATCCACCAGACTGGAAGTTAAAATAGAGTTCACTGTTACTACACTAATAGCGGAGGAAAAAAAGAGACAAATCCTTAAAGGTGATTGTTAACTGAATGATAATGATTTTAAGATGAATTGAGCAACTCAGTGTTAAAACATTGCATGGGCAGAGCACAAGATAACCATAATTCTGGTTTCCATATAAAAAATTGAGAAAGAAAACAAAGGCAGGAAGAACAATCATGGGGGAAAAAACCCCAAACAAACAAACAAACAAAATTTAACAAAAAAACCCACTCCCAACTTCTAAAACCAACTTTTTCTTTTAGCCAAGCTCAGACTGTAAAACTAGTAGATCTTGATACTCTGCGCAGAAGTTCCTTATTTTTCAGTTGAAACTCTGTAAAAAGATATTATGAGGGTGAAAAGAAAGGTTCACTAGATCAAGACTTCCATGAGATTTAAATGTTACCATCTGCAGTATGAATTGGGGTCACCCACTATCATGATTCACTAGCAAACAAGGAAAGAAGAAAAGGAAAATGCAATCAAGCAACCATAGCACAGGCCATGAATCAGGTCTCATTATTTGGCTCTGCCAAAGGCTTCCTGTGGGAGCACTTCCCTACCCCCAGTCTCTTCCATCTGCAAAACAGGAGCAATACCTTATGCTATGAGTCTTATTTCAGACACTTGTGAAGCAGTAAGGCTCCCCAGTGCAGCGATGTAAATGGCCATTTACTAATTGTCAGTCCTATTATAAAATGGAAATAATTCAACTTCTGCTAACATTTGTTCTACCTCCAAATAGATCTTGCTCAGTCACAAGCTATATATCCAGAATAATTCTGGCCTTCTGAAAAATAAGTTTCTTTGTGACCCCTGGTGTGTAGTACTGCAGTTTGTAAGGAATTTGATGGCCTTTGATGGAGCCCCATAAAATGAGCACAATAGGAGCAACTAATTGATTTGCACTCAACTTCTGAGTCACCCACAAGATGATTCTGTTTCTCAGCCTGACTGTACTACAACTCACAGACTTGCTTATGACTCTTGCAGAACCACTGTTGTTCAAAATATTTCCATCAGAAGACAAGAGCAGATGAAATTAAACAATTGAGTTGTTTTGTTCAAGTCTAGCGCTCAAACGAAAACCTTGATCAAAACAGATGAAAACAAAAGATCAGTTTTTCATCAACTCTGAGCAAAGAAACCACCAAAGCAATCAGAGCATGAAGTAATTACAAACCTGTGTGAAAAAAACACCAACTTTTAGATACACTGAAAACAATTTTTAATCCATTTATTTACTTTGACATAAAAATTCTGTTACAACTCAATTGGCTCTTAGACATAGCAACAAAGAAGGACTTAGGTATGTAAAATGCGTCCTTAAAACCACAGATCAGTCACTGCCTACCAGGAAGGCGGCTAAACTTCAACAGCCCCACAGATTCTGAGCTAAGACTTTCCCAGGAGTTCATACATGCGCTTGGGTGTCACAACCTTGGCAGGACTGAGTTCCACTCCATCTGCTGCACACCTAAAGATCCTGTTGTGTTCTTCTGTTTATTGAAGGGATAAGGTTGAGCAGTTTTGGAACTCCTAACACAAGCAAGAGGTCTGAACTCCTCACAAAATGCAATAACAAATTTTT
Source organism: Aleadryas rufinucha (assembly GCA_013397815.1). Taxonomy (NCBI): domain Eukaryota; kingdom Metazoa; phylum Chordata; class Aves; order Passeriformes; genus Aleadryas; species Aleadryas rufinucha. The sequence goes on along the minus strand of VZTH01008232.1, from coordinate 11,583 downwards.
TTTTTTAACAACCAGTGCAGTTTTCCATTCCATCTTACATGTAAAATTCAATAAAAGCTGCAATGTTCCTGAATAGAGGGTTACTTCATCAACATGTCCTGTGAACATTATGGTGATACATGTTCCTGCCATCCTTCTTTCCCAAATTACCTACATTATTCACCATCTGTGAAAGTATGGGCATCCAATTAAGGAACAGGAGAGAAGGGGAAAAGTAAAGAGGAGAGAAAGATGCGAATCACACATTTCCATGAACAGAAGAATAGTATATTCCACAAATTCCAATCCCTAATACAAATTTTCAGTAGGGCAATGGTTCTGCTCTTGAGGCTAAAAGCATGGTCTAATGTGGAAATAACTGAGCTTCGTATCAAACAACATTTTTATTGAAAATTCCACTTATGTTTTCACTTTCCTAAGTGATATTACACAGGAAATGCCGGTAGCTGCATGGATCTTTGAAAGAGAGGGTAGATGAAATAGGTGAGAGTGTACATTTCAACATTTAAGACTTAAAATAACATGTATTATGACTTTTATGAAAAGCATGATACGTACTTTTTTTGCACTGATTTTTTTTTCTTTCACTCTTGGGGCATGCAGCTTTGTCCTATTCTCTCTTTTTTTCCCATCCCTCACTTGATGTTGCCAGGCTGGGTCCCACACTGCTCATTACAAGGAGTGAGCAGAATCTCCTTCACCTTTTGGGGTGAATTGAACAACACTTATGAAATTCTTTCTCATTTGTGTGAGGTTTAGTTTAAAATTCATTGGCTCCCGTGTCCCCAAAATCATCGAGTAATTTGAAATTAAAAACTTTAAGTTATTTCTCATGAGTTAGAACAATAGGTTTTATATCTATTGGCACATATAACTGACAGGGTACTGGCAACAGGCAATTTGCAGCGTGAGTTGCCAATGCCTGTATGCATATTTCTAAGAATAACTCAGTGTCCAAGAATTTGGCCTGTTCTATCACAAGCCAGGACTAGCTGACAGCTGTTTTAAATTACAGTGGACTGAATGATATTAGCTTTATTGTAGTTGGACTGATGCTTTGCTTTCTCTTAATCGTCCTAATGTTCTGATTTGTCCTTTAGCCAGCAGTTGCACAGCATTTATTTATAACACTCAAGGTTTAAGTCACAAATGACAGATTGGTCGGATTGTCTTGTACATATGGAACATGATCAAAGTAAAGGACTACACAGTCAGGGAAATTTAAGCTTCTTTGCAAGGGACAGCCTATAGATCCAAGGCTAGGATTTTCCTTGCAAAGCAGAAAAGACTGGCTCTCAAACAGACCTATTCTAATTTTCCTAGAAGGAAGGCATTTCTTCCAAGACTTGCATGCTATTGAGAGCTACATATTCACATCCCACTTCCATTTCTTCTTGGGGAATAAGACAAAAGGTTAGACATGAGCCTGCAAACTGCTGTGCACTTCAATTAATGACGGAGTTTGGAACTAATTTATTTTGTCAAGCACTAATGTCTACTTGGGGCCAAATCTTGTTCACATTATAGACAACAGTTAATTTTCTAGACTTTTCTGGGAACAGAGTTTGACTATTAAATTTTCTTGCATGTGAACCTTTAACGGTTCATTAGAAGTTTCCTACTCCTTCGGGAGAAAAAAAAATGGACATAGATTTTGTTTTGTTCAGTTGTCAAAATAATGAAATAAATCAATTACAAGGAACACCAAAAGCTGAATATTCTGATTCAAGGTGCAGGATGGAAATCTTCTATTCTGCTTGGCACTGGGAAGAACCAGAATGGTTCCTCTGTCCAGTTGTAGGCACAACACTTAAAGGAAGATGCAGAGAAATTCTGGAGTCCACAGGAAAGCAACAAAAGTCATTAGCCTAAATATAATTCATCTAAAGAAATTACAACTGTGGGAAGGGGATGGCAGAAGAGAATACCACATGTTAACAACTGTGTGAAAGACTATGGTATGACAGGAAGGATATGCCCATCTCCATTTCCAGCAATACTAAACCAAGATGCAGCAGGCTTTAACTGCAGCAACAAAATCAGATCAGACTCTTGGCATGGGTTTTCTCATGGAAAGGTAGCAAAGCATTGGAACTGCCTGCCATAAAATGTGGTGAGTATTTTTCTGCACAGGTTTTTGAGAAGAGCTTGATCATGCCACAAGTGGAGAGATGAGTAAGGAGACCTCCCAAGGGCACTCACACCTCTAAGATCATGTGATCTGTAGGGGCCAATTATTACTCTTTTAATTTATTTTAACTTAATATGCTGGATAATTGTGGCTGTACCGCCACAGGTAATAGCCTTTACTCTTTGTCAGTACTATTGCTACTTGAAAATACTTGGAGTCAATACTGCATGCTATTAAAAGTATGCTGTCCAAATGCTTTCTTGGTTCTGCTGAAGCAATGCCGTAGCAGTGGTAGGACCTCACTGACATGCAGAAAAAATTTATAATAAGTAAAACAAACAAAATACCACACTTCCAGACTGATCCCAAAGAACTCCATTAACGGGAAGTTGTGTCAGACCCTTCTACGTCAATGGTTTGAGGGCTAAGACCTTTGTTTTGTTTGACTTTGTATTTCAGCCTACAAAAGAAAAATTAAAGGAAGCACAAGACAGAAACCAATGTCTGAAAATGACATTATCTGTCTCTTTGTTTTAAGGATATTGCATTGGTCAAGCATTGGTACAGTGAAGGCAGACTTGAGTCTTGCATTTAGCACTAGAGTCCACCTGTCTTGTTATATGTAGAGAAGCCCATGTAACATTGTGACCTATGAAGATTCTACTTAATGATACATTCTCAATTGTAATTTCATAAATTCAACTCTCACCTAGTTGTGGAACTGCTCATCTTTACTCCTAATCAGCAAAATTGTGAAAGAAGAAGAGAATCACTTTTAAAAAAAAAATCTATATCTGTTCAAGACTCTCTGGATCCTTTGTGGTCTCTGCAATAAATGTGCATGAGAGAAAGAAAATCTCCATGTTCCTATGGTAAAGTTTCCTGAATATTCATGGCTCTGTGGTCTCTTGCATTACAAACCTAATGCTGCACAGAACATAACATGTTTTGTAAAGAGCCAAGAAATAGTCAGTAGGGCCTGCTGATTTTGTAAAAACAGCAATAAAGAATGAAAATAAGCAAAGTTGTCATATGCTCCAGTGATAAATGGTAGTGATAGCATCAGTGCTGCAGCTGTGGCTTCCTTCAAAACCACTCTGTCCACAGGTAAACCAGAAGAGAATACTCTTTCCACCAGTGCTCCTTCTTTCACGCACTCACACACACACACACATATACACACATACACACACTTTTTTCTAAATTTACTTTTGTAAAAAAATTCTGACTACCTGCTTTATTCTTTTGGTTGAACTCCCACATCCACACACTTAAGTCATTAGCATATTTATTCCTTTGTTCCACTGTCTCATGGGGATTGCCTCTAATTCACTATGTAGGGATTGCAAGGGATTAATAGAACAGAGAGTAAAACATGCAAATCTCTCATGATTCCAGAAGTGGAGGATTTCTTTTTATCTTTCCAGCTATTCCTCACAGAGTTGCCCATTAAAATAACCACACTAAACCATTCTTCCTTCTAAAGGTAGGTAAGCTTTTGGAAAGGGATTTATTTTTAATCAGTGCTAACAATCTATTATGGTCTACAGAGTATGCTCAGTATGGAAGGGATAAATCTTCAGACTGAAGTATAAAAATCTGCTAACTATTACATGGATTTTGAGGGTGTACCTCCAGCTTGCTACTTTGAACACTTGCCCCTTTGCCTGTCTTGAACTGGCTGAGGAATTTCCAGATCTGGTGTATCATTAGAAAGAAAGTACTGGATTGCGCACTAATGGCACTGTTTGAAATTTAAACATACTGGGCTTTCTCGACATGAAAAAGGAAGTATTTCCAAGGAATGCTTGGAATGTATTCAGCCAGAAAATATATTTAATTATATTGAAACTGAATCCTAACCTTATTATAGATGACTACGCTTGCTGATAGCAAAGGACAAAGAAGGATTTAAGGAAAAAATTGCAAAAATATGGTCTAGTGGCATGAGCACTAAACAAGGTTAAGGGACAAAGGTGCTAAACTTACCATACTTAAGCCACATTAATCTTTCCATTAGTACATAAAAAAAAATCACAAGTTTCCATCTCAAGTCATTATGTTGATGGGGCATCTTTGATCTGAAAAAACAGCAATGATCCCAATGGGAAGCAAGAAATGTTTTTGATTTTTATCTGTAAAGTCTAAAATTCCTTAGGCGAAATTCAGTATGAAATGCATCCATGCAATGATGAAGGTGAGTGAATATGTCAACATCTGTGCTTTATTAAAGCTGGACTATTTTTACTAGGCACTGAACCAGAGAGACCAAATACCCTGATAAAACCAGAAACTCCAGGAAGGGTTCTTTGAAGGTATTTCTTGCTGTCATGTAGCTGAAAAATACATCTTAATGTTATTTTCCTACATGTTTAATATAACCAGTTTGGCCCACTGCAAATGGTGATCCAAAACTGTCATCTTCTAAAAATGTACAGGGAATGAGACAAATTTCTCTTGCTCACCGTGGGTAACAAATGCATCATGAAAATGTGTTTTCTAATTCTCTGAGAAATGGCATTTCTAATAAAATACAGCTAAGTGTGGCTAGGTCTGGAAACCTAAAATAAATAATCAGAAATATATCTCATTAGGATTAATTACTAGGTTCTTAGGCTTCCAGAGATGTGGTTTTCCTGATGAATGAATACTTTAAAGTGAATATTTTTAAGTTCAAAATTCAAAGAAACTATACTGATCCTGTTGCTTGAGTTCCTGTTTAGCACAATGTTCTGCCTAGTTAACCATGCTAGAGTTAAGCAGACGCAGCAGTAAGGCAATCAGCGTTGCTCTGGAGACACTAGAGATGGCTATTTCACAAAGAGAAAGTCCAGCATAAGGGTAGCAGAGAAATGGAAAGTAGAGGGTGTGGAGGCTGCTGATTTGAACTCCATGTTAAGTGGATTAAATCATTCCTCAATCTAGGTGGGCTTCAAATTAAGTCATACTCACAATGCAGAGGCTCCATTTCAAGAAAGAATGACTCTAAATGCATCTCAGTTCACAGACAGTAACCAGAGCTTTTCTTCATGGCTGGGAAAACATGAATAAATGTATATTTGTGCATTTTTACCTCCGTTCAATTTCCATACATTCTTATATGGAAAAATTCAACTTCCATTGAGTTGGCAAGAGGCCAAAAATGAGGTGCCATATGAAATATAAGACACAAAACACAATGAAAATTGCTGGAGACATCCTCACCAAGCTATGCAAAGAAGATCCATTGCAAAAAAAGTATCATCTGTCTGGTTGACGTTAATGCAATTACTATTCATGGAATGCTTTTGTGTATTTCCACAGAATTTCTCATGGCTCTTTGAAACTTGCTTATTATCCATGCCTAGACAACTATGGCAGACTTGTAAAGTCTGTGAGAAAGAAAATAATTTAAAACAAAGGCATTAGAAACCCAAAAGTAAATTACAAACTAATTACAGAAGCACTTTAACACTACGTAATTGGATATGGGTGTTACAGTCTGTCAAGAGGTAAAGAGAAGGAAGATTAATTCAGTCTTTCACAGTCCAAAGAACTTTTGTCCTATTTCTAGCAAATTGCTCTGATGATAATACAAAAATATAAAACCAAAACCACAAATTGGTATCAATGTCACTATAATACTGCCTCTGGAAAGGAAATTCGTGACACAGTATCAAGCCGGCTTAAGGCCACTGCATTTGATTGTGAGAACCAAGGCTTTCTTTAGCCAGCACAGAGAAATTGTGATCATCTGTGGGTCCCTGATATTTTTTCCCCTTGGATTCCCCATTTGAAATACACAGGAATCTAGAAGGTAAAACAAGAAATACATCCAGCATAGTCTTTAATCCCAATCCTCAACCTCACAAGATTCTCCTCATGTGCTTAGGCTAATTGCTGCTTGGATATATATTCATCCCACAGAGGTCCCATGCAGGTTCCAATCCTCCACATCAGTTCCATGAAGATCTGCTACATTTTCCACTTTCAGCGGTAGGTGGATGTGTTTCCAATGAAACCATTAGGTCACTTGGAAATTCCCCTGGGCTATAGAGTTCAAAGCTAGACACTGACAATACCAAAGTTCAGGATGGCATATACAATTAAGGAATTGCTGTTGCCATTCTATAAAACCCTCATCTCTAGATTGCTATCAGTACAATCACAGCAGAATTTTAAATTCCCCGCCCAGTATTCAAACTTTTCAGAATGTCATGTGTCCTAATATTCCCTTTTCTTTCTCCTTGAGCTCTGGGGGCTCATCTCTTTATTGAAGAACCTGTTCCAAAGCTGACTTGGAGCAACAGAAATCTTGAAGACAGGTTCAAGAAGCAAAAGCAGTTCCAGTGCATGTAGGCGTTGTATTATCTCTTTTCAGTGTGTTTTCCTGTGTGAGATAATGTTTCCTTTCCCTGTTGCCAACATGTTACTATCTTCTATCTCTTCTGACATACCTACTAAGACCTTGTGGATTCCAGTGATATTTTAAGCCAGAAGCTCTTAAAGCACAGGTCATGACACATTGCCCGAGGGTCACAAGCCTTATTCCCCTGCCTTGCCTCTGTTCTCCCTCTGAAACAGACTTGCTTAGTCACTTGCCAGTAGTCCTGGAATCGCAGCAGCACTCTGTAAATCACTGTGCCCATTCCTGCATGTTTACTTTGAAACCCCGTGGGAATCAGCCTGCAGGATTGTGGGACACATCTAAGAAGGTCAGATAGAAAACAAGCAACTGTGGAGTCATGGCAGGGAGCGAGGGTGAGGACACCTCATCACAGTGATTAGCAAGATAGATGATACCAAAGAGCTCGTGATTCAGTTCAATTTTTAAGTGTCCAAGGATCTCTGAAGGACACGGAGGGAGACATACCAAAACTCACCAGGAACAAGTTCACAAGAACATTTTCTGTGTGGATCTGCCCCTTAGTGGCACAAGAGCACAAACCTCCTTGCAAGTCTCTAAGAACTGTGCTCCCTGGTTACTTTTGTAGGTTGTGGACAAAGGAGGACAAAAAGACATCTTTGGAAAACTCTGTCTTCCCTTTTGATCCTCAGATTGTCAAGTGGCCAAATGATGAAACCCCTTGCACCTGCCTTAATAGTGCAGGTGGCAAGAAATTCCCCATGCACCAGAGCTGCATGTGTCCAGCTCCTCTGGTGTGTTTGGCTGATGACTCCCTGTACACAGGCAACTCCTTGAGATGAATCATGACCTTGGACTCTTAAGAAAAGCTCTTGCATTGTACCACACAGGTATGTGGCATGTAGATGCCAACCAGCAGCAACTTGGGTGTCAAAGGAGTGGGAAATAAAAAGCTTGACTTCTGCTAAAATGAAATAACCTGGATTCTCCAAACAAAGCATGTTATGCTTGGAATTAAGTCCCATCTATGTGCCTGACACTGAAAATTGCTACTTTCACTGCGAAAGCTACTTTCACTTTTCCTTAGGTCTCTAGGAAATGCAACTTGAATGCAACTTCCTTAACCTTTTGGTACAGGCTTATAGCAGAAAACAGACAGTTAACAGATGATCCTTTGTAGGGTGGTGTGGAAGACAATATGATTTAGGGCAGAGGGATATTAGTGCAGTCTTCTGGCTATGTCACCCAATAGGTGTACAGACTTCTTTTTGAGGATGGGTTATGCCTGATGTGCTTGTATGGAAACAACTCAGAAGTGAAAGCCTTTCAATAGAGAGGCAGCAGCCTAATGTCCTTCCCACAAACTTTACTTTATTTACATCCTTAGATCATCTTGGCTCAAACATTGTTACTACAGCAGCAAAATATTTAAATATTTCAAAATATAGCAGAAACACTGCTGTCCTGGTTTGAATTTTCCTGAAAATGCCTCTACCTACAAGTAGGCTTATCTAGTTCATATTTCAAGATACATGAAAGCTATTGAGGAAAGTCATGCAAAGTCAGATCCTGCTTTATGAAGTGTGGACCCAGGGCATAACTCCTCTTTTGAGGCAAAACTTTCAGAAACACCTAGGATTTAATTCAAAAAAAATCATGTAAGTGTTGCTCTAAGGTGTTCACTTGCTACTGCAAACTTATTGGATCTTTATTTAGCTTGTTTTGTAATGAAATCATAGGATCAAGAGCAGGGGTAGATCCACTTGTCCTGGTGAAATGAGTGTTTTAAAAAATAATTTCTGTGAAGAAAAATATGGCAAACATGCAACTTTTAGTGCCATTAGCAGGGTAAAACTGGAGCTGGGCATGTGCTAAAAGAGAAGGTTAAAGTAATAACTGTGTTGACTGCCAAGTCAAGGCAAGGCTACTGATCGCTGGCAACGATTCAGCAAGCCAGGACTTATCTTTATGCCTTTTGGCTTGTCAGGAGGATTGCATTTAAACTATTTCTAGAGCTGGGAAAGGTGTAAAAGTGATGTCTCTCTTCAGTAAATCATACTGAAGTAGAGCAGAATATCTCAGTGTACAAAAGCACCTAAAAACTGAGCAGGAGAATTAATTTATTTTTAACTGATGATCCTGTATCTGATTGCAAATTTCACAGTCCTCCAGCTCCTATAAATATTAGATTGTTTGTATGTTGTTTTGAATTAGTTTGGACAGTTAGTTAACAGTTTTTTTCGGAATTCCTTATAGATACAAAATGCTCTTGTGGCCTGTAGTTATTTACTGCACTCCGTAGGCTTTGCTAGACAAACCAAAGTAGAAGTAGGGCTGAAAAAGAGGCAGATGCTACACTGACAGTCATCACAACTGGCCTTAGAGTAAAGTGTCCTTCAAGTGCTGCTGCAGATGTTGTTGGCCCAAACTGGAGGAATTGGGGCATGCAGGGACAACTCCTCCAGTGCTGAACACAGAAGTTCCTGTGTGGACATCCTTACTGCTGGTTACTGAAACAGGCACTATTGTCATCATTTGTGGATTGATGCCTACCAGCAATGGGACAGTTTTCAAAGGCTCACTGATTTATTGCACACTGCTGTTTCAGGTACTCAGCATGGCAGGAGAGAAGAGTTGGAGAGGGAAGCATCTTCTGTACAATGAGAAGCTGCCCACTGGTTTCTTATCTTCCCCAATTCCGTTCACTGTTCAAGGCATTGTTTCTTCTAAACATCTGGAGCTTAAGATAAACCCATGATTTTTGCCCAGGCAGAAGAGAGAGCTTTCCAAAGGCCACAGGGATTGCAGCTTCAGCTTAGTGTGTGCTGGGTAGAGCAGGGCACTGCTCACACCAGGCACGCTGCCCATAAGCCACCCACACTAACTTTCCCCTCTCCCAAGGGATGCCTGGCCCCCGCTGCTCCCTACACCTGGCAGACCCTGCCCAGGAAACAGCAAACAATGGGCAGCCACAAACCTTCCCTGCAAAGCATGGGACCTGCTCCATGCACACAACCCATTTCCAACGCATCTCCCCGTAATTCTCAAGTGGAACGGGATTCATCCTTTACTGCACAGGCAGCTTGCTCCCCAGGAGGCTGTGAGAAGACTGCTGGGGGATCCCAGGAGCATCCCCTCGGCTCCAAGTGCCCCAGGCTACTCTGGGCAGTGCTAATGTGCATTGCAGCAGCCTCTCCTGGCCCTGGAGATGACTTGATCCTCCCTTCCTTCAGGATGGACATTGACATAACCATGGTGGAGACAAGAGGACCTTGGAGTACGAGGGAGGCAAAAACCACCTCAGCATGCCTTGCTTCCTCCCCAGCATTCTGATTTTGCCTCAAACACTGTGCAGTGAGTCACAGGCTCTTCTTGTCCCCTTGCAATGACCTGAGTGCTGGCAAGAGGACAGAGTGACAGCTCTGATAGAATGGCAAGAGAGACTCCCTGTTTCTGGGAAAGGAAGAGGGGATATCCCTTGAATTTGAATCCCTGTGAGTTTTTACTACACACTAGTGCATGCCCATGAAATGTCCATGCAATCAAGTTCCCTCATTTCTGCTGTGACTTCTGCTGTTTGAGCTGCTCCCAATTTCCCAATCTGCACTGCCAAGATGAAGGAGAGTGTTCTCTAAAGACCTGCTCTAGCAACTCTCCGAGGTTCCTCATTATTAAGGTTGTATAAACAGTTGGAAAATAGGAATTAATCTCTTTATAGCCACTCACAGCCACTCTGATTTTGACAGAAATGGGAAATCACAGCTAGAAAATCTAAATCCTGCCTTTGTTCCCTAAACTTGAAACTACAGATTAATTTGACAGATGTCTGAGCCTCATTAATATTGCTGTTGTCTTGCTCTGAATAATGAGCCTGATGATCACTGTGCTCCTTTGGGACAGGCAGGCTTTAACAGTACCCTCATTTCTATAAAAATATGAACACCACACTAACTGTGGGTTTTTTCACACAGTCATGAAAAATGCGTTTAAAAGGGAATTTTGCAATCTTTCCAATTTTGTTAAAATACGGTAGAAAAAAATGGGAAATACTTGAAATCTGTTGCTAAGGGATTGACATAACTGGGAATGTTTTCAGCTTATTTCATAGGCTCTGTTCATAGCAAAGCTCGTTCAACTTCCCAAGGACCCAGTGGCACTGCGCCTTCTCCAGTGTGGCTGGAGCAGGAGCAGTTCCTGGGGGAAGGGGGCTGCAGCCAGGATTAATGCACATGAGATCTGTTCAGGGAGTCTGTTTTGGTTTGGGAATNATTGGTGTTTCCGCCCGGTTTTCAATCTAAACCCCTACATCTACTTGAAGTTCCCAGAAGATCTCAGGAGGACAAATAAAAGATGGCTGATGTAAGATTTTCAGGGTTTTCTGTACATCAAGATCCCAGGGCACAGCCCCTGATTTCCTGGCACTCCTTTCTTCTCCACTTTTGGGTAAGGGGACAAGAATCATTTCAGGAACTAAATGAGCAAGTCAAGGGGGAAAAAATCATCTCTCAGACCCAGTTAAATAGGTTTGTCTAATTTTTCATTCCAATCTAATCCCATGGGAATTTCTAGGCTAAGATTGCCACTTCTACCACCCAGGTTACTGACTCCCGTTCCCTTTCCCAGATTTGCCAAAACCCTCCCTCTGATGAAGTTTTCCCCATTTTTGTCCTGAAGAGGATTCCATTAATGTCTCCCATCCTTTTGCTGGCAGTCTGCTCCAAAATGCACAATCCTGATTTCCTCAGCAGGGGTAGAATATCTTCTCTTATTAAAAATACCAAAACACAAGCTTAGCCAGAGGTGTGTTTTATTTGATGTGAAGAGATGCAGTAAAAATGCTTCCCTGGGACAGCTTGTGTTTCAGCCATCCTGCAAGGATTTGGCAAAAGTTTCCAATATTCTGCTGGCCTGTCAGCTTGAGATTTTGTTAACCCCTTTCAAAAATGGCAGTTTCCACTCTTTCCAAGTGCAGATGGATGGAAATTTCCAAGTCTTTTGTCTGGAGCTATGGCAGAGGCAAAGAGAAAGGCTGAGTCTCTTTTGATTAATCACAGGGGAATGGAGTGGAGAAGGATGATTAAAAGCTTCATTTCTAAAATTGGGTCCA
>VZTH01008231.1:42883-68621 GCA_013397815.1 Aleadryas rufinucha | reverse complement strand
AAAAAAGAAAAAAAAAAGAAAAAAGAAAGAATTCTTTCCTGACTGGGAATGCAGTGTCGTTCTAGACTTGTAAATTGGTCAAATGACAGCCAGTAATCTTCCAGCACCAAGTAGTAAAATATTTCATAAATCTTTTTCCCCCTGCCAACAAGATCAAATTGAAACTCAATAAGAGGCCCTTTTGTAACCTTGTGCTGCTATACTCACAAAAAGTAATTTTTGTCAAAAAGAGTCCAAGCAGTTTAATCAGAATGGAGTGGACCTGTACACTGGTAGGAGATTAATCTATTTTTTCATCTATTTTCAATTTGTTCCATCAAAAATGTTTCCTACAGCTTACCTTCCCTGCCATCCCCGCCCTTTTCAGTTACCACCTTTGCCTTCATTGATTGAGTTGGCTATAGAGAGTATTTGTTGTCTAAATCAAATTCTGGAATAGCAATGCAACAATTTGTAGGGTTGCCAGATGTTTACAAGGAAAAAAAGAGATTTTAACTCAATTGCCTTCTCTATACCACAACATTTGTGTTCTTGGTTACTTGGTTTTCTGATGTGGTACCCTAAGGTACCCTTGGCTTTCAATTTGAGCAAAAATAAAAACCTTGAGAGGCACATGGTTCCAGCTTTTCTGACAATAAAAAAATAAAGCCAACTGAGAAAGACACTAGCAAAATAGAAAGAATATTATATCCAGTATTTTTCATTAGCACAAACTGGAAGTGCAGAGAGACTAATAATGAAAAATTTATTTAAAATAAAACAGTCCAGAGGGCTATTGCTTTATTGTATAGAACAATAATCCAGAAGTCCAGTAGCCATATATAATTTAAACCAAATAGCCAAAGAACATTTTTTGCTTGGAAGAACGCTACAACTCTCAGGTCTTTATCCAGTTTGCATGGGATCAAATAAAGCTATAAATAAATACACAGCATGACAATTGATATAGGATTTGCTCCCTAGCCTCTAAAAGATACTGGCAATGGTTCCCAAAAAAATAAGAAATACTTCAGTAAAGTTCTTTTTTTGTTGAGAGCAGAAATACAAATTCACCATAACAGTGCACGTGCACTTACCACTTGCTGCAATTGCCACTAACTGAGAAAAAAACATAGGCGAAGAGCAGAAAACCACATGCTGCAACTGTACTGTGTACCTTTAGGAGTCTTTAGCAACTTCTTCAGTTGTCTTCTCCTCCTCAGAAACTGAAAATGGAGGCAAAACACCGATGAGAAACACTGGAAATTACTTATTCAATGACAAAGAGTCAAGTGACTTGTTTCCCTTAGTCCAAAAGATCCTTGGACTAAAAGGATAGAATTTACAAATCCGTATTAGGTATGCAGACATTTTTCGTTTTAGCTTTTTAATTCCAATTTTAAAAGAGTTTAGAGGTCAAACTTCTAAACTCCTTTGAAAATCTCCACAGTGGTGATTTTAACACACATTTTTCTTTGCATTCAATTACATCATTCAACTTCAAAAGCAATATGAGATTGTTTATAGTTGCACCAAAGCACTGCAAGCTTTATTCATACCACATGCTCTATATTTTTCTTTACACCAATGCAGTTTAAGAAAATTCTGTCTTTCAAATCAAGTCAGGTGTTGAAAAAATGTGTTATATGCAGCACAAGGAGAATTTCTTATTCTTAATGAAGTTCACATCCAACCACTTAGAGCAGGGCACTGAGCTCACCACACTACCATGATCGAATTTAGCAACCTACTTCTACTGCACAACACATAATTTCGAAATGAGATTTTCTGCTAACACTGTGATGCCAAACACAGTCATCATGGGCAGCCATGGGCATCACTTGAGTTCTGCATGCTCTTGCAGCTAGTTCAGTGCACACACCCACCAGCACTTTACAGAGACAAACATTTCAGACCCAGCTGGACTCTTGCACCTTCTGAAGTTTGCCACGACTCCTCAGCATCAGTGTCCTGGCTCTTTGAGTCTGTGTCAGAAATCTCTTGAGCTGCTGAGGCTACTCCTTCCTTGTCACTGTCTAAGTTTTCCTCATGGGCAGAAGAAGCTGCAACATCCAAGACTTCACTCACAGTTTCTATGAATCAAATTAGAAAGATAATTGTCTTCTCTTTCCATTCATCATCGTAAATGAGGGTGAGCAATCAAGGCTCACAAAGCATGAAGTACCTGCCCAACATATATGCTTGAAGTATCTGAAGACAACAGGATCTATCAGATGATTAAATTTTACCATGCAAATAAAACTTTGCAAATGGAATTCCAGGGAAAGTCTGCCTCTTTCCAACCCTGGGGCAGAAACCTATAAACTGGAGCTATTTTCACATATTTAGACATAGGCAAATATTCTCTAACGTGTATATTATCTCTTGCAGATACTGTTGCTTTGTTTTCTGATTTCTGTCAAATTCATAGGACATTACATCTACACTCCACATAACCTTGGAAAGACATCATGGGTAGTTTTAATGTAAAAATATCCTAGCATCAGGCTGAAGATTCAGGCTGCAATTCCATGATTGCCAACTAGCCATTTTTCAATACTCCTTTAAGCATAAAGCAATCTGTCTATAAAAAGTCTGTAATAGGTAATATTTAGTAATAGGCAGTCTCTATACAGATACACTCTGCAGGAACACTGAACACATCACCCAGCAGTTGCATGTTAAATTTTACTTGAGTAAATTCTCTCTTGCCCTGTTCTTCTAACCTTCCTGTCAAAGGTCTGCTTCATCACACTCGAACTGCTCAGTAGGAGAAGGTTTGTCTCTAACTTTCTTGTTTCATCCTATACTAAACTACATGTCTATTAAACACAATTAATTAAACAGTATCTTTAGGAGTTCAATAAATGCAGTAAATAGGGGTTTTATAGACCTAGCATCCCATACCTTTCCCCAAATATCACCTTGCAGCTAGTTAAATACAGCATATTCTGAACATCCATTATTTCACCTTACTTTTCAGAATGCTTTCTGGATTTTGAAGAAGCAACAGAAAAAGAAATGCTCAGGAATTGGCACCTTTGCCTTTATAGGGAAGAGCTGTGCAATAGAAATAGTACATTTGAAATTTGGAATTTTAGATATTTTATAGCAAGCAATACTTGATGTAATGCCATATATTTGCCATGGTAACAAGCTGCTGGGTTTCAGTTTGTAATATCAAACATTCAGCATATTATCAAAAATTCTTTTTCTGGCTGATAGTATTTAATTTTTTTTTTCTTGTGAGTGTTTTAATTTCTTTTCCACTAAGAAGAGTAGATCAGTAGGCAACTAGAGGGAGCAACATGGTCTTTTCTGCTTTTTATCGAAATCTCATTTCCTTTGGATGGGAATTGTGTTTATTTGTCATCTACAGGAATACCTGCCTTGAAACCAGACATTAACCACTTGTACTGAAAAAATTGTCTCTAGTCTGAATTATTCTTTATGGCTATCAGAAAGGCAATCTAATGCAAAAAAAAAAAAAAGATTCCTCCCAAGGTGTTCATCCATGTCTGTGTGGAGTAGCTGTCACTCACTAAAATACAAAGGGTCTTGTGGCAGGCATTGCATTTTGAAAACCTGTGTCTGTAGAAAGAGTGTAGGATGTTTATATACAAAATTGCCCTTGGTTAGAGCACAAATCTGCAGCTGGTACTTTTATTCAAGTGGCTTTCCCATCCGTTCCTTGAGCACATGTGGCTGGAGTTCCGTAGGAGCCCCTTTCTTGGTGCCACAGCTCTTTTGGAGAAGAGCAATGTGGCAGTAGCTGGTGGTCCCAGTGCACATGCTCATGGCAGCACCAGCGATGGCAGCTTGCATTGGGTTGTTATCCTTCAGGCCTTATCTCCAGCAAAGTCTCAGACTGGCTGATGAAGATCACCTTGGCATTGGTTCTTTGTCATATTGCAAACTGTCCAAGTGTCTTCTGGTGCTTTGGCACCATGAAATTAGGAAACAGTCTACAACCTCCTGATGGCTACCCTGAGCATTCATTTGACACCAGAACAAATGTCAGCCTGTTTTTTGGTGGTTTGGACATGTCTTGGAACATTCTGTATTCCATTCATAAGGCCAACACATTTTTCTCTGTCCAAGGGAATTGCTGCGATCCTAGAGCAAAGCCAGGTTAATGATGCCCTGACAAGCTGAGAATTAATCCCCTGCCTATCTCAGACTTGGGACTATCATATGGGTCCTTCTACATGAGGAACATCAAACATACTGCTCGAGCCCCTCACATCCTCCCTTACAGATCAGCTGGTAGCACAAAGCGTTACAAAGTTTAGGCAGTTCTCCTTTGTGTTTCCCTGGATGTTAAATTTAATCCCAGTGCTATTTCACACCCTCTGTTTTTTCTTTTTTTTTTTTTTAATCTGCATGCATTTCATATTTTTTCAATCCAATTTAATCTCTTGAAGTTGTTCCATGTAAAATCCTGCAGTAACACCCTATTTCACACAAGATATTTTAATCTCTGCCTGGTACAATGGTGACTCATTTTCCATAAGCCTTGGATGAAGGATTTTCTGTCTGTTCAATTATTGCAAAGTTGTTAATAAGTCTGTCATGAAACTCTGCAGCAATTAATGGATGTAACTGAAATCACTCCTAACTTTTGTTAGTTCAAGTACTAAAATTTTAAGCTTCTTTATTTTTTTCAAAATAGTTATAGAGGAGTCACAGCATCTTCACTGGTTCTGTGTTGTTTCCTGAATGATGATCAGTTTGAAAACCTGAAGTCCCTGCATTTCCTCATGCAGTGATGATTATGACCCATTTTGTCTATTTATGCCAGATTTCTTACAATTTCTACAGGCTGTAACTGAACAAAATAATCTGAATTGTGCAACTGCTTCTCTGCAATGAGGACACATGGTATTTAATATTATGCTTTCCACTGAATGCCCATATAGAACTCCACTCCAGCTCCTTAACAACTTTACCAAAACATCCACTTGCAGCATTCCTGCCAAATGGGTCTCAGCCAAGTGATAATTCCATCCTGACCGATACAACTTAAAGTCTGCCAAAAATTATTTAGTTTCCTTTCCTATCCACAAAAGTGGGGTTCATTGGGCTCTTTCTTAATTCTCTGTGGGAAACTTGCCCTTGCACACTTGTATTCTTCATCAAAAGCACTGGAGTTAAATGGCTTCATAATTTTCCTGCTTCATTTGGTGTGTTGTGCTCCTTCCCATCCTAGTAGGATATATTACTCTACAGAATATACAGAATATACAGAATATTACTCTACAGTATACAGAAGGTATACTTCACAGTTTCATACAAGGTATTATATTAGTAGCAAAAATCTCAGCCTCTGTGTATATTATTACCTCTTTTTTTTCTGAAAATTTGATTTTTTTTTTAAGCTTTTCCACTGGTTATTTGTCAATTTTCAGTTTTCTCCTGGGATGAGTAGCTGCACCCCAGTATCGCTGGCTACAGCTTTCTTCAATTTTGCTAGGCATTTATGTATACCATAGCACTTACAGATCTAAATTACGAGCGTAACTTTCTTGTGATTTCAACAAAAGACAATATAAAAGAACTTCAAGCCTCAGAGGAATCAAACTAATCACATTTACTAGGTAGGCAAACTGTAGGCAAGGGGCTTTGCATATTGCATCAACAGCTGTTGCCAAAGCACTCAGAAGGATTTGGATATACCAGGGATTTTGAGGGCAAGCATCCTCAACATTAGTTAGAGCCACAACACACATCCACTACACAACCATCAGTTATATGTGTGTGTATATATATATGATGTATATATATACATCAGTGTATAACATCTGTGCAATATCCATTGCTGACATGTAACAGGGAATCCCAACCAAAATACCTCCTGCTCCTGCCCAGGATAGCTACAGGCACTGCCAGGCAGTCCTGAGCTCCTCTGCTTTAGGAGATAACCATTTAGAGAAGTGCATCCTCCCAAAGTGCACTTGCAGGAATAGAACATGACTGGGCATCATTACACATGCACCTAATGCAATACCAAACCATTTCTGTTGTGGAAACACATCTGGCTTGAGTTGAATAAATACAGAAAATGAAACTGATTTTACAAAGGAAAATTGTGGTTTTGTTTTGAAAGCTTGTGTTTAGTTGTTTGCTTTTTTTTTTTTTTTTTAAATAAGGCAGCAGATTTAGGAAGCTCCAGTAGCTTAATAGAACAATATCCAATGTTTCACCTAGAAATATAATTTTTAGGAAACTATCCCTATCATTTCAGTGAAAAAACCCCACCAGAAACTGCTTCCTGTGTTAAGTAGTAATTTCTGCAGTCTTTAAAGACAATTTGTACAAATGCTGAAGTTGCAGCCCTGAGAGTGAGTGCAGAACTATACATTTCTATGCTCTTACACTAGAAAACAGTCCAAATACAGGGTGATTCTGCATGCGCATGATGGGTCAGTTTGAATTGTGTGAATATTCGTGAGCTCAGCATTCCCCCAGTGAAACAGAGAGGCAAGATAAGCAGGGACTTGTGTGCCCTGTGTGACTGACTCATTTTTGCTGCAGCTGATAATAAAAAATAACATGCCCAGATTGACTTCCTCCTGCTATTAATAAAGGAAACCCCGTGCAAGTGCACTGACTTCCAGAACCCAGATTCTAGTGCTTGCACACTCTCTTCCCCCAAAGCCTTTAAGCTTTTAAAACACACTTTCCAACTTTCCTGGGGCAGTTTTTATGCAGAATCAGCCTGGATTTTTGTCTGGGATGCAAAGCTCTAGTGCAAAATTTGGCCAGCTCACACTGGCAGCCATGTCCTACCACCTGGTAGACAACATGCTATAGGATGACCTTGAATCAAGGAGGTGGAAGGGATATAAACTAATTTGTATATTATATTTTTTAGTCCTACTGGATTTTAAACTTCTACCTTGTATGTTTAAGTGGCTTTGTAAGTATGTTTTCCTTATTTACAATACAGATGAAGAAGACAGCTGTTCCACATTTTAAAATGAAAGCTTTATTCAGTCTTTTCCTTGCTTGGGGAGAGGCGGGGATTCCTTCCCACAGGACAGAAATTTTATAACAAGACCATATAAGATAACCCCAGCCTTCTCAGGAGTACAGCCTGTATTTCTTCCCTCAGTTTTGCATTTCCTTACCAATACATTTAAAACTAACATATTTTGATTCTAATCCTAATTCTTTGATTCATTTAAAAGTGATCTTTCCAGTTAGAAGCAACAAAAAATTTAAACAGGCACTGGTATCCTGCAATCTTTAAAGATATTCTAAAATACACTTTTCTGAGTGAAGCACTTCACTTAAAGCAGTATCCTTCATATGATGATTTTTTTTTTTTAGGCAGTCAGGGTGAGGCTGGTATCTGTAATGCCGAACACCAGGTTCAATTACTTTAAAAATATTCTTTGCAGAAGAATTTGGTTTTATAAAGCTAAAATAATACAAGTTAGCCAGCATCATACAAATGGAATCTGCCTGGAGCATATGAACCAAAGCTAGTTACAAAACAAGGCTTTGAGATTTCAAACTGTCTATAACATAACCAATGGCACACTAATTTCAAAGGAGGGGAGGAGGGGCGAAGTCAAATTTAATTGTGAAATTAGAAACAGTATTTTATTTACAGTCTTTTAGAGACCATCTTACATTAAAATGTGATGCTTTTGTTTACAGAAAGCTTCCTCAGTCAGGTCCCTTGAGGGTCTCAGGATGTTCCCCAAAATGTTAAGATAAGCAGAGCAAAATATTCCCAGTTCCTTTTCATAGTTAAAAGACCTGCTAATGCAAAACTGGCAGTGGAGTAGAATTGACTTTTAAAATGTCAAATTCTGTCACGTTTTAAAAGTAATTCAATAATGTATTTGAGAAAACCTGCAAAACAGAGCACAAGAAGCAGGGCTACTTGGCTCACTCAGATCTAGTCTGGGAGAAGATGCCAGTAGCAGCAAGAAACTGTGATTCCCTTTAAAACCAACTTCACAAATTTTGGTTCCATCAGCCTTACGGAAAATGGAAAGGGAAATTGTTCCAAATCCTGAGGTGGTGATGACAGCTAAGGTCCCCTTCCATGCTTTCACCAGAAGCCACCTGCCACCCCAGGCACGGCTGACTTGGGTTCAGCACCTCCTCCCTCTGTTCATGGGGCTCAAACCACATCAACAGGAACAGAGGGAAATAATCACTGAGGCAGTTTGGGACAAAATAGGCAAAGCTGTGCAGCTGTCCCTGTAACATGACTAAGTGTTTCAGGTGCCATTGGCCAGGAAGATCCAGCTAGCTCAGCATGGAGGAGGGCTTGCAGATACCCACCAGGAACATCCCATCACCAGGAATGCCACTCAGGACCACCTGAAATGCTCTCTCTCTCTCCTCTCTGGCATTTTATTCAGTGAACATTTAGGATTCTAACCAGTTAGAGCAAGTTACTCAACTTACTGCTTGGAAAGGAAAAACACTTAACACCTAAACATTGGTCTTAAAAAGGAAAAAAGGTACCAGGTAGTTGACCACACACTAATGCCTCTATACGACACTGTGAAATCAGCACTTGAGCTCCACAAAGGAAAAAATAAACCTCTTAGTTCTAAACAGAGTGAAGGATATAACAATTATTAAGAAAAGGACTGATTATTTTTCAGTCTGATCATTCCTTTGAATGCACAGGACAGGAACTAGTGGCTGGAAACTGATGAATTGTTTGTGGAACTGCCCTGGCCTGACTGTGCTGTTACTCGGATACAATGTGAAGGCAGCCTCAGCCTCAGTCCTTCCTCACTAGAGCCCATGGGCATCAGGAGTTTAGTCCCTCTGGCATTCCAGCTATTCCATAGGATGAACACAAACCAAAGGCTTGGAGCCCAAGGTCTTTGGGAAACTGATGAACGAAGGAAAGCTGGGATTTCTAATAAACCTGCCACTATACAAATATGACATTTTTTCCTTTTTGCAAGCCATCCACAAGCAATCCAGATAAAAATCCATGAGGTCCAGCTGAGAGCCTAAACCATGGCATTAAGAAGCACATCATTAAGAAAAAAAATCACTCCATACAGAAAGAGAAACATGTTCAATCAGCTGAGCACATCACAGGTTGTTTGTGCCTGATGTAGGTCACTAGTTCCCAAGAAAAGCCTCATCAGTTCATACTAATGACCAAAGACTCCCTTGAAGGGAGTTTATTCCACAATCGATGATTAAAAAAAGATTGAGAGATGCCTGTAATCGTCAGAATAAAAGCATAACAGTGCATGCCACATTAATCCAGAATAGTTTATAATACCTCATAAAATTTCAAGAATATTGTTTTATATTCTGTAGCATGGAATTGTAGCAATGAGAAGCAACTCACATTGTTTGTTTGTTTGTTTTAAACATAGAACAATTTTTAGTTACTGATTGGAATGGATCACAAGGAAAACTAGCACAAGTTAATATAAACAGCATGTATGAAAACACCCTAATAATCTGATGTATTAAATCCTTCAGGAGTTCTAAAAAAACTTCTAATTAAGACATTTTCTTCAACATTCCTCATACAAAGTAATGCACCAAGTTTTATCCACTTACACAGTTTCCAAAGTAGCAAAGTTGTTGGTTGAAAAGGATGTTTTTCACTGCTATAAGAAGCATTGCCCAAAAATTAACATCAAAATCCCCATTGTTCCCATTGTGGTTTGAACTGCCACCACAGGAAAACAGCAAGGGGTGCCTGTTGCTATCTTTTCTCTGAAGTAGGAGACTAACAGTATTCCTGTGGTTGTTGTATTTACAAGAAATTTTCGAACACAGGTAATACTACTTACAGAAAATTAAATGCTAACAGATTTTGTTGTCCAAAGTGAGTTGTTGCTGTCCAATTTAAATACACAGTTATTTTAGGGTTCTTTCTAAGTCTTGACAATGAGCTATTAATACTAGTAAAAGTAGTAAGTCTATTTTCTCCTTACTGGTGACATTCATTTAGGCATTATTATTCACTGTATGTCCTTCTACCAGCTTTAGTATTTTTTTGAGAAGCTACTTGTCTCCTTGTTCTAAAATAGACAAATAGGAAGACAGTTCTTTTAGGCAGTTCTCCCCCACTTATTTGTTTGCACTCTTAGCTGGGAAGTTCTAGGTTTTTTTCCATTTTACCAAAATCTTCCTCTCCAGCCCAGTACATGCTGTAAAATTCTCTCTTTGGCTAAGCTGATCAAAACTGAACAGTCTCTCCATTTATGAACTGGGGTCTTCAGATGCTCACAACTTTTACAGAATTTTTTTTCTGAATATTATTCACTTTCTTCCAACAAAGATTTTCCAGTTATGCTATGATGACTCATCTAAAACTCAGTTTTATGAAGGAAAAACAGGAGGAAGAAGAAGAGACTAGTGGCCAGTGTATGGCGATCAGAGAGATATAAGGTAAGTGCAGCAGTCCAAGAGACAGATAAAAGAAAGTGATAAATGTGAAACAGAAATACCCAACAGAAGTTCCAGATACAGATACTTCCCCTGTAGGATAATATTTACATAATGCAACTTCTTAGGGCCTAATTTAGCTAGATCAGTCTATCATAATCAATAAAGACAAAAAAAATCCTCGTCTTCCATCTCACACAAAGAGACGCCTAGAAGGATGTGTCTGTTCTACTGAGCAATGTCATTCTGAAAGCCTCTCAATAACTATGAGCAATTGCAAATCACTCTGAGGACTTTTCAGTAATTTTCAAAGTGCTCACAGTGTCAGCACACCCAGAATTTGGTAATTTACCAAGCCAAGCCAATGTACACTGATTATATTGGGTGTTTTTGTCTGCTTGGCATCACTGTATAATGGGGTCAGCAAAAGTCCTGTCTCAAAAGCAGCAGCTCCTGTCCAGAGCAGCCTCCATTTGTTTCTCTAGGCTGCAGAAAACTGGCACTGTAGTGCATTTGAAGCTTAGCATGGAAAACACTGGCATATTCACACACTAATCCTCCCCAAAACCAGTCACTTACTCATGGCCTTGGAAATAACAGAGACGAGACCATGCCCTTCAATACTTTCAAAATTAGAAAATAACCTATGCTAGAGAAGTCAGGAAGAAGTCTAGAAAAGCACAGTCTGGGGCTAATTGCTTCTGTTATTTCAGTTGATAATGCCAAAACCTCAAGCCTCAATACCAGAGTTGGACAAGAGTTTATGGTGGCAACTCAAACACTAGAAGTCACAGATGCAGCAACCTTGCCTAATCCGAATAGCAGTTTGCCAATCTGTCAATTTTACAGCATTTGTTCTGTAAGCTTAATTTATGGTCCCAGACACAGTACACTAGAAGGAGAACAACAGGAACTTAACCAGCATTGGGCAGTAACCAAGGGTGATAGCTCAAGCAATAAAAAGCTAGAGAAAATGAGACTTTAGGGGAAGATAAAACCTTGGGAACAGAGTAACATAGTTCAGTACTTATTTTGGTAACAGTATTTCACAGAATTCCAGATACCAGCAGTGGATTGTAAATTGCTTAAATTGAGGCAAGGAGAAAACTCCAGGCAGGTACAATTTTTAACAGTCTGAAACGGAAATTACCCTGATTAAGTATTAAGCATCCACCTTCAAGGCTGTGTTGGTTTTTTGTTTGTTTGTTTCATATCTGTTTTGGTTTGGGTGGGGGGTTTTTTGCACATCCATGTGTAATCACACATTTATATTATCTGTATACAAGAGCTGGAGACAAGCATCCCTTCATAGCTTGCACTTCCAAACATTAGAGAAAGCCTCATACATTAAAAGAAACAACGGCATTTGAAAAAGCAGAGGTTCAATAAAATACTGGTAACAATAAAAATACTTGCACCTTCATCTGCAGAAGTAACACCAAGTTGCCAACAAAACTAGTAAAAGCTACTTAAATACATACTTTTTTCCAAAATTCTGAAAGAAAAGTCCTTCCCTACCTCAGTAAAAGCGGAGCTATGCTATTTCTTCTTTCTCTGAATGGAGATAACACAAATGATAAAGATGGTTAAATCCAAAACTGAAAGTTATATCCAGAAGGATTTTAATTACAATTTTTTTTTATACACAATAGCTGTTCGCTGCAAGAAGACACTGAACAAAGTGGTACAGAGAAAGCAGAGAACTTTTGAAACAAACCCTCATCTTCTTGTGAGCATAATGCCAAATGGAAACTAGTTTTTACATAGCTTAGAGGAAAGGGATGCTGGTTTAGGCCTGTGTGTCAGACCATGTGCTACTAGTGGCCTTCCTTCCCATGGTCAGGAACTCCTGGGAAGAACTGCTCTGGGGGCCATGCTGTTCTGCTGCAGGCAGGACCAGAATGAGGAGAGCTAGACGAGGGAGCAGGGAGTGCTAAGGTGACCTGGAGCAGGAGCCTGTCCAGCCTCCCAGGCCAGGACTCAGGTTACACCAGCCGTAACCTCATGTGAACCATGGCAAGGTCCCCAGGGTTCACCACCCTGGGCACACCTGTCACCAGCAGTTGTTCACAGCAATCTGCATTGGCAACCAGTGGCACTGGACAACTAGGCTCAGGAGCAAGTTATAACATCCCAGGAACACCCAAGAGATCAGGAAAGAAGAACACTCCCTTGCTTCAGTTTCTCAACAATTTTACATCCCAAAGGTTTGTTTCTGCCAGCTTTACCAGCCAGCCAAGAATAACCACTGCAGCAAGCTTTGGTAGAGGGCACCTCGGATGACCCCCAGACTCCCTTACAACTTTCAGCATAACAGACGTCTGGTTCTAGTGCTGCTTTCCTTGGTAAGTATGTTGCCTGAGATAAACCTTACAAATCAATAATTTCTAAATAGCTCCTCCACTTCCAGGTAACACCAGCAGGAACTAACAGTTACAAGCCGTATTTCTTCTTATCAAGTAGTGATCACTAAGTATATGACAGCAACATATCCAGAATGAGATCCTCAGACTTAAACGCAGAATCATCATAGAATGATTTGCATTGGAAGGGACCTTAAAGACCATCTTGTTCCAACCCTCTGCCATGGGCAGGAACATCTTCCACTAGACCAGGTTGCTCAGAGCCCCATGCAACCTGGCTTTGAACACTTCCAGGGATGGGGCATCCACAGCTGCTCTGGGAAGCTGTTCCAGTGCCTCACAACCCTCACAGGAAAGAATTTCTTCCTAGTATCTAATCAATTCATGCACGATGTTTCTCAGGGAAGATCCTAGCTTCCCTCAGGAAAGATCTTTTTCAATAAAATGGGAGAAATATTTACCATACAGAAGATCCTACCTTATCCAACAATTAACAGTTTTTCCTAGATAAGCATTGTGAAAGGAATACAGAACCACTTCCAGATACAAGCAAGTGCTTATGAAATTGAATTGAAATTTTGCAACTGCTCCATAGAGCAAGAAATGCTGCAAGACATTTTAAAACTCTTAATGGCTCTAATTCACCAAAATTAACATATACTAGACTACTTCCTTTCTAAATGAAGTGGTCTAAATATTCCATAGAAATGGAAATTTTTAGGGCTCGAGATATTTTAACTACTACCTTATAAATATTTCTATATGTAAGCAGTAATAATCACTACCAAGGTACCTACTTGTACTTTCTATAAACTATATTACAGCAGATCAGACTAAGTATTGTTTTAAAATGTTATTTGTAATACTGTTTTAGAGACAAGCACAGGAGCTATTCACATTTGAATTAAAATTGCATTTGTACCTAGACCTTTCATAAAACTCAGCAATTAGATGTGCTGCACTGTTTCTCAAGTTTATTTGTTAAAAAGGCAATTAAGATGCATCCATTCCTCATTGGAATCACCAAGGAAAAAAAGTGAAAACTGAATCTGCTAACACCTTTGACAGTACTATGATAAATGCCCATAGATTGGCAGTCAAAATACTTTTAATCTCAATTTGATCTGTGTTTTAGACATATCCTCTCAAGATTAGTGGTAAAAAAATAATAAAAAAACCCTAAAAAATCTGCCAAATTAAATTATAATCCTGTATCTTGTGCAATTTATGGATAGTTTTGCATTCATATTATTGCAATTTTTTTAAAAGCACAATAAACCAAAATATTTCAAACACCCTGACAGTTCAAAATACTGAACGTTTTACCACTTATCAATTTCAGTGTTTAACAACAATTTGATGTTTTATCGTATTGTGAAAATTTAGCCCAATATATCCTTAAAATTGAGACCACGACAGCATTTTCTTTGCTATGCAAGATCCTGTTGAAGTTACATTGACAGAACAGATATAATTATTCCATGTATCTTTGGAATGGCCAGTGAACTGAAGTGTTTAGATTCCTTAACAAACCCTTGAGAACTAGATCACTGAAACAACTGTGTAACTGATCACATCATATGCTCAACTTAATATCTTAAGAAATAGGATGGGGTAATAAAATAAACATTTTACTCTACTTGTTTTAGACAGTAACTCTGGTGCCAGAGGCAGGATGTTTTCAGAGACACTGATATAATAAACTTAAATTACTTCATGCTCATGATATATCAAGTTAATGCCTGAATTAATTTTCACTGCAGGACAAACTCCATTAGGAACACAGATACTCATTCTTAATGTTCTGTAAGAGGCAGAGCTTTAGAACCCACAACACACACACACTCAAAAACCACATTCATAAGTTAACCTTGCACTGCAGCAGCTTCTGAATTAGCAGCAAGTTCCAAATTAGCAACAGCTTCCTGCTGTGCTTCCTCCACAGCATGGGATACCTCTGGAGTCAGTATGTCATTCTCCCCTCTAGCTTCTGGGGATACCCCAGAACTCTCATCCTGTGCTGTGGGTCCAGCACTCTCATCCTGTGCTGGAGGTTCAACAGCAGCTGCTGCATCAGCCTCTTCCATGGCCTTCTCTGCTTCAGAGACTTCATCCATCTCTTCTTCATCACCTTCTAAGGATTTATTCAACACAATAAAGAGAGTAAAATGCATGCATGCAACAAAATTTCACCAACTACTTTTTATCATCATCTGCATTTAAATTTAAAGTGGGAAGCTAAGTTCGGGATCACAATTACCAAAAAAAAAAAGGATCAGTAATTAATCCCCCATATTGTCTAATGTGGCATCAAAAAATGGTGTTTACAAGATGAGAAAACCATATTCTTAATTACTGAGTTTCATAATATGTTTCAGTGGGATAAGAAAAGAAACTGTGGCTTAAAGCAAGTGTTGGGGGTGCAGGGAAGGATAACAAAGGACCTTGCCAAGTGTTGCTCTAAACCACTCTGTTGAAAGGGCAAGTGATGGTACACAAACGGGTGCCAGAGGGAGCATGACTGTGTGGAATTACCACGTGGGGAATAAGACATTTGGTCTTATATAAGTAAGAAAATAACTTGCTAATTTTATGTGGTCAGAGCTCACTAACTTGGAGGTATGACCACTCATGACTGACTATTTTCTTTTTACAAGTCATAACTTTCTTTTAAAGACTTGTTTATACCACTGTGGGTGGGACTCTTTAGTCATTGAAAAACAATGTTTCCCAGTCATGCATCACTTCAAACTCAGCTGAGACAAGTAATGAAAAACTAACAGCACAAAGCAACAAAGATGCACAACCACCAAGCAAACATGCACTAACATCAAGTTCATAAAGGAAAAGTTATACACCAACTGTTCACCATTAGAACCAACTCACCATGTGAAAAAATAGAACTGGAAATAGAGTTTGTAATACAGTGTAAACTACATGAGAATCGAAACAAAAGAGCTTAAAGAGACATAGTCAGACTTTGTTTTATTCTTTTGTATCTGTTTAAAAACTAAACAGATCAATTTTATTTCTTGGTCTTCTTATACCAGTGCAAGCCTATCATTTTGTGTTCAGGTTTCAAGACAAGTCCATTCATTGCTCAGTAAAAATCAAAACTTTGCATTATGCAACCTGATCATGTCCCTTTAAGAAAACATTATTTAAAAAAAACCCTAAATTCATTACACAAAGAACAGGCTAACAGCCAAGCTCAGCATTCAGTACACTTTATTGGACAGTCAAATATAGAGTGCATTCATTCACAACAGCCAGCTTCTCCATGTCAGAACTGCCTTCTACAAAGCAGATTCAGTAAAAAGCTCAATATGGTTTGGCCTTGCAAACATAGGTAGTTCTTTTAAAGTCTCACAAGAACGGAGTTTTACAATAGAAGGTAAAAAGTCATCCCAAGGTGGGCTGCAAAGTACTCAATGGTGAACGACTGTCCTTTGTTTGTATTTAACTTCCTCGGTTTGGAAAGAGATTTCCCTTGTGTTTTAGTCTGGAAAGTGTAAAAGCAGAGTATAGATTAGAAATATTGAATCAGCTTGTTAGAAAAGTCATAGCTAAAAAAGAAGGAAATCAGGAACAAGCTTAAAGGACACAAACAACAAATGGAAGACAAAACTCAGTATTTGCTAAATAAGCAAGTAGAACATCCTGCAAGCCAAACATCATTTTACATTTCAAATGATGTCTCAGATTTTCTACTGCTACTTCAAGTCAGGCTTCTTCTAGGGGCTTTTTAAATCCCTCCCTAAATTTGAGAGTACCTTTCTGTTAGAAAGAGCCACAGGAAATTTGCTATCAGATCTCCTTCTAAATGTTGGTTATCATTAATTAAAATACCATTAAATATAATTTCAACACTCTGATAAACAAAGAACCCTAGAATGATTGTTTCTCTTGTTTTGACAGACTTGTTGCTATGTACAGTTCTCTGTAATAGACATTTTGGGTTCAGGCATAACGGGAGAATTTTCCCCCACATGAGAAATGACAAAAATCCTATCAAAAGAGTCTCTTTCTGATCAGCTGCTCTTCAGTATTAAGTTCTTCCACCTAGAAAGTTCTTTTACCATAGGCAGCAAATATGCCATGAATGTGCTGCTTGGTACGCTGCTTTTCTATCCACCACTTCATATTGTTACCAGCTCTGTTTTAGAGCTTATTTTAAGCTTGATTTAATGTGCCTCTAAAAAAAATCAGAATAATTTGAGAACAGAATTTTTAACTGCTCTTATAAGCAATGCTTACTGTGAAAAAGTATAAGGACTGACTATAAAGAATGCACAGGGAAAGAAACTGCAATGGCACTTCTGGGAAAAGCAATACTATGCTAACACTCTATGACAAGATAAACACAAAAACATGACTACGTAGGGAACGGGAGAAAAAGGGGAGGAAGAGGGGTGTTAACTCTTTCGAGAAGGCATAGAGGATTCTGTAAGAAAAGTAAGAACAGAAACCTCTTTTGGGTATACATAGCTAGGAATGAAGAAGGATTTTAAAAAGGAGCTGATTCAATGGTGGTTTTGTACTGTGAGTTGGAATTAGCTACTCAGAAGTCCAACTAAAAACTGGGTTGAACATTTATTCAGAAGTCAAACATTGAAAATAATATAGGAAACAAGTTTCAACTGTACTCACTGAACGGCCTTAGAAACCTTTTAGACTTCTTACTATCAGTAAAAAGGGAGGCAGCAATCATCTGTCACTTCTTGTGACTTATTAAGCAGCACAAAGAAGTAGATGATAGGATGTCTGGAGAGTACCCAAAATCAGTTGCTGAGCACTCATTACTGCAGGTATTTCACTCCAACATGTGGGTAGGCCAGGGCTAAAATTCAGTACCCTGCAGAAGTGCACCTTAAGAGCAAAGAGGGAATACACTGACATCACTGTGAATATGTTGGAAGGTTTGCTTAATGCTTCCCCGTTCTCCCAACTATGGCAGTCAGAATGCAATGAGAGTAATCCTCACTTCTGCCCTGAACAGTAGGAGACCAGGTCCCTAGGAGAGAAGACCCACTTTGGTCCTGGTTACATTTTTTATTTTAGGGACAATGAAGGATTGCAAATAGTGGCTGAATTCTCAACATATATTTAAACAACTGAGTTTTAAAACTATGCTGTGTTCAGCAGCTTTCTTTTTGGGAAATTAAGGTATTTTACTACTTTAAATCTTATGATCGGTAATTTTAAAGTTCTGAAACTAAAGCATGTGTTGTGGAAGTCCAAGGCTAACAACTTCTAAAGAAATAATTATAGAGGCAGACAATTTAAGCTATGTTCTCACACGGAAAACAAAATTTAAACTCAAGATACTTTATTCAAATCTACTCTTTGTGTGCATGCAAATATATTAAATCAATTCCCTAGATGTCAACATAAAAAAAAAAAAAGGAACATCTTCAAGTGCTCTGGCTTCAATACTTTATTTTTTTAAATAATAACCAAATAAAAATATATAAAGATCCTTAAGAAATTTTCCTAATTGCTTTTCCTAGCAAGGCCATGCTTGCCAAAGTTCTACCTTTTACATTAATGCCATAACACTAATTGATGTAGACAGAGACAACATTCCATTACAAGTATTTGAACTAACATGGTCTAATTATTCAAGCATGAAGAGCTAAGTAAGGATTTGCCATACATTTAGGTAATGCCTGTGTTTCGTTTAACCCCAGATTAGAAAAGACAAAATCAAAGTTATGGGACAAAAAATTGGTCCAAGTTAGAAATTTTTTTTAAATGTAGGGTTTTTTCCCTATTGAACTGTTTTCTGATGGCATGTGGTCTGAAGCCAACCTGTTGACTGAGAAAAAGATATTATGTTCTCCCCTCCACCAACAAACAAAAGAACAAAACTGATTTTGACAGCATTATGCACTCAGTCAAGTTTCATTAAACTTCCAGTAAATCAAATACCCATTATACAATTAATAGTAGTCACACATCAACTCTTTCCATCCAAAGAGCCTCCACAGGTGGATCAAAGACCAGATTCACTGCCTCAACATTAAGGCCACTACCAAAATTGTGTAGCAGCAGCTTTGTAACAGAACAACACTGCACAACCACATTTGTCTTCACTCCCACTCACACAGCTCAGACAAGGACTTGAACAGTGCTAAGGCTGATTAGACAATCCAGAAATCTGTTCCACATCCTCGTGTACCCAGGGAAGAAGAAAGAAGAGCTCAACTCACCCTTCCTTGACCAAGGATTGCTTTTCCGTCCCTCGGCTCTCTCACGAAGAATATTTGTATGTTCAACAAACTTGCTGCGGGATGAACTGACTACTCTGTAGGCCTGAAAGGGAATTTTACCTAAACTTACTTCTACATCCCTACAAATTTACCAAACACAAAGAGGGGAGAGGGAGAGAAGGGATTTTAAGCTAGTGCTACTGCCCATCTTAAAATGCATATAAAATTTATCTTAAGCAAGGTTAAAAAAATTAACAATCTGCTATACTAATATATTTATGCATTTCATATTTCTCCATTGTTAGAAAGCAAATACAATATACCATGCAGCTTTTGAAGTGCTGCTTTGTTTCAGGAATTGAAAACAGTGTTTTAAAAGATAATTACATTAAGATTGTTATTTTTGTAATCTGGTAAAAATGTGACAGCAAGAGAATACGTTATTCCTCCAGAGATGCAATCATACATGTTTGATATTTTGAATAAATAGCTACTTACCATTCAAGAAGATTACTTTGTGGAACAGGGAAATATGTACCTCTCTGGGGTGTGCTAGTCACTATCTCAGATTTTGGGAGAGAGGGGTAGAAGTAAGCTATAAAATGGAGGATTTAGGGATGTGAAGCACATATTTAGAAGCATGGAAGAGAATGGTTACCAAAAAGCTTAAAAAAAGCAGATGCTTACAAAACTTTAACATGCTTTTTTGAAGTAACTAATGCTCTTATCTTCTTTTTTGGTGCCCAAATCAATAAGGTTCATGTCTTCCCCTTGCAGCTTCAGACAGCTTATTTCACATCTCCCTTGCCCACTATATGATATTCCTAATGTTTGTGGTTGACAAGATGAGGCAAGGGGTTAGAGGCAGGTGCCTCACTCCATCTTTGGACACATTAATTTCACATCGTTTTAAGTATGCTTTCCACTAAGAATGACCCAGAACTACTTTTCAAAGTAACAGTAAAACAGGCAAGCAATAGGCTTTTAGTTCCACTAAATTCTCTCAAGCTGATTTCTAAGTTAGGCTGCACTTCGCTATATTCTACAATATCTATATTCATTGACAGTCTGCATCTTGACCATACTCGTTAACCCAGAACACACCTTATACCATGCCAGCTCAGAAAGCACCAACAGCTCCATCCCCAAACACTTACGTAAAATAAACCACCAAAAGCAGCAACACCAGCAAGGAGATAGATCATCATGCTGTCTCCAGAAGAGCCAGGAACGCTCCCAGATGACATCTGGCGAGGAGGTGCTATAAAAACCATTGGGTAAATTGATGTAAAGTGCTGATAAAATATGATCACAAACAAGAATTATGGAATCTGAACTCTGTACGGGAAAGGATAATTCAGAAAGAGTATAAAACAGAGAGGAACAGCTTATTGATGTATCCTACGACTAAGTAACACCGGGTGTGGTGGTCAAATGAACAAGGTCGATGACTGAGCTCTTCCTAAGAGGTGAGTTTTTCTGTGAACTACATTGTCTGCCATCAGCTTCCATGTACTGGATACAGTCTATACAGACTAAGGAATGTTTAAAAAAAAAAAAAAGGAATGTAAAAAAGTTCCTGTCTAAGGTAGGTAAAAGAATTAATCTGTCCTTATTCCTTATGATCAGCAGAAGTAATGAATTCTTTCTTCAGTTTAATAACAGAATTTTTAAAAAAGCTTTTTTGTTTGAATTCATGTTCTTTCATTCTCAGAGTGCAGACACTTTAATACATACCCTTCACCTCATCAATTGGCCAACAGGGCACAAAGGTAGGATTACATAATTTTTATACCTGCTTGGGTACATATTAACTATAATATATAACTATATTAGCGATGTTACTCATTTATTTGTGATATACTAATTCCTACTACAGTCTTGGATTCATCTGTACATCTCAAAAAGAGACCCATGAAAAACACACGTAAATTCTCTTGGTCAACAAAGCTTTCTGCTGAAGCTTGTGACTTGATCCCAGATGAGAAACGTCTCATTCAAAAAGGGCTCATGAAAAATAAAATGGCTCTGAGCATTGCAATTGGCAGCTGCAAAAATAATCGCAATCTCAAAACACTGCCATCGTGTGCCAGATTATGTTTACCATCATCTGTCTCATGACACACTTCTCAGACTCCTCTTCAATAGCCGGGCATCCTAATGGATTTGAGTACATTTATATTTTCGTTCAGCAGCAGTGTCTCCTTAACCCTCTCCCCGGGGCTGCTAGCTATAGCAGGACAGTGGCCAGCGAGCTGCCATCGCCCAACACAGCTGGCAGATTTTTTTGCCACTGGTTACACAACCCCTGATGCGGCAAAAGGCATGGCTGTGGCACACCGGGTGTACTCCCATTCCCTCCCGGGGCCGGCAGCCCTGCGGAGGCACCGCCGCTCCGGCTGCTCGATGGGGGTATATGTACCCCACTATTTTATATGGAAGGGAAGGCAGCAGCGGCCACCGTTTTGCCATGGGGCGGGGGTAGGGTGTCCCGAGCCGGCTCGGCTGCCCAGCGGGTCGCGGCGGAGGTCTGAAGCAGCCAGTGTTCGGAGCCCAGGATGACCGAGCAGCCGTGCCCGGCTCTGGCCCGCCCCCGCAGTACCTATCCCAGCCCCGAGTTCCCCCCACCCGCGACCTTCGCGCGTCCCCTCCGCCGTCGCTACCCGGCCCGGCCCGGCCCGCGCCCCCTCACGCCGTCCCGGTGACCTCTACCCGGCCCCGGGCAGGCTCCGCGGCGGCCCCACGTACCACGCTGCTTCAGGCGGCTGGCGACGGCGGGAGCCCTGCTCAGGCGGGAGGCCAGCGCCTGCGAGGCGGCCCTGCAGAGGGACATGGTGGCGGCGGAGCGCGCAGCGGAGTCAGCGGCGGCGCGGAGCAGAACGGAGCCGACTCTCGGCTACTCGTCGTCGCAGGGCTGCGGCGGCAGGCACCGGTCCCGCCCCAGGAGCCGCAGGGGCGGGTCGAGCCGCAGCCCCGCCCCGCGCACCTGGACGCCGCTCCCGGCCGGGAGTGTCCTGGGGACGGCGCGGTGGCGGCGGGGAGTGAGCAGAGAGAACCGCAGCTGCAGGGAGAGGAGGAAGCGTCTTTCCGGAGCGCAGAGTACACTGCGCAGTGCCCGGCGCTGCCGACACCGACCTGCCCCGTGGCAAGTAAACGGCCACTGGCGTTCGGTACTGACTGCAAGAACAGACCCGGAGTACCAGCGACGGCATTCACAAAGGAGAGGGAAGATGGAGAGCAACTACTGTTTTACTTAAAAAGGAGTTTCTCCAAGAGGGAAAAAAAAAAAAAAAGAAAAATCATCTAAATTCACAGCGAAGGGCACTCGGGTTAAGCACCGTGCCAAAGGCATTCGGTGTTGGCAGTGGAACACTTGAAGTGAATCGCTGCTCTGGGATCATGTCGACTGTCACAGATGATGTCTCCGGGTCAAACCTGTGCAGCTATCCTTGTCCTCCCGACATTGTTAAGCAGTTGCCCTGTTTCTCATCCTTTCTCTATATAGAGCTTCGTTGTCCCCTTCATGATTATCTAATGCCATAGTCTGCCGACTGCCATGATGCCATTTTTCCAGCCTTTGTCCTTGACTGACCTTGATGCACGAAGAGAGGGCAGAAGTGTTCAGAAGGCAGTGCTCACACCCAAGACTGACATCGGCTGTGCATTCTCACCACTGTGGGCACCTTTCACGCATGGCCAGTTCCCAAAATGCTCACAGGAAAATGCACATTTTAGCTTTTGTACAGATCCCATTCTTATATTTGCTTATTTTATAAATTTAGCAGTGAAAATGATGGCAGAGCAAGAATACACTTCTGGAATATTTACTGAACTTCATCTGAACTGATGTCTAACCTTCCAGAATAGCAAAGACAGTTTTGAAAATAAGACTGATAAACTATGAAATGGAAATGCCACATAAAACAACTTCAAGACCAGCAGAATGAAATATTAATGGCAAAGAAAGTAGTTTCACGTTTCTTCTAGACTTTGTAATTTATTTTTAATTATGCACATGAAATGTATGAACATACAAGTAATTAGATAACTTTTTACTACTTCTGTGCTCATTTATTTGTAGGTCAACTGGTCATCATGTTACCTCTTTGTGATCATGTCATCAGCCTAAGAAAGAAGAGAAAAAATTCTTAGCAATAAGAAAAATAGATGTGATGAAAGTGGTTAGAAACATCTCATAACATCCTGCATTTTTATCTGGAGAGGAATGTTTATGGGGAAAAATAACCACAGCACCACAAATTTTTCTCTAAGTATAAGGAATGTTTTCGATGTGGCATATTAAGTGCTCTGAGGCCATAATTCCCAAAGACTTCTTAGCTGCCAAAGAAACACAAATTATGTTTTTTATACTGAAAAGGACAATGACCACATACAATTTGCCCTATAGTGCACATCTACGGGCATTGACTTTACATCATCTTATGTGTAATATAGAAGTGAAACTGAGAAAAAACTTACCCCACTGTAAACATGTTAAAATAAAAAACAGGATGAAAAGATAATATATCTTTAGTCACTTTGGTTTCCTTGTCACTGAGCCATTTATAAGGGATTCAATTTACAACCTTTATTTATTACAGACACTGTAAGAGATGTGTTATTTTCCAAGAGTTTGCATGTCCAAGATAGAAAGCTAAGAGGGAATACGCACACAAGTGAATATATGAAAATACCAATCAGTCACCTTATCATTTTAAAGCTGGGAATGAGTTAAAAGAATAGCAAAAGCCAAGATGCAAAGTATTGAGGAAAAAATAAGAGAAGAATATAAGTCAGTTCAGTATCTTGACTCCTAAGAGATGTCAAAGATCTTCAGAATTTGTGTTCAGCTAAGTCAAAAGCATTTGTATGTGCACACTTACTATGAACATCCGGTACACTTATGTCTTCCCTCTTGTTTTCTTCTTTCATATTCCATTACATCTTCATTATGCTGCTTGATAAGCTATAAAATAGCAGTATATTATAAACAGCTATACAATTCACAGCTGGATCCAGACAACAAAAAGAGTTCTACGGAATATAAAATACCTGTTATCAGAGTGCAAACCAGTATGTAACTGGGACCATCTGGAATACGTCATATGTAAATTATCAACTGAAAAAGGTGTGGAAACAATGCCTCATAGGACAAACATTTTCTCCTGACCAGCTGGGGGGGGCTCCCACTGCCACTTAATTAACCACCCCCAAAAAAGAGGAAAACCCCAAAGGGAATCCATCCCACTCTGAAAGCACTGTCACCATGGGAGTGCTGCTTCTCTTGCACGATTCTTCCTGAGAGCTACTACATCCTGCTTGCGTTAACAACATAAAGTCTGAGAGTTCTCTGAAACAGAGAATATCTTACATCTGCACTTTGCTCAGGAAAAAGGGGTCTTAATCTATTGAAATCAGCTAAAATCACCTCAATCAGCTGAAAAATAAGAAGAGAATCCATTGGTAGTCTGATAAACACAACATTTATCTGGGCACATCCCTAGGTCTTCTTTTTTTTTTTTTTTTTTAAGATCCACAGGGAAAATAAGGCCAAAGCATTAATCCAACAGGCTTGAAGAATTAATTCTGTGGTGGCTGTTTTAAGTTTGCAACAGAGAGAAGCTTAAGAAGTTGTTCATTTTTTAAAATAAGAGCACAACATAAAGCTGGGAAAACATAATTAACATAAACATGCTTCAATCTTGATACCTGTTATGACCACCCATTACCCCAATAAACTCAGTAGGTTGCAGTCACTGCATTGATATCACTATTATGATTTTTTAGGAATAGTTAAGTTCAACAAAACCAAATGAAAACACTTACAAAAGCCCACAAGGCAGCACTGGTGCTAAACGCCAAGCCAACTCCCAGCCAGTTTGGTTGGGCATTACTTGCTTTTTTCACAACAAATGCAGAACGAGTAGAAGCTAAAAAGGCACAAGATTACAAAAAGCATTAATATTTCTCAGGTTTAGATTACCAAGTACTTACTGACATTTATGCAATCAGGGAAAAAAAACCAAACCACAACACAAAACCCCAAACGAATGCAATGATGAAGTGGGTCTCCGTAACATTGTGATACCCGATCCGTTCGTAGGCAGCATGCGCCCCCTGATCCGCGAGAGGGGACGGGGGGGGGCTGCCAACGACTCAAAAGCAGTGCCTTTTGCCCCTTCCCCAATCACAATAACTATCCCTTCCCGCATCTTCTGCTCTATAAAGGTGCCTCTCACTGTCCCCTACCTAAAGCCCCCAGCCCGAGGCCTTCCCCACCTCCCATCCCCTGCCTAACCAAGAGCACTCCGGGCACAGTCTGCCTGGGAAGGGCCGGCACCACCATCGCGGCGAGACATAGTGA
Source organism: Aleadryas rufinucha (assembly GCA_013397815.1). NCBI lineage: Eukaryota > Metazoa > Chordata > Aves > Passeriformes > Aleadryas > Aleadryas rufinucha. The sequence continues at coordinate 43,311 of VZTH01008231.1, read as the reverse complement.
GCCCTCCCCCCGGCCTGGAAGCAACACCAACTTAAAACAGAAAAATGAAAGATTAAAAAATAACTAATGGGCTTTGATTAAAAACAGTAAAAGGAGAGAAGCTGCCATCGCAGCTTGCTCTAAACCCAGACGCGGACCGGCTCGCGGGGATGCCGCCGCCGCCTACACAGGCAACAGAGCTCCCGCAGCCCTGGGTCAGTGGGCCGGGCCGGGCCAGAGCCCACTCACCTGCCCCGAATGGGCTCTCGCCCCGCCGCCGCCACCGCCTCCGCTCACCGAGGCCGGGCGCTACTGCCACGAGCCTCCAACGCCTCACCGCCCTCAAGGCCGCCGCCATCTTGTCGACCGGACCTGTCTCCACCCTCGGGGGCGGGACCGCCCCGCCCAGCCCGTGCCCCGGGCGCCGCGGGCGGGCGGGCGAGCTCCGC
>VZTH01008231.1:13790-42511 GCA_013397815.1 Aleadryas rufinucha | reverse complement strand
TGGGGCACGCCGGCCCCAGCGCCGCCTGTCACCCACGCCCCGTCCCGCCTGGCTGGGGCAGCGCTGGGGGCCGCCGCGCCTCCCGCCGCGAGCTAGGGACTCGCCCACCGGGTCCCGGTGCTGGCCGCCGTGAGGCACACCGGGCTCCGGAAAATACCCTGCGGCCGCTTCATTCGTCGCTCGCCGTTGCAACCGCTGTCCTGCTGAACTACCCGCCTTGGGTTCGCTTTGGTTTTTTTTTCTTTTATAACTCAGATTTTTGCTGTAGGCAGTAACCATGTTGGTTGGTGGGAAGATGGCTTTCAAAGGAGGAAGTGTAGAAGGATGAAGGTTTTGAAGTCTTCCCGAAGTTTGATTTGCCGCCAACTCCTGTGGAAATTTGCCAGTCGATTTTTCTGGGTGGCACCTGGCATATGGATGAGAGAACGTTCAATGGAATTTAGGCAATAAGCCTGGTTTTTAGAATGAGATTAAGATGGTCTGCAGTCCAAATACCAGCAAAGTGTGCCCACTTCATTGACGTCTTAAGGAACTTGTTTCAGCTTTCGTGCGGTGTTGCAGGAACATTGTATTTCTAAGGACTTGGGTTGAACTGGAAATGTCTCAAGTTAGTTAGTGAGCAACTTCAGTGGATTTGTTTAGAAGATTCTCTATCTAGATCAAGCGCTATGCTATTTTCTCTCAAAAGAAGTCAGTTTTATCTAAAAATCTCATGTTGTCTTTCAAAGAGACTTATGCTACTATTTTGAGTCCTTCCAGAGATCAGAAGTAAGATGAGTACTGTTGTCCTGTTGGAGCAACAGCACTCTTGAGGTTCTGTAAACTTCTGCCACTTGAGTGGGAGAGATGTGTACAGTCTTCTGTCACTTCTTTTCCAAAATGGAACATGTAGAACTAGAAAGCCCTATGAACAGGCATGTGACCGTGAAACATGCAGTTTCAATTAGGATTAAAAAGTAAATATGATGAACTATGAATCTAATTTCTGCTTTGAAAGATTCTGTCATCCTTCAGAGTTGGTATGACCTTGTACTGTGTTATGGTCTGGGAAAGATCTAGCCTTGCTGCTCAGTGGTCCATCCTCCTTTGCATTGAGGATGGTTTGTGTGATTACAGGGCAGACTGAGTCAAGGAGCTTGTCTGTGTTTAAATCTGAGTGGGTCTGATTGGTTTTTTGTTTCTTTCCTTTTTTTTAAATTTTTTCCCTTCACTTGGATGTGTCTGAGTATTTGTGTGGATGGCAGGAACAAATGAGGAATAAGACTGTCTTTGGAGAAAGTGCTGGCTCAGCACCCTTGCGTTCGTAACTTGATTCAGATTAGAAAAGGTGTGCCTCAGTGCAAGCAGATTTCTGTACACTTTTTTTTTAAACTGCAAATCTTTAATAAAAATCGAGGAGTTTGAGGTATTGGATAGACTAAAAGCTTTTGTCATTGTGATCTTTTCTTGTGTCTCACAGGGATGAGTGTAGTCTGGTATTTAAGACTGCCTTGTGATGAGGTGTCTTTATAACACGTGGTGCATAGAAAAGGCTCGAAGCTGGTTTTCATGACACTGAAAATTTTGCTAATGAACTACTTGTCTGCCTTGTTATGGATAACGACCCTACTTTGTGAAGTTTTGGTTACATGTTTGACTTGAATTAGTGAGGCATCTTTTAGGAAGTCCTAAGTGCAGACCCTAAGAAAAATTACTTCTCTTCTCCTGTGCCTTCACTCCACCTCTCTCTTCCTGCAGCCTCTTCTCACTCTAGGTCATCTTTTCTGGAGACTGTAGCACTTCATCCTCTGCCACCTCTTAGAGTGTCCCATGGGAGGCTGAACAGCAGCAGGAGGAGCTGAGGTCTGCCTGTGCAGCTCTGAGCCGACAGCCAGGAATGAGGTGGTCCTGGGTCTACCCATGCTGCCTCCTGGCCCAGCCAGGCCACGTGTCCTGTTCAGCATGCCTGGATGAGATATTTTCAACAGATGCTTTGGGGACTGGACCAAGTGTTACTGAAAGAATGCAATACCCTACAGATACATAATTACTGGTACACAGGCTGTTAACATAAGTATAAACACAGGAGCTAAGTAGATAACTGTATTTTTGCAAGTGCAGCATCAAATTGGGGGTTTTTTCAGTCTGTTTTGTGTGTGTTTTCAATTCCTGAGGCCTCATTTCCTATTTGTTTTTTAAGATGTATACCTGTAACACAAATGTTATCAACCTGTCCAGCTTTGCATAGCAAAGGGCAATAATTAGCTTTCAGAGTTTTTTTTGTTTGTTTAGTAATAAACATCATGCATGATCAGTACATTTCTCACATGTATGGGTCTGCTCACAAGCCAGCATTTCCACTTGCCTGACAAATTCTGAGTTCAGAAGTGTGTACACTGTGCCTTTGCATGTTCCAACACACTTTAACGAGACTAACCTCTTTTAGTTACTTTACAGGTATGTGGAGGTTCTGATAAAAACATTTTTCCATTTGAAAGGCATTTTACAATTCAGAGTTCCTTCAGGACAGCAGGAAAGAGAGCTGCATGATTAGCTTGGATGAAAAAAACACCCACAGGATTAGCAATCACCGTTCTCCTTAAACGTGCACTTCCATTTAAAGAAAGTATCTAGCTCATGTAGTTTTTATAGTTTTAACTATTTGCTGTTAGATCTGCAAGTAGATGTTCTACTGCTCAGAGATTCTGAGGAATTTAGAGCAAAAGTGGATCTCAACATTTGAACATTTAAAATAATTGAGTCCTTACGATTCTTTTGAACACGCATAATGTCTAGGCAGTCCAGAAATTACTGGAGAAGAATTCAGGTGGAGGCACGGGAAAGGGTAGAATAGTAAACACAGCACAGTAATGGGGAAGTTGGTGTTTTGGTACACAGAAGGCTGAATGCATTATGAAGTAATGGAAAAAGTAGTTTACTCCATTTGGTCCCCCCTCCCCCCTTACTATCAACTTTAGAACTAGTAGTTGTAGGAAGTAAGATTGACTAATTTTACATTTATTTTAAATTTTATTTAAAATTAAATTTTTAAAAATAACTGAGGAACATTCCTTGAATGTTCCTGGCATTTTGCCAAATTAGTCATCTGCTGTATCTGGGCAGGTACAGTTCCTCAATGATGTTCAGTTTTATTTTGCAAATCCCAAAGATAATATTCAATTAACTTTTCTTTGGATGTAGAAGTTAAATATATTGAAAAAGTAGTGAAGAAAAATTAAATACAAAGCTGTTAGAGGTGCCATATATTTTGTGGAAGAGTTTTCCAGTTCCTTGAAACATCAGAGGATGCAGTTCTTGGAGTCATCATGTTCTGGTAGATTAAAGTGGTGCAAGTATTTCTTGCCATGGGTAGTGAGCTTAGCCTTTAATAAGCAAACAAAAAAAAAATTCCAAGTATTTAAGAAGTGAAACATCATTGCATTTTATGTTGGAAACAAGCAATGCAGGTGTGTAAGTGTGCTCAGGCCTTGTTTAAACAGTTTCCCTGACTCTCAACTCTGTTATGTGCTGTAGAAGTAGTGTACTGAGCAAGAAGATGCCTTGTGGTCTGAGCTGGTATATATTGCATTGTGTGAAGATTAGAGTTTCCTTGTTCAGGACTGGGGATTAGCCATGGCCATTATGACATATGGAGGCTATTCATCTTTCATCTCTATCAGTTTCCTTAGGTACTGTGCAGGCTTGACTGGGCATGGCCAGAACCTGTGTGCTCCAGTGGGGCATTCCAGTAACCACGGTATCTGCTGCAGGACAGGGATATTTGAATTTCATCTTCACGTGGTCATTTTTACCTTAACATTGCAGTGCTTGAGGGCATTGTCTTTGAGCTGGTGGTCTTTCTTTCCATGCTGGTTTTGACCAGTGTTCTTCTAAGTGATATAGGAACTTCCTGATGATAAAAAGCCTGTTGAACAACCTCTCTTCAATGCCTCTGCTGTAAATATGCCAAGTCCCTCCTGCTGGGCCATCTTCCTGTTTCTTCATTCCAGAATCTGCTCCCTGTCCCTCCACTTTGAAACTAGACAGACCAGTGCTTCTCCTTTACTAATACTTTCATCAGCATGAATCCCTTAAAAATAATGTTCTGTCCATAGAAATTCAGGTGCTGACTTTAAGATTGCTGAGGTGACAGACTTGGAAATCTCTTAAGTCATCGTAATTCAAGATTAAAGACTTGATTTCCAGGATTTCACTTTTATCAGCAACCAAATAAATTAGCACAGTTTGTTTGCAATCATTGTTGCATTTGCATGGCTGTACAATAGTCAAGTATGCACACCACTTGAATTTTACCATGTACTGTCTCAGATGAAATATGTGGAATTGCTAACAGGGCTCTTCCAATAGCTTGTCTGTTGAGATGTCAATCACTTGGATTTTCTTTGCCAAGAGGAATACCCTGCTTGGTCAGTAGTAGTAGGAAGAGAAATGATATCGTGGCAGAAATACTGGAATGGAAGTACAGGATAGACCTGCTGCTTTAAGCAGAATCACTGATTTTGTTTTTCAGAACTATTTCTCAAACCTACTAAAAGAATTAATTACTGTTTGAGATTTTAGGATGCCACTGAGGATTCACTTGAGCAATACAGCTGTTACTAAAACCTGTTCACCAGATTAGGCCATTTTTTCTCACTGGGGCTGTCAGAAGTTGTAGAAGCATGATTCACTGGTGTAAATTTCTGAGGAGCAGGATAATTTTACCTGTTTCACTGGTGAAAATAAAAGACTCATTAACAGAAACATCCTCACAGTTGTAAGATTATAGCCAGTCTTACATTTTTATGGCTATAGATACTCTTAACTGAACCGAAAGTGGTTTTAATTGGGGCAAGGGAGTTAATTCCATTTATATGGTACTACCCTTTATTTTGGTTAGAATTTGATGAAGCTGTGTTTATTTCTGTTTTTGAAAGGTTTTCTTAATGAGATTTTGATGATTGCACTTTTTCTGGATGTCTCAGGTTTAAATCTCTTGTCTGAAGCAGCACCGTGTCAATGCAACAGGAGTGAGCATAAGGAATTAAGCGTTTTCTGATTTTGCTGATAGGGAATTTAGAGAAAATTAGCAATGATTCATTGCCACCCTTAAAAGTGAGGTCAGTGAGACTTGTTACAGGTATTTCTGTTTGCTTATGTGATACTACAGAATCAAGTTAGTGAACCTTGTAATGTAATACACCCATTTAACTATTTCTCAATGCTCAGTGCTACCAGACCTCATCCTGCATACCTCAGTGCTAAGGGTGAGGAGTACTCTAGGTGTAATACATGGGTAGAAAATTTCAGTAGCCTTACCATGTATCTTGGATTATTTTGCGAGATACATGGACACTTCAGCTCAGGTCTAAGTCCAGAACAACCGAGGCTCCTTCAGTAATTTTTATGCCAGATCTTGGAATTTGAATTGATACACTTAGGTGTTTCAGATGATCATTAAAAACCAAACATATCCTGTGCATACTGGATCTCTCATGAGGTACAGTCAGTTTCTTAATGAGTTCAGGGGTGAAGCCTGAAAGTAGGGGTTCCAGGGTCATGGACAGAAGTCAGCGTATTTTAGTTGACAGGGCCAAATTCATGGTAATTCTCAAGAAGAGATTCAAGTAAGCAAGTACAGGCTAACAGAACTGATATTGAATAATGGGTGTTTTTCAGCAAGTCTGTCTTCAGTGAGGATTTCTAGTCTTCTAGGAGAGCTGTAGTTAACTATTTGTCAGCCCCTGTTTCCAGCTGAAATTTGTTAAATATAGAAATGAGACCAGTTCAAAAGCATTGACATAGCATAGAATTTTTTTCTGCCTTAATATTAAATGAAAAGGTGCACATATTTCTTACATTCTTCCTAACTAATTTGAACTAGAACTTGTTCTATTCTTCTGGTTGTATTCTACCAAGCACTGCTAGTTATGAAGATATCAGTGGCTTCCAAAAGGTAAGGCATGATGTGCAGAGGAGGATTTCTTAATCCCTTGAACCAGGCAATTGCTGAAGCTGTTTGTTAACACAGAACAGTTGAATTAATTAACACTTCAGAGCAGTGAAAGAGGATAATTTGTTTCAGTTTGACAGCAGAAAATAATGCAAGTTTGCTCCAGAGTTTTTCAGCATTAACATAGCTCTAAGATTTGTGTAGTTTCTTCAGATCTTGGGTTTATACATCTTGTGTTTGTCATGAAATTGAATTGGTGTGGTGGAATATCTTTTGCCTGTAGCTGCTGAGCTGTTTGATATGGTTAGTGCTCAAAAGACCCACTAATTCATGGTAAGTAGTAGCTCCTAATGCTTCCAGCTTTCAGAATCTTCTTTACTACATTTACCTTGAATTAGTGCACCTTAGTGACTTGACCTGATCTTGTCTACCTTGTAGAGAGAGGAAGTGTGCTGGAAAACAGCCTTGAGCTGCACAGCACCTGAATTTACTATCTTTTAAGTGCTGCATGTGAACTGTGCCAGAAGAAATAGATGGGATCAGAGTGGCAGACGTGCATATCCTGTGCTGTAAGTGCATACCTTAGGTAATGCAAAGACCAAGGATTCCAATGCTTCCCACTGTCAGAGGTCTCACAGCATCGTAGTTGCCAGAGTTGCCATGGGATGCCCCAAGTGTACATCCATGACTGCCACTGGGAGAAACTGTGGGGTCCCTTAAGAGCACGCTGCTGTAATTGAATGGGTTTGTTGTAGAATCATAGAATAATTTGGGTTGGAAGGGACCTTTAAAGGTTATCTAGTTCAACTCCTTGTCCACCATGGATCTGCTTAAGCCTCAAAACCTTAGAGAAGAGGATAGCAGAGTGTCAAATCTGTGAATTGTTTTGGCTGAGCAGCCCCTTCTCCATTGTACTTCCTCCTGGGGACTTGCAGATGCAAGTAAAGCATTCACCTGTGCCCACGTGTAGATCAGCTGTCCTGATAACTCTTGTATATGATAGGAAATAGTCTGCAATATATTTTCTCTGATGATGACACTGGCTATGTCACTCACTGAGGGAGAGGGGCTGAGTACAGTGAACTAGCAATGAGAAATTCAGTTTGCAGCTCTGCTGTCTTTTGGGGCTTAATCCCAATTTTGGCACTCATTTGGTGAAAATCATGTTCTTCAGCTAGTCTGTCACAGCACTGACTAAATTAGGATGCTTGCTTTTACAGCATTACTGTGGGTGAGAAGTGATTTCCTGTGGGGGTTTTGTTGGGGCTTTTTGTTTGATTGGTTTGGGTTGGTTGTTTTTAAGTATTAGGGCATTAAGTAGTTTGCATTCATTTCACTTCAGTTAATTTGCAGATGTGGGTTGTTGGGTTGGAGTAAAAAGTGTGACCTGATAAAACACAGAGTCTTAGAAGAGAAAACAATTAAAAGTTCTTCATAGTGTTTTTTGTAAAATTCTCTCTTTAATAGAAATTGCAGACTGTTTTTGGTTCCTGTTCATTTTCAAAGGGCATAGCAATTGGCAATGTTATCCCATCCCACCCACCTGGGTCTGCTGTACCGATTTTATTCTCACACTGCTCTCTCTTATAACCAGTTGTGCTGATTCAAGTAAGACTAAAAAGAAAACAGTCAGTAATGCCCCAGTGCTCCTGCTTGTGAGCTTGGGGAGTAGATGGTATCTTCTTTGCTTTGGTAATTACTCTCGAGGAAAAACATCTAGTCTTGCATGCTTTCAGGTGGGAAGACAAAAGGCAGTTTCTCTTTTATGTTGGTCTCCTGTGATTGTCTTCGTCTTGCTCATGAAACACTTCTGGGTCTGCTTCTCGCCTGTTTAATCAGCTGCAAAGTCCAGGCTGGATAGACTCCTATGAGGCTTTTCGTTTTGTTTTACTGCTGCAAATTAGTTTTAAAACACTCTTGAATCAGCTAGGTTGTACCTATGTATTTTCTCAAGTGTCTGCTTGAAAGTGAGTTTTCTACTTTGTGTTGTGATTGAGGTGTTTCTTTGTGTAGTTTGAGTTGCACTTGGTGGCAGTGTAGTTTCACTGTGAAGCTTCTAGTCAGGCTTATGGTAAGTCCTGGTGTTATGCTGAGCTAGAGCTGTTGAGCTGATGTTAACTATTGATGTTACTGAACATACAAGACATTTCAGTCTGCAGTGTAGTTATTATAAAATGTCTTATAAATAGTACATTTAAGTCTGGATGGCTATTAAATTATTTACCTTAGTTATTGAATGCTTGCAGAATGTGAAGACTGCTTTGTGATAAAAGAGGATTTGCACTCCTAGATGTGAATATGTGCAAAATATTTCATGTATAAATGGCAGAGTCTAGTCTACTGTGTGCTGTGTATTTGATGCTGAGGGACATACCTGCATGTCAAAATGCTGCAGTTGACTATTATCCTTTAGTTTTAGTCAGGAACACATGTATTTGACCATTAAAATGTCTAGTTTGAGAGACGAGAATTACTTGAGAGGTAAAATATGCTGCTTGCTTATAGGTAACAAACAATTAAAGAGCCTACTTGTATACATTTCAAAAATATAAAATCTCTAAAATATACTTGTGACAATGTATTTGTTTATACAGTATGTAAAGAAAACAGTGCTGAATTAAGTGTGGATAAAAGTCATCTCTGCTATTGTAAGCAGCTCTTAGTGCTACTGTGATCAGTAGCATGGCCCTTGTATAACAACCTTGTGGTTACCTTGTTCAAGAATCCATGTCAGTGTTCACTACCTGTAGGTTTGGCAGCAACGTTTAGAGAGTAGATGGGGGAAGATTCAAAACTGGAAAGCTGGGGCAAGGGGGAAACAAACTCTATGTAGCTGTGAGCTATGGCTAGATGTAGGTAAATAGTGGGAGTCTTTTCACCTTTCTTTATGGCAGCCTGCCTTTATGGCAGAAGAAATGTGGAGGAATTTATTCACATTTGACACGAGCCTTGTGCATGTCTAAGGCGTCTGCTGGCCAGACTGAGTCTGCACAAATACCTTAATACAATTCAGAGAACACCAGAATACAAGCCCTCTTCCACTTCAGACTTGGGATTCTGGAAAATGTGGGCCATCTCTGTTCCTTAAAATTTCAGTGTCAGTCTGTCCAGTAATTGCCGTGCATTCCAATCCATAGAATAGATACTTGGTGTTGGGGGAAGCAATGCAAATTCTCACTTACATCCTATGGTCTTGCATGATTTTGAAGGAGTCATACTTTGCCTGCCTCATCTTACTGATTCTTTGTAGAATTGTATTAAAGCAGATGTTATTTCCTTGCTATAAATGTAGAAAAATAGTTAAAGGGTATAAAAAGAATCTTCATATGTTTGGAATAGGTTGTCATTCTGGCCGCACCATGTATAGAAAAGCTTGTTAGATGTCTTAGAAGGTCTGGTAACTTACTAAATTAAAAACTTCGAAGGGCAGGATATGTGTAATAAATTCAGTACTGCTGTAGAGTCAGATTCTGTTCTTCTGAAGCGTTAGCCTTAACCTTACTCTTTTAAAGTTTAGCTTTTATGTTTTCTCATTGCATGATGTCACAAGTCGTAGCTGCAACACTTGTCTGTCAAGCATCACAAGCACGCTCTCATTGCTGGCTTTGAAGTTTATATGTGCAGGAATTTAGCTTAGTGCAGGCAACTCTACTCTTCTAGCCATCTCTGGAACAGAGAAATACGTTATTTCTGCAGAACAGCTGTCCCAAAGTAAGGGTCAGAGCTCTGGTAATGACTGCCACAAGCTAATTATCTGGGAGGAAACAAGCTACCCAGATGAATAAAATTCCTGTTTCCAGATAGCCTGTATCTTTATGTCCCAAGAATACTTGACATGTCACTATACCTGCTTCTTTGATTTTTTTTTTTCAAATTTAAATTGCTAGTTCTTTTTTCTTCTCTTACTCAGAAACTACTTACTTGCTTAAGGATCTTCTTTCCCAGGCTGTGTATATATTTTCTGTCTCCTTTTTATGAAAAGATTTTTGTTTGAATTGTCTGTTCCTTGAAACTACAGGTTCACTGAGGTTTGTACCAGCCGTGGTTGCATATGCTTCATTCCTGGCTTCCTTCTGTCTCATTCACACCTTAATTTAAGCTTGCTAGCCCATAATCTCTCTGGAGAATGAGTTAAGTATGTGCACCGCTTCAGGCCGGGGAATCTCAGTGGTGCTGTTGGGCCCACTATGAGGATACAGTCTCTTCTTTTCTGAAGAACTAAATGTGACCTCAATTTCATTTGTTCCCTTCCTTCCACTGTCAAAACATAGCATGTACATAGAACACATACACAGAATAAAGAAATTAATAAAATAACACAATTTGAAATGTTTGCATTAACAGAATGAAATAAGCTTGAAAGTATGAACTTGAAAACTTGGAGAACTTGTATACAGGAAATCATTCCAACTTGCCTTGATCTAGAAATAACCTGTAAAAGGAGACCTTTGATGTTTCACTGAGGAATATACACAGCTGAGTCTATGTACACAGCTATATTCTGGAGATAAAAATATGTCCAGATTGGTTCCTGATAATTTGTTGGCCCTATCCGAGTATTTTCTGGGTTATGAGCACCTTTCTGTAGATGTAAGTGGATATAAACTTGTAAATATTTGCTCTGTGAAGCCTAAAGGAAGGAATTTGTTACAGTTCTCAGTGAGTTTGCTCTAGTTCAAACTACCTTGCATTATAAATTCTGTATCACCCTAGAAAATTTTATGTGCAAGTATTTCCTATCTCTAGCATATATCCCATCTTGGATGACTTTGCTTAAACTTCAAGGTGAGAGCCTGGTTGTTAGAGTATGTTAAATGGAACCATTTAGTGATAAGATTTCACATTCATAGCCATCATCTTAGCAGCTGTACTCAAAGCCAGGCTTGAAAACCCCAAAGTGCCCCTTCTGCTTGTAACAGTGCCTTAGCTACACTGCAGACACATTTTTCAGTTCCTGTGGCTGCACCACTTCTGTGACAGGTTCTGCTGCTTGCACAACTACCTGGGTGGGGGCAAATGGCGGCTCTGTTTTTCAGGGAGGAGGCCTGGCTGGTAACCATTATGACTGATGGTTTCAATTAAAAAAAAAAAAAAATCTGTCAGCTCTGACTAGTGGCTGGTTGTAGTGACTCAGCCAGCTGCTTGAAAGCTGATAATGACTGGAAGGTTTAAGTAATACCCAGTCAAGTTTAATAGAAAAAAAATAGCTGCCTGTATAGATTTCCTCTTACCTAACACTTAAAACGTTCTTTTGCTACGTGCTTGCTGTGGTGACTTTTCCTGTGACAGAGGTGACAGAGGGGGTTGTCTTTTGGAAATGTTCAAAGTCAGGGTTGAATGGGGCTTTGAACAACGTAGTGTAGTGAAAGGTGTTTCTGCCCATGGGGGTGGGGTGGGTGGAACTAGATGGTCTTTGAAGATCTGTTCAAGTTGAAACCATTCTAATTCTTCTGTTGGTCTGTTCCTCTTTGAGTACATCTTGCTTGCTCTCTCTGAGCATCTTCCTTCTCTCTCCTTTTCCATACGAGCAATTCCCTTTCTCCTAAGAGTGGTGACAATGTAGGGGGAGCAAGATAGGTGGTTTGGGATGCATCTTGGTCTGCAGTCATATTATTTCAGCTGTATGGCTTTAATACTAGAAAATAATACATGCACTTAGTGTTCTACCCTTTTTTTATACTTTTGAAATTTATTGTTGGTGTTTCCAAGAGAAAACCAGACACTAAACAGCATCTTTCATTATGAAGAGCAGCATAGAACACAGAAGTTGTAAATATGCCATTTTTCTTTTTAAACATTTCCCCTGACATTCATGTAACATTTTAAAGTTTTATTTTTACAACCTTCTGCTTGAAGGGGAGACCTGTTGGATCTGCCGCTCCTAAATATTTTTTATGGGAGTGCTTAGAGGACCCATGGTGTCCGTATGTGCTTATGAATGCTCTTGGATAATTACTTTAGAGCAGCGTGAGGAAAGATGGAATCCTGAGCAACAACTTACTTAGAAGGACTTGAAAGCTCTCAGCTGTACCCAATCTTTACACCCCTGTCAGCCATCCTGCCTCCAGAATCAACCAGAGTCGGTGAGGTCCTGTTATGAATGACTTTGTAACTAATAACAGGATTAATAGGATTTGGGTCAGTGCTCAATCAGTGTGTGCTCCTTTACTCCTGTGCTCATAAGTGTTTATTTCATTACAGTAAAATTAAATGTAAGAGGTTCCTAGCATTTGCTGAAGTGACCTAAAATGTATGAATTGGTGTTTATAATCTTATTTCTTTTGGCTTATATTTAAAAATGAGCACAAGAAGTGGATTTACATAAATAAAATACTAAAACTGGTTTTAAAAGTTCATGCTGTGTGCTGTTGTGCATTGCAGTCATCTTGCATAACGAATGAGGCTCAGACAAAAGAGTTGGACTAAGAAAACTGTAGTGGAATGTTTAAATTTCCAGTATGGCAAAATAATGTTACTATATACTAACTTTGAAAGTCTGGATGTATGAAATATACGTGATAATCAAGTTGATCGTAAGAGGTTGCTTTCAGAGGTAGTTTAAGCCAAGTTTCAATGATGTAAATGTCTTTCCAGCTTGTATGGTTGTTGGAGGTTGTCTTTAAGCACTTAAGCTTCCTGTGTTGTCTTACCTGAGAATCTGCTGTACGATAATATGTCTTCAGTTATACTTTTAAACTTGTGGTGTTGCTAACATCTTTTTTTTTTTTTTCTTCTGGCAATGGAAACAATTTTTAAACACAGGAAGCTCAATAGACGGGTTTCATTAAAATATTAGTACATTTTCTAAAATTCGTAGCTGCACTGATGCTTAATTTCAGGTTTGCATAAATACTTTCACTCTAAATTTTTTGAATAAACTTATTTTGTTTTTCAACAGAGGTGTTATGAACATAAGCAGTATAGAAATGGGCTGAAGTTCTGTAAACAGATCCTTTCCAATCCCAAGTTTGCAGAACATGGAGGTAAGTTTTCAAATGGCATGTGATCTCTTTTTCCTTGTACTTTACAGTAGAGTAGTTGTTTTAATGTTTTATACCACTTCACTGCTAACCTTTTGCCCATAAAGCAATAAGAGCATCCAGAAACCTGCATATTAGACACTTACTGTTGGTAAGATTTGTCATTTTAAAGACTGATCTTACCAATAGCCATAGCTTCCCATTCTTTATCCTTCAAGTCTGAGATTCATGGTACAAGTTTCCTGATAAAAATATGCATTAGTTAAATCACTTTTCCTGGGAAATTGAGATTTCCTCACATAAAAATGAAAAACAAAAGGAAGAGGCTAAATATTGTTCAGTATTCTGTCAGCTCTGTGGCCTGCTACTTTTCTGAAGGAATAGTCTTATTCTAAAAGAAGAAAAAGATGTTTGTTCCTTCGCTACATTTTAGTCAGCTCTTAACACTGAGTTGAAAGTCTCTTTCCACTCTTCAGAAATGCTTTGTGGGTTTTTTGCAACTAGTTTGGTAAGGGGGGATGTGTAGAAATATCAGAGTTGTGATAGATACTTGAGTAGTTAAAAAGAAAAATCTCAAAATGTTTGTAGAGCAGACAGTTTTTACTGCCCTTTAAAATAAAACATTTCTTCATATTTTGATGGAAGTAATATAAAAGCTTTATTGCTGTGTATGATAGACTTAAGTGAATAATCTGACAGTAGCGTTTTCCATGTGAGAAAAGAATGTGAAATCTTTAGAGTGATAACTGAATCTAAATTTGCATTTATGCTGTGTTTAGGGTTGCTATATGGAGCTTAAAACGCGTGAAAATGAATAACTGATACTTATTTAATCTGATTTTTTTTTTTCTTTTTTAGAAACCTTGGCAATGAAAGGACTAACATTAAACTGTCTAGGGAAGAAAGAGGAAGCTTATGAACTTGTGCGCAGAGGCCTAAGGAATGACTTGAAGAGTCATGTCTGTATCCTTTTTGAAATGGGGCTTTTGCTGATGAATTGAAAAGATTGATTTCTGCAACTGCTGCAACTACTTGATTTATAGAGTAGCAATAAAAGCCAATTTAAACTTCAAACTGGAAGTTCAGCATTTTCAATTTCCAGTAATATTTTGTCTATCCAAAGAGCAGATGTTTTGCAGTCCTTGCAGTCACAGTTAGCTCACATATTATTCTGGCATACAGGGTGTATTTTTTTATCACTAATCTGCAACTGTAAACTCATGGTGGGCATTTAAGCAGGTGATTTGCTTTAGAAGCATGAGTAGTTGCCATTACATTGTTAAAGACTTGTCATATACTCAGAGTGCAGGAAATATGAGCACTTCAGTTGTCTGAAATTGTTTTCAAGTAAGCCTAATAGGCTTTTCAGAGATCCTGTTATTTTATTTCCTCACCCAGTATGTGAAAAGTAAAGTTTACAACATATTATATAGACTGTATACATAAAACTGGCAAAATTCTGACAAAAAGAATTGTGGTGTTCCTGCCCATTTATAAAACAGCTTGAGAGCTTGTTGCCAGCTGTTCTATCACTGCCATGTTGGAGCCTATTTGTCCCTGCTCAAATTCAGTGGAAGCCTTAATACAAGTTTTCCAGGTTGGCATGTGTATGGCCTTCTTCAGAGGTCAGACAAGAAGTACGATGAAGCTATCAAATGCTATAGAAATGCACTGAAATGGGACAAAGACAATCTTCAAATCTTGAGAGACCTTTCTCTGCTACAGATTCAAATGAGGGATCTTGAAGGTTACAGGGTAAGTATGCATACTGCATTTAATCATCTTCTAGGGAACTGCAGCAAAGGTGGCAGATTGATTAATGGCACTTTAAAAAAAATAGTTAGGCCCAGAGAGTTAAAACTATATGCCACTCAATACTTTATGAAACTAAAAGCAGATGTGCTACTGAACAATTTCTATAAAATACACAGATTTAATGGCACATTAAATGACGCGTTTTCAGCTCAGTGCTGAATTTCTTGCCTTTTTTTTTTTGATGCCATATAATCCAGTTGTAGACATTCTCCAGTCTTGTTCTTTTCTTGAGAGGATTCTGGTAGGTAAGAGGCAATGTGTTCAGAACATGACTTTTATTCAGCCAAAGGAGTTTGTATTTTTTAGTAGCTTTGTACTATATATCCCTTCACCTTTACATCAGTGGCCCCCAGTTTTCTCTTGGCAGTGGGTGATAACAGGCAGTGTGCTGCATGAAACATATTTTGGTTCCTGGCCAACTTGGGCATTAGCGAGTGATAGCTCCATTTTTTTTGGTCAAGTTTTCATCTTTTTAGGTTTCCCTTGCACCTCTAAAGTTGTGTTGTTTAAAACGCATTAGTTGGTCTCTTCATGTATTGTTTTCTTTTCAAATTAGGGTAATGTTAGTATACCCAAGAGCAAGTTCTGTACTCAAAGCTGTGTGGAGCCATCAGCTAGCACAGGTCCTCAGAGAACTTATTCCTGAGTCAGGACAATTCTTAATCATGGATTTTTTTGAATTAGTAATTTAGAAATTTGGTTCTGCTCTTGCTGAGACAAGATAGCTAAAACTTAGTGTAGGTGCCAAAATGTGTTTGCAAATGTCTGTTCTCTTCGCCTCTGGATAAATGTGAATACCAATTTTGTAATCTCTACACATACAAGTAACACATGGTTACAGAATGCATTAAGGATTAAATGTTAGGATGCTTAGAAGTCAGTGATTCATGGCTAATCATATGCTGGTTTCTGAAGAATGTGAATTTACACTCAAAACTGGGAATAAGGTTGTGTTTTGGTTGGGTTTTTTTTTCTTTGCTTTAAATTCCAGCCTCTCCTACTTCAAAATATTTTGAGTGCTCATCATTCTATTAAAACAGCTGTAACTAGTTTTAGTTCTTTGTTAATCCCTACTTCTGACTGTTTAGGCTTTTTCAATAGGAAGTATTTTTTCCTTTATCTTAAGTTACTTGAAAATACCTTTCAGGCATCTATAACAAAACAAATAATAGCATTTTCCTCAGATTAAAACTGCAGAATGCCAAGCAAATCTGTTGTGTTTTCTAGCTGTAGTTATCTTCTTGCCAAAGAATAGGCATGTGTTTGCGTGACTTGTGTTGCCTAAGAACGCTTCCAATGATTTAAATACATATGTACTTTCAAGGTTTATTTGAAACACCAGTAAACATTCCTGCAAGTCAAACCAAGTATCCTTAATTATGTTCTGTTCATAAGTGGTAAGACAGGAAAAGCATGTGCGTCATACATTAACAAAATTAGTTGGACTCATCAGGATTTGGTTGGACATGTTATTTTGTGGAGGCTTATTTTTTTATTCAGTGAACACCATTATAGTTCAAAGTTTATTCTTTCTCTGGTTAATAAAATGCATATAGAAAACTATTTTTCAATGACTTCCTTAAATACTAGAATATTGAAGACAGAATATTGCCTAATGGATTCTACAGTGTATCAGAGTAAAGTCAGGAAAATTAGCAGCTATTTTTTTGCAGGAAACAAGATACCAGTTGCTTCAGCTCCGACCTGCACAGCGAGCATCATGGATTGGTTATGCTATTGCTTATCATCTGCTGGAAGACTATGAAATGGCAGCAAAAATTTTAGAGGAATTTAGGAAGACACAGCAGGTAAGAGGAGGACATGAAATTCCTATATGGAGGGCTGCTTAAGCCATAAATAAAACGTTCCTTTCGTGATGAGAAAACTTTATGCAGTTTCTTTAGTCAAATGAATTTGATCCCAAATTTTAGAATTAGAAGGCTGAGCTATGTCTTGTGTTTGGCTTTCCTATGTAGACATCACCTGACAAGGTGGACTACGAGTACAGTGAACTGCTGCTCTATCAAAATCAAGTCCTCCGGGAAGCAGGGCTGTATAAAGAAGCCTTGGAGCATCTTTGTACCTATGAAAAGCAGATATGTGATAAACTGGCTGTTGAAGAAACTAAAGGTGATCACTTTCTGAAAATATGTTTAAACACATAGCATACAATGGGATGTCCATACTGTCAGCTTTTCCCATCTTTTGGAACTTGGATTTGTTTTTAGATTAATTTATTTAATTTTGCTGTTGTAAAGGACTGCTTGTCTTACAGCTTATTCAGTCCCTGTCATGTTCTTCTCCCAGATTGGTAAGACATCAGTGAAGTACAGACATGCTGTTCTGAAACTTTTAAGCTAACAGGCGTTTCAGCAAGGAGATCCTAAATTGATGTCCTGAAGTTCTGTCTGAGTAGTGTATCCATACCCATACTGTGACAGCTTTGATAGTGGCCTTGACAAGGATACCACATGGTGAAAGAGAAGAATCATCTTTGGCGCAGCAGAAGGCTTTTAAATGTACTCAGTCACCCTTGCAGTGTATAGAAATAGGCTCTTAGTGAGGCAGCCCAGTGTAGGCTTCTGTTGTATTATTATAAATGTGGTATGTAATACTATAACAGATCAATACAATAGTGTAGCTTATATTCCATAGATGGAGTTGCAGAGTGATACAAGTTCATTCTCACAGCTCTATTAACAGGTGCACTTTCTTAAAGCATGCTTTGTTCCTCTTCTGCTTGATGCTTGTATGGTCTTTCTGTGAAACTGCCAATCTATTGAAGGTACTGCTTGTTCTTGGCCCACACTGGAATCTATTTAAATTATTGCTTGAAGTAAAGAGAAGAAATCCTTTTACTCTAATTAATGCATATAGATGGTGTTCTAGTTCCCTATTTCTGCTAATAGTAATCTCACTGTCCTGCGAAACGAACCTAGGAATTGAGTAGTGGCAGTATTATGGGAGGTGTGGTGCTTCCTCAAGGAAAATGATTGCAGATGACTCTCCACAGTAGCTGAATATCTGACTTGGTTTGCATATAAAAGGAAATAGGTATAGAGAGTATGCTATCACAGATCATTTTTGTAATGTAGTAGCAGGACTTCTTGGGGTGGGAGTGGGTTTTTTGTGAAGTTATTATTTATTTGAAAGGTCTTTTGACATACTTTGCGTTTCATGTTGATGTACTGTGTGTCATACTAAGTGTTTGAAGGTCCAAGGTTAGTAGTGAAATAGGTTTTTCAAATAGGACTTCATTAAAAATAAACCCCAGACCAAAACACAAAACCTCCTAGCAAGTTACCAGACAAAAGGATGGAAATACTCTTTGCAGTCTATGTGCTTTCAACGGGGTACAAGTGATTAATTTCTGTGGGCACAGCTCCCATTGTGTTGTTTGGTCTGGCTTGGCTGCTGTGTATTCTCCAGGAGAGCCTGATAATAAATGAGCGTGTACAAATTGTATGCACGCATGCAAAAGCCACTGTGGATGAAGTACAACTGACAAACACTGAAAATTGTATTGGCATTTGCTGCTGTTAGATAGAAAAAAATTAACTTTCACCTCAGAGAAAGAATTAAGGTTTATTTTCCTAATTCTGTCATTCTCAGTGAGTGAATTATTGATGTTTTCTTGGGCATTAGATTCTGTGTGTAGTCCTCAAGTTATTCTAACTGTGGAAAGCCGCATCTCTTGACAAAATTGCATGTCAGTTGTGTGACATGGGGAAGAAGAAAGGTAAATTTGCATTTTCCTCTTGAAACTGGGTAAGAAAATCTTGCCTTAGTCTAGAGTGATACTGTTCACCTCTAGTATGTAATCTCTTCATGCCTAACATTTGCAAATAGCAAAGCTTTGTAAAATACAGTTTTCCATTGTGAAATGGGAAATTGACTTCTGTTGCAATTCCAGCATTAGCAGAGATGTTTATACAATTGTTAGACCTAATCTCTACTTTATCAGTTTTAATTTGTATTGAAGTATCATTAAAAGGAAACTTGTTTGCAGAATCTTGAGAATTCATTCATCAAATCAATGGCTTGATTAAAAACACTAAAGTTAGTTTCATGAAATACCAGACTGAAGAACCATTCTTACTTGCAGTTCTGCAATTTCAGTTTGGTTTTCAAGATGCTATATATATCAACTACCATGTACTGCTTTTAATTGCCTTCTGCAGTAAAAACTGCACTTAAGGTAACCAATCACTTCAGTAAGTGAGAGAAAAAATAAACCACGTGCATTTTGCCTTAAATTTTCAAGTAAGTTTCAGGAATTACGGGCAGAATTGTAAAATCTTACTACAATCGCAACTATTGTCAAAGTAAAAGCATCTGTTAACTAGTTTGTAATGCTATTGTGCTCATTTTTTCTAAGAAATTAGAATCTGCATGGAGTTAAGGATTATCCAGTCTTTTACTGTAGAGTGATAAATGTTACACTGCTTTAGTATCTTGTTACCTTGATTTAAAAGTTCTTGCTTTTCACACAGGAGAACTCCTGCTCCAGCTTGGCAGACTTGAAGAAGCAGTTGAAGTCTACAAAGGACTGCAAGAAAGAAATCCTGAAAACTGGGCTTACTACAAAGGCTTAGAAAAGGCACTTAAGCCAGGTAATAATTTGCTATCTTGTAGTAAATAAGCTTTTTCTGCATAAAAAAGCATATAAAGCTTGTATGGCTTTAAATACTAAAACTATTATTTTAAAAGTCCTCATTTAAATATTTCTTTTTAGTCATATTGTGTACATACTGTCATAATGTTTGGGTTTCTTAAGAAAGACTGGAAATATTTCTTGCATTGTTGTTACCTTGTCTTATCTAAAATCATGGAATAAAAATCCACAGTAGTCTTTGTGTGTGATCGAAAGAATAGAATTATTTCTTAGATGACACTTTTCATTTTGAATTTTTCCTTTACTGTCTCTGTTAGCTTAATCTTATGTTGTAGCCAATACAACTGAATGGTCTTCTTTCAAGGTTTTAGACAGCAATAAGGCAGAAGCTCTTTTTAAGATGGGAGATAAGCAGTTAGTATTCTACTGCTGGAAGAGGAATTAACAGATACTGAGTACCATGGAGTCATCCAATACATTAGTTTCAATAAGAATAAGGAGGAAATTCTGTTCTTCAGGAAGGATGTAGCCATTAGTTGCTATATATTCTGATTCTTTTTTTAGTCAGGTATAAATCACTTTCCCTGTCCTCTTTTCCTTCTTGCCAGAAAGGAAGGGAAAAGTAAACTCTGAAATTCTCTTCCAGCTAATATGATGGAGAGACTAAAGATCTATGAAGATGCCTGGACTAAATACCCAAGGGGACTAGTTCCAAGAAGATTACCATTAAACTTTTTGTCTGGTAAGTGCATTTCTGCTGAGCAGGTAGTGATCAACATTTGTGTTTCTTAGATTCTGATTTAACAGCATAAATAATCTGTAATTGATGAGTAATGTCTGGTAAAACAAAATCAACAGGTCTTTTTCCTCTCAAGGTGAAAAGTTTAAGGAATGTCTGGACAAGTTTTTAAGGATGAATTTCAGCAAAGGTTGCCCACCAGTCTTCAATACTTTGAGGTCATTATATAAAGACAAGGAGAAGGTAAGTGTTCTAACCAGTTTTTACGTGTTCTACCTCATAACTGGGGTGTATTGAAGAGATGAAGGAAACCGTTTTCTTCAGTGTTGACTCCTTCAGCACTGCTTTAAATGGCCTGATACAACTGGGAAAAAAATGAAGTTACATACATTGGGCATACACGTGCCAAGTTGGTAAATGTAGAAAACTTAAGATTTAGTAATTCTGAGCTGTGTAAATGTTCACCAAGGGAGGCCTGGTCTTAATTTGTTAAAAATAGAGTGAGATTGAGTGCATTCTCAAATGTAATGTAATTCAGGATATTGCAGAATCTTCTTACCAAAATAACTAGTTTGAGTAACACCAAGTAGCTCAAGTTGAAATAAAATACTATCTGGCCCACAAATTATTTTTTCTGTGTCTCGTCTTGCATGTGTAGGTGGCAATCATAGAAGAGCTCGTGATAGGTTATGAAACCTCTCTAAGAAGCTGCAGGTTATTTAACCCAAATGGTGAGTGCTGAGTCTGTTGTGCTTCATGGAAGTAGTGCCTGGTGTAAGCATTGTTGTCCATTCAGAGGTGGGGAAATAGGGAGTGAAGAAATAAAGGTGATGTGGGTTTTTTCTCTTTTTCCCCTAACACAGAACTGAGCCATAGCTATCAATTATAAAGTCTGTATTCAAAATATAGTCACTTGTTCTAAATTTTTTTCATGGATTCATGAATTTAGTCATCACTTTGCAGTTTTGAGTTCAAGTATGTTGTTTTCAGGACTTGAGTTTATCACTGTTTAGGAAACTGAAGTTAGAAAGCTGTGTCAAATCTATAACTACAGAAAGGTCAAACGAAAAATAATACATACTGATAGCACAATCTTCACAGAGAGATGTAGGTTTGGAGCTTTTGGTGGGGACTAGGTTTTGTGTTCTTGGAGTTTTTGCATATCTGACTGCTCTAAGTAAATACTTGGAACAAAATGCAACTCTCTTTGACCCACCAACTCCTTTTCCATAAAATCACAGAAGGAGAAGGGCGCAGTATGTGCTTGGGTCTTGGATAGACTTAGAAGCTCATGTATGTGCCTGGAGCCAGTTGTTTGGAAGCTCTCCTAGGTCTGATAGAGAGGCAGAATTAATTTCAGTGGCTGTATTTATAGCATTCTGCATCTGGCATGTTGTTTTAGTAATAAACTGAACAGAAAACCACTCTCCATTTTACTCCTGCCAGATGATGGTAAAGAAGAACCTCCAACCACTTTACTCTGGGTCCAGTATTATTTGGCTCAACATTATGATAAAATTGGACTGCCATCCCTGGCTCTAGAGTATATAAATGCTGCTATAGAAAGTACTCCCACTTTGATAGAACTCTTCCTTGTGAAGGCAAAAATCTATAAGGTAAGTTTGGCTTTAATCTTAATGACTAAAGGTTATTAGTTTGTTAGGAATTTTAGTGAGTTTCTAGATAAAGATACTGTTTAGTTACTTGAGGTGGGGTTTTCTGCTGCATATAAAAAAGCCACTATGAAGGTTTTTAACTCAATAAAGAACAAATGTACAGCAAAATGTGAATTGTCAGTTTAAAAATCATGCTGATAAATTAGATGGAGTCTTTCATCTGTTCTTACCCCCTGTTTCTTTAGCTGCTTAAAACAATTTCTCAAGTGCTCTATGATATTGTATCAGAATGGGATTATCCAAAGTGGTTCTTTAAGCATTTTCAGGAAAACCATTCAGTAAGACAAATAATTCCACAATGAGGATAAAGACAGTAAAAGACAAGTAATTCCATAATGAGGAAAGGTATTTAACTGCTTTTTTTCTTTAAAGATCTGTTGCTTTTGAAGAAAGCTATTTGTTAAAAAAAAGTCTAAAAAAACCTGGTTATATCAAACAGTGAGTAGATAAAATGTGCATGTTTTATAATTACTGAATCTGACTTACATTTCTATCTCTTTAGCATGCTGGAAATATTAAAGAAGCGGCAAGGTGGATGGATGAGGCTCAGGCTTTGGACACAGCAGACAGATTTATCAACTCCAAATGTGCAAAATATATGTTGAAAGCAAACTCCATTAAAGAAGCAGAAGAAATGTGTTCTAAGTTTACACGGGTTTGTTGCACTTAACTAGAGGTCTTTGGAATAATGTGGGCCTAATCACTTGTGGAATAACTTTTTGTTTTTAACTTTGCACTCACCTTTACTACAATATTTAAGTTCTGTTTCAGAGCACCAATGGTTGCTTGCTTCACTTATGGTAGTCCATAGTAGAGTTTGAATGAATCTTGGATAAGCATGATTCCACAGTAATAAGTTAAAACTCTATTAAGACTGGATTTGGTTATTTTTGCTGGGTAGGAAAAATACAGCATGCCTGTTTTAGAGAAAACTTCTGAGAAAATTTTTGCACAATAATCTTTGGGTTTAATTTTGCTTCTGTAGGGTACTTGAAAGAGCTGACAAAGTTTCCCATGTTTCTTTTTTCTAATGGTAGTAAGTTTGAGAATTCAGATGTCTCTTGGAATATAATTTTAGTGTGGGTAACAGCTGAGAGGCTTTGTGAGGTGTCTTCCTTGTGTGAACCAGCTTTCATGCCTAAGTCCTTGTTTATCAGTGATGAAGAAAGCTGCATGTTACACCTTTTTTCTTTTATTTTTCCACGTACTTACACATGACCAGTTATCTGGAAGAAAAATTTTGTGTTATGGAAATTGCATAATTTCATGCATCACTTTTTGTCCCTGCAGTAATCTCATTTTGATAGGTTTGATGGTCACACAGGTTAGTTACTTTTTAAAATGTACTTCTTTGATGTTATTCTTTTGTAACTGAAAGTTAAAACAGCTCAGTGAAGTCTCTCCAGGCTATTCGTCAAATGATAGTTTTGGAATACTGTTGGTGTCATTTGTGTGTTGTCTATGGGAGACAGACAACAAGCTGTTGGGATCTACCTGCAAAAGTAAAGCCTTTTCTGTTTGTTTGTCCCATTTTCTCCTCTCTTAAAGAGCAGGAGAAACCTGGAGTGTATGGTAGGTTGAACAGAGAGGAGGGGGAGCTGTGTTTATATAGAGGAAATCTGAAGGATCTTGTGAAATGAAGGGTATGTGCCAGGCAGACATGAGGGGAGGGGAAGTTCTGTTTTATATATGCTCAGTAGCTTTATGTGGGGGTTTTGATGCAAGCCCACTATGAATTTAGGTTAATTTGACCTCCCTCAATGCCATAAGCAGCTCTAAGACAATGCTAAAAAGGAAGCATACCAGTTACCCAAAACTGAACTTGAAAAATATAATTTGATGATGTTGCTCTTTAGAATCTTACTTATGTCCATTTGATCTTATGTCTAGTGCTCAAATACAGGTTTCTTAATTAAAAACCAGTAATTAGAGGAGACCTAGACTAAGCGTAATGAAAATGGAACTGACACTTTTTCTTTGTTTTTAGTTGCTTAAGTCAGGCTGTTTTGAATACTGCCTTTCTCTTTCATTGCTAAGTTCTATGGATCTGTGCAAGTATATATAAATACCAGATTTGAGAGACAGCTGTAAGCCCCCTTTTTGAACCAGAAGGTGTCAAAGTTAAATGTATTCCTTTTGCCTTGCTACTCCTCTCTATTATTGATTGCATTTAGAAATAATAATCTGCTGCTAGTACTGTGAGGATACTTGCCTCAATCAGCAGTTCTCTGGAAGATACAAATGGCAGTTTTAGTTGGGGAAAAAAATATCCTGCATGATTTCCTGCAGGTGTCAGTGTCTTGCCATGGGCTAGAACTTTACTGCCATTTTTTCCATGCTGCAATGTGTTATTTGTGTGCACACAGTATTACAAACACTGAATGAAGGTCTCTGCTAACATAAAGATGAGGATCTGTCAGAGTGAAATAGTCGCTGCCTGGCTCTTCATTGTGTCTTTCTGACTCTTCCAATAGGTGTAACAAATATTTTTGTATTTGTTTTAATTAATGAACAAAGCAAGTCGATCTTAACTGTGGCATTTCTAGCTTTCAAGGCTACAATTCTGAGATTCAGCATTCATTTGCTTCGTTTTGTGCTTTTAATTAGGCCAAGATAAAAGAAATAGCAGCTGACAAATCCAATGAGATTTATTTTTTCTGTAATGATGTTTTTGCTTTTAGGAAGGAACCTCAGCAATAGAGAACCTGAATGAAATGCAGTGCATGTGGTTTCAGACAGAATGTGCGCAAGCCTACAAGGCAATGAACAAATTTGGAGAAGCACTTAAGAAATGCCATGAAATTGAGAGAGTACGTATTCAGCTCAACTGCTTAGGTTGGAAAACACTGGTTTAAGTTTACTGTGCTGATATGTTACTTTTCTGAGCAGTAAGGGTGCATTTCATGTAGCTTCAGGAGAGATTTCATTTCATGTTGATTACTGGCAAGTTCATATAGTTACATTTCTTCCTAAAAATGCTATTGTAAACTGTGTATTGTGAAGAGATTTTATAAAGTTACTTGAAGATCCAGACGAGAGAAGAAAACTGTCAAAAATAATCTTAGCTTCGGCAGTGTACATAAGAAATGGATATTTAGGTACAAACTACAAGTATGTATACTTTGGGTCCAAAAGTAGGTGGATGAACTGATGAGTCCATCCTTAAAGTAAAGGACAGATGTCAGTTACTATTAAGGCACTGTTTTAGAGGTAGACAATAAATGTTAAAAAAATTACCAAAAATAGCAACTATCTTCTCCTTTAAAAAAAACAGGCTACAGTTTAAAAGAAGCTATTGCAAAAATAAAGACTTCTTAAAGTCGAAATTTTATTTTAAAGGGGGAGTACTTGCACATTAAATGCAGATACCCATAGTGAGGTAACCAACAAAATTTGGATGCAAAACTTTAAAAACAAGCAGATGTGGATTTGGTTTTTTTTAAAGCACGTTAAAGTCTAGAAAAAAGACCAGACAGCTGACAGTGTAAAAGAAGTGCTGAAAGAGCAGAACTTAGTAGGAAGCTGTGCCTCTTTGCAAATAGAGAGGCGTTAGGAGATTTCAGCACTGCTGCTCTCTGCAGGGAGGACTCAGCTCTGGAATATTCCCTGATTAGAAAAAAGTGATCTAAAATTATCAAAGTAACCTGGTCTAGTGAAAGTTGTCCCTGCCTGAGGCAGAGGGTTGGAAATAAGATGACATTTAAGATCCCTTCCAACCCAAATCATTTTGTGATTTGCCAGGACCATATTTTGTTTGCACAAATCCTTTAAATAAATTAGTGTAAGATTCTTTTGTGTAAGAAACTATTAGTCTTGTAAATTGTCTTGGGTACCAGAAGAGGTCAGCAAATGAAGTGATAACTTAGGCTACCCAAAAAAATATTTCTAAGGATTTAAGTCACTATGTTTAATTTATTTATTAGATTAATTGATTGAAGGTGTAGTAAAGTTCAAAAATAAGATAAGCAAATATGTTGAGTTCAAAAACCATCAACAAAGCTTTTGTAAGAAAAAGCAGTGCCTCTTTTAGAGGTGTCAGTTATGCCAAGGGGGCAGTCTAGTTGATAAAATGTGTTCTGTTTTTCAGGAACACTATTTATCTCATACTTCACACCATAAAGGATCTATACTGTCTCAGAAAAAGTTGGGAAGTTGATCTCATGGATTTAATAGCTGATTCATGGCTGGGGAAACAGAGTAGGAGCAAATAATCAACTTTTGTGGAGTTTTGTCATGGAGGTTACTAAGGCATCTCTAGAATCTTCATTATGTCATCAATAAATGATCACAGAAATGGACTGAATATTGCAAGGACAACACCTGCACTATCTCAGTACTAAATGACTAAGATGCCCATGAAATGTAATGTTCAACAGTATAGTCAGTGACAAATTATCTTCCTGTGCATAAGTAGTAAGCGGTCTTACAATAATTATTGCAGGAATCCTGAAACCATTATAGATAATGCTGCAAAAACTTCTGTGCTGGTGTGGAACAGCAGTCCAAAGGACACATGAGGAATTAAAATTCAAGAAGTAGTGCTTTCCTTCCATTATGTAAATCTGTCACATTGTTTACATCTGAGTGTCACACATTCCTAAAAACGTGCTAGTAAAAAAACTGCTGTGGGGTAACTTCCAAAGGAAGAGACTGCAATTAGCTTGTTATGCTTAGTCTTCTGTCCCAAGCTTTGACAAACAAAGCTGAGTTTAGGATAGTTATATGAGGTCATAAGTACTTGGAGACGTTCAAGAGGGGAATGACTTTTCACTGCTTCTCAAACAACAACAAAGGGACATTAGATGGTGCAGAAAGCAGAGCTTGAACAAAAGGAAGTATTTTCTCACATAATGTCTGATTTAAATGTGGACTTCATTGCCATAGTATTTAGTGGAAGTTAAAATTACAGTTTTGAATGAAAAAAAACCCCAGAGCAGTTCACAGAAGAAAAACTCCTCAAATGCTGTTTAAGGACAATGAATATAAAACCTTTGCCTGTTAAACTGCAAATTCTCAGAGGTAGTTACTTTTAAGAGACTGTGAAATTGGTGTATTTTGGTTCTGGGCTGAGATGCCTTCTGTCCTTTTCACCATGACTTTATTTTTGGAGGGTTTTGTTAACGTTTGTAATAGGTAGGTTGTATTTGTCAAAGAGTAGGCTTTTATTAAGTTATTATTTTGGAAGTCCAGGTCAGTATCTCATTGTTAATACTTGCTAAATAATGTTATGTTACATTGTGTTAGCATTTTGTAGAAATCACAGATGACCAGTTCGACTTCCACACTTACTGTATGAGGAAGATCACCCTTAGGTCTTACGTGGACTTGTTAAAACTAGAAGATGTGCTTCGACAACATCCTTTCTATTTCAAAGCAGCACGGATTGCCATAGAGATCTATTTGAAGCTTCATGATAATCCCTTAACAGATGAAAATAAAGAACATGAGGCCGATACAGGTATTCAACCCTCAGGATTTATTATCATGTAGTTTCACTAATTAGTGGATATTTTAGGAAGGTCTAGCATTCATTATCATTGTCAACTGTGGTAGCCAAAGCCAGAGTTCTACACAATTCAAAGTAGGCAAATTGCAGCTTGGACTGCATGGTAAAGTAGATGTTCTGCTGGAAGTTAAACTAATGTGTGCTTTTATTGTAGTTATTATAAAACAATGATGGGTTTGTAGTGAGAATTGTAACTCTTAAGTACAAATGTTCATGTTATGGAATGGCTGCAAAAACATGAACTCTCATGGTGGTTGGTCCATGGAATAGCAGATTGAAGCAGATGTGCTTGGTGGTAGCTCTTTCAAGGCCTTTTATCAGTGTGCAGAAATTTCACTAGGAAGCAACTTAAATTTTATCATCTCTTGCTTCTGATGTAAAAATAATGTTTAAATAATCTATTTATTTTTTTTCTCATCTCCGATTTGAGAGCTGCTTAAGTGGTTATGACTTGGGGCACCTCAAATGGGACCTCTATTCTTGAAGGAATAGAGGATCCTTCAAGAGAGAATCCTTCAAGATGAATTTGTCAAGTTTTAGTATTTTTCATCTCATTATACTATTATTCTAATTCCTGTCCCCTGATTCCACCAAGGAAATTACAAGTTATGAAGCAGAGCATAAACTATAAAATAATCTATCCATAGTAAATAAGCTTTTACAAAGGTAATGACAGCATTGCTCATTAGTAGATACGGTTTAAAAAAGGTGATGTTGTCTGACAACTGCTTGATACAGTTAATATTAGACATCAGTGTTGTGTGGTTTTGTCCTTTGTGTGTGTACAGCAAATATGTCTGACAAGGAGCTAAAGAAGCTACGAAATAAGCAGAGAAGAGCCCAGAAGAAAGCACAACTGGAGGAGGAGAAGAAAAATGCTGAGAAGGAGAAACAACAAAGGAATCAGAAAAAGAAGAAAGATGATGATGATGAAGAAATTGGAGGACCGAAAGAGGAGCTTATCCCTGAGAAACTGGCAAAGGTGCTTACTAATGTAATAATAAAGTCTTAGAAATTTCTAGAAAAGTTGCAGTGAGCACACACGAAACTTAAAAGCCATTCAAATAACTTGGTGGGGGTTTTTTTTGTATGGCGTCTCTTTACAGGCAGCGTTTTAAAAACAATTCCTTTCTAGGGCTAGTTTATTAGATACAGTGTCAGTAGTGTGGAAATCACAGCTTTTGTGCCTAGTTCTCAAAGGCAGTAGTTGAAGTCATAAACATTTGCTACAGGTGGAATTATCTCCATGTGTCTACTGCACTAACTTGTTGATTATACCCTATTTCTAGTTGGTTGTGTGGAAGTCTTTCTATCCTGTATGTAAGGTGATTATCATTCACTCTTAGGTCCCCTGATACTCTTTTGTTTGCATAGTCAGCCTGGTAAAGAGGAAACATTGAAGCACTTTAACAGGATTTGTTTGCATATGCTGTGAATGGCGGGGGGGGGGGGGGGGAG
>VZTH01008231.1:0-13772 GCA_013397815.1 Aleadryas rufinucha | reverse complement strand
GGGGGGGGGGAAAGGAATAAAGAAGCTGTAGTAAATAGACTAGACTGAGGTGGATTTAGAGATCTGGATTAAGAACTATAGAGAGATGTAAAAGGGAGGTGACCCAGAAGACTCTTCTTTTACCAGAAGTTATACCTGTGAGGAGCAGGAAAACAAAAAAAAAAGTGAGGGAAAGATAAGAAAATTAAAGAGACTGGAAAAATTAATTTATAGCAATAGTAGTATAGATTGCAAGTCTTTACAGATCCAGTATTCTGGATCTATATTCATACTATTCATACTTTATTCTTACTAAAATGAGTTCTTGAGGGGTTATTTAGAAGTTGAGTCAGTGAACTTAATTCTGTAGCCAGGAAACAAGTGACTTAAACTTGACTAGTTATTAAGAATATTGTTGGTATTTCCATTTTTTAGTTCACTGGTTGCAAGAAGCAGAACTAATTGCAGTGCTAGCTAAGATTGAAATACAACAGCATGTATTGAAATTGAGTTCTGTAGTAGAGGAATGCTGTGGGATAGCCCTGAAAAATCTAGCCACTTCCCAAGATTATAAGGAATAGTTGCAGCTGTATAATGCATCCCTTTGGCAAATCTAGTTATGTCTTTAATATATAGATGTCAGTATAATAAAGTTCCAAATTCAATATCGCAGTCATGATATAGACACTTCCAAATGGAGTTGGTGCCAAAAGACCATTTTTGACATAGTTGGTCACTTGCAAATAGCTTTCCTGAAACAGCTGCCCCTGGACTTGTTTGGGTATGTAGCTTTGGCACTAAAGGCATACCTTTGAAATGGGGTTTTATAGGTTCCAAATAGTTTATGCACACAGTGTATATGTAAAATCAGCAGCACACAGAAGTGATGCAAGTGTTTTTATGACAGGTGCTGTAGTTATGTTTAGCAGGAAGGTGTCCATTGCGATCTGCAACTCAAGTTTGCAACAAAGGGTATCACTTCAACATTGCTGAATTGTTATTGGCATACAACAAAATTTGTATTTGCTTCTTAGAGAGTAGTTTCTGTTCATAAAAAAAGTATGAAGAACAGACAGTTCTTGTTTGAGTAATTCCAAACCTCTATGTGCGAGATATCTGTCTGTAAAGAACCCTTGCACAGAATTAATTTGTGTGAAAGCTATCCATTTACTGGATTACACTAGCTAAGATCAGGAGGCCTTTTTCAATATCTAATTACTTCCAGCTTGCTGTTGGTATTTTGGCGGGGACTGTCACCATGACCTGGCAGCTTTCAGGAACCTGTCTGAAGCTCACATGAGCAGACTGTCATGGGTATTTATCAGTCATTTACCATCATCTCAGGCCCACGTGTGTAGGTTAGTATGGGTAGTCACACTGCCCTTTTCAGTGCAGGTTCAGGTCCAGTTGTGTTCACTACTGGTGTGTGATAGAAGGAAAAAATATGTGTCTCTACAGCAAAATGTGATTTGTAGCCATCAGAAAGCAAATATTTTGGACTTTTTAGTCTGTGTTTAGACATTGAGTGAAAGTTGCAAAATTTTTAACAGAAGAGATTAAGCATCTTATGCACTGCCTTAGGAGAGTAACTCTGATGTGACTCAGCAATAGCTGATTTTTGTTGTTGTAGTTACTAGGTTTGAACTTCGACTTAGTTGTGTCACTTCCTTGAATCTGTAGGTTGAAGCACCTTTGGAAGAAGCCATTAAATTTTTAACACCCCTGAAGAATTTAGTGAAGAACAAAATAGAGACTCATCTTTTTGCCTTTGAGATTTATTTTCGAAAAGGTAGGTGAGAAGACTTAATGAAAGCAAGCAATTTGTGAATCATAAAGTTGTTTATTGGAACTTAAGCAGCAATTATTGATGAGGTACGAGGAGCCCATCCCTGTCACGACGTAGAACTTTTCACTGGACCAACACTCCAGCCATGAGCAGTCTGTGAAAACCAAAGTTTGAACATTTGGGGATTATCCTATTAATTCACTGGTTAAATAGATGCATGTTACTAAAAATAGCTTTTGCAGTACACTCAGCTATAAATTCTTCTGATCATTCTGATGTCAGACACTAAATACTCCTGTAACACAATGCAGTGAGTTCCTAACACAGGTTTTTGAACATCTGTCACCACTTTTTTTTTTCCAGAGAAGTTCCTTCTGATGCTTCAGTCTGTGAAGAGAGCCTTTGCTATTGATTCTAGTCATCCTTGGCTTCATGAGTGTATGATTCATCTCTTCAGCAGTGGTATGTATCTGTTTGGTAGGACTTCATCTGCACACACTGCCAGGTGATGCCAAACCTGCACTCATTGATTTTTAGCACAATTAATTCAAAATGCTTAATGCGTATATTAGAAAGCTTTTTAACCAACTGATTTATGCTGAAATTAAACATGGTTATTATGACTAAAGCTGGATTTAGGAGTCATTCCAGTATTGCTAAGAATTTTTAAGACTGTGAGCGGTATGTGAAGCCTGAAAGAAAAGAAGGCAGTGAAGAAATGGAAGCTGCAGAGTGAGGAATGTTGGCTTTTCTGCTGACAGCCTGTGTCAGCATGCAAGGAGAGGGCTTAGAATTCTGTCCTTATTGGTAAAAGTTGGAAGAATTCTCTCCCTTCCCCTGCCCCAAAGGTCACCCTTTCTGATGGGGGCTACAGACTAGACACATTTAAGAACAGACTTGTATCACATTAACCTTTTAGCCTAATAGGTTTTAATTAGTAAGGGAAAGAGTGTATTAATGTAAAAAAGCTTTGGGTTTTTCTAAGCATCAGAAAACTGCTGGAGTTAAGCTTCTTCTAACCACATCCAGTATTTACCTTTTCAAATTTCATGCATCTTCCTTTGAGATACTTTCCAATTGTATTGATAATGTAAACATGAAAAAAACTAAAATAAAGTACATAAAGCATATTTTATTATGATTATCTGTGCTTACCTCAATTTCTTTTTTCCAACAGTATCTGAAAGTAAGGATCTGCCTGATGCTGTTAGAACAGTGTTAAACCAAGAAATGAATCGGCTTTTTGGAGCAACTAATCCAAAGAACTTCAATGAAGCTTTCCTTAAAAGGAACTATGACTCACTGCCACATAGGTTATCAGGTATTTTGCCTTTCTCCTTGTTCTGCCCTACCTTCTGCATTTTCTGTGCTTCTCTGGCAGTGGTATCTCAGTATCAGCCCCAGTGATGTAATAATCATTCCTTCACTCAGGAAGGAATGATTCGAGGAAAAATCCTCGAAAAATTCTCTGTGTTTTTCTGACAACATGATTGCCAGGTTGTCTGTAGTTTTCTTTGATTTTCTCCTTGTGCTGCTGAAATGCAAATGTTGGGACCTCTCTGCCCTGTTGTCTCTAAGGTGGCTGAATGTTTGTTTTAATGCTGTTTGGAGCTTCCCTTCTACCTGCTTAGGTGTCAATCTTTATGCTCCAAGTTAGTTCCATTTTGAACTACTGCTGGAGAGTTCAGTCCCCCCTCTTCCTCATATTATCTCTATTTTGTGTTTGTGTATAAGATGGTTTTGGTCATCCACTGGGTGATGAGTCTTATTTTTCCTCCTGTAGCTGCCAAAATGATGTTCTATTTAGATCCTTCCAGTCAGAAAAGGGCAGTGGAACTGGCAATGACTCTGGATGAATCCCTTATTAACAGAAATCTTCAGGTAACATATTTATAAATTGTAAACAACTTCTGTTGTATCTGTGGAAGCTTTAAGCAAATTTTGGAGGTAAGAGGAAGCTGAAATCATTGCTGTGCCTTATGGTAAAGAGGTTGAGGTCTGAGAAAAAGGGGTGTCAGGTTCATCTGAACTGAAATATTTAATATCCTTTTTACACATTTAAATTAATTTAGTTTTGTGATAATATGAAAATAGCAGCAGCGGAAACCATATTATTGCCACAGGTAATGGGAAAACTTATTAAATTTGAGAGAATTCACAAGGCAAAAGAAAAGGTAGTAGTTTGTCTGCGCTTTGGCTGCCACACAGGCAACTGTTCACAAGAAAAGGAGTGGCCCAGACTCTGGGAAGGCTTTCCATAGTCAACTTTCTGCAAGCTGTGGGAGTTATTCTAGGTTTAATAAAAGCTGCATAAGCACAGTTTTGCCTTAGCGTGTAGTTAATTGAAAAGCTTACCAAATTTTGAGTCCTTGCTCCATTCTGGTGGTCATGGAATAATCTCCCTGTGACACTGCCTCCATGCCCCTTTCCCCACTCCCCCACCTTCATCTGGGGAGACTTGTCAGTTCTGACTTGCAATTTACAGTAGTCTGTGCACTCAATTTTTTAGATCTATTGCAAGTAAAATTGGTAATTGTTACTTTAAAATCACTCTTTTGTGGACAAAAATTGGAGTTTTCCAAAAAACATCTCTTAAAAAATATAGTGGGTTCAATAGAACTTTAATTGTGATGGATTTTAAAGTTCACAGCAGAATTTTTGGACCAGACAGAGGGGGGGAAAAAGAGACAATAATGGACAATTTGCCTTGATTTATAGACTTGTTTAGGATGTTAAAGATTCAGATCTTTTCTCTATTCTGGCTGTTGTGTTATGGGATGCAAACTCATGTCTTTTATAGTCCAAGTATGTATTTAGCATTTTTCATAAAGTTGTCTTATTTGGGTGTTGGTTTTTGAGTTCGGGTTTTCTTACTGTTTGAGTGGTCTCAAAGAGCTTAATCTAGATTGTCAATAGATTTAGAAAACAAAAATTAATTTGCCTTCTATTTGCTGGTTTTTGCCCACAAGTGGGATTCTGGGAATTGGACTGGGGAAAGATCAAGTGTAACCAAAAATACTTGGTTGTTTTGGAGGTGCAAGCTTGGTAAGACTAGAAGAAGCTTTTACCAACTCAGCAGTGCATAAACGTCCTGTACACTGTATTGTGATAAAACTGAAAATGTTGAATTTAAGCATTTTTGGTGCCAACATAAAGTAAGAGTTGGACTTCTAATGAACTTCTAGATGGGAAATTGAAAGTGCGCTAAAAATGGAGAATCTGAAGGAGTCTAGGTGTTTGCTGAAAGGCATTTTTGTGTGCGAAGCGATCAAATTTATTACATTTCATTGTAGTAAAGACTAGCTGTCTTGGAGCACACTGCAGGCATAAAGCCAGATATATTTGACCTTCTGTGGATGCCAGTGTTGCAAAGAGCAAATGTGAGGAAAAGGGGTCGTTGAGGAGAACTCCATAACCCTACAGCAGGAGGACAGAGCAGTTAATCCCAGTACACAGAAGAAATAAAAACCGTACTAAATGTCAGAGGAGCAGGAAAAGACTGCCTTGCTATGCTAGTGCCACACACAGCCATGGGTGGGTGTTAAATGCTGCCAGGCTTTAGTGGAGCTCAGTAGGTTGGTTTCTCATGTTTGGAATGCAAGCTGAAAAAAAATTCACAGGAATTCTCCTTTTTCTCTTCTAAATACCAGAGTAATTTGATTTGATCAAAAGGTATGTTATGTATTGCTGAAATGGTCAGTGTGTCCCAAGAATGATGGGGTTCTTGGTTGCCAACTAGCAGGAATAACATTTTTTTGTTTTAGGAAAATAAGAAACAACTGACAAATCAGTATTTCATTTTACAGTCAAGATTTCTGTGTTTTAGTTCCCTTCTTAAACTGCATTATTTCACATTAAACTACACTGGTATTTCATGCTGTGTTCAGTTAAAATGTCACTTGATGTTGAAAGGAGGTGTGTGGCCCTTGGAGCAGATTTGTGGCAGAAATACTATTTTAAATTTGTCTTGTGAGATTATTCTTATCTCAGACAGGAAAACTGCTGTTTGAAACCTGTAAACAATAGAAGTTTTTCTTTGTAGCATTGGTTTGTGAGTGTTCAGCTGAACGTTTGAAAAACCATAACACTTCTTTATTTTTCTCTTTAATTAGACTTGTATGGACGTATTAGAAGCTTTATGTGACGGTAGCCTTGGAGACTGTAAAGAAGCATCTGAAACATACAGAGCAAATTGTCATAAGCTTTTCCCTTATGCTTTGGCTTTCATGCCCCCTGGATATGAAGAGGATATGAAGATCACAGTTAATGGAGATAGTTCTGCGGAACCTGAAGAACTGGCCAATGAAATATGAACAACTTTATTGGAAAAAAATGACGTTGGACCATATCTGGTGTATAATATTTTTGTCACGCACCTGCTGAATTGTTCTAACTTACACAAAGAACAGAAGGAAAAAAGCCCGTTGCCTTCAAATAGTTTTACTTTTTTTTTATCCTGCTGACAAAGTATATATATAAAATATCTAACATATTACTGGTTATAGGTTGTTTGGTTTCTTAAAAATTAAAAGCTGCTAAAATTGAAAAAAAGGAAAAAATAAACAACCCTTCTCCTTACGTACCCACCCATGTTTTTAAACTAATTTATATGAGACCTGGAGGTGTGTAGCCCTCAGAGCAGGTGTGTGGCAGAAATATTAACTTTAAATTTGTCTTGTGAGATTACTGTTATCTCAGACAGCAAAACTGCTGTTTTAGCACTGGATTCTTTCACTGAGCACAAAGAGTTGATGGGGCTTTAGCATCTGACTGATTTTGATACGGGGGATGATTGTGTCTGTAGGAAGTATGCAATGTGAATCAGAATATACAGAGGAACCTGCAACATACATGTTATGTTGGGGGTGCTTGGACATACAGATGTCAACCAGAATTAAGAAACATAGTGTGTTCAATAAGCTTGTTGTGTCTCTAAAATTCACTGTACACGATCAGTTTGGTGTTCTTGCACCACAGTTTTTACCTGAAGGAACTGGTTAGAAATGGTCTTTCTTGGAATTAAACTTGGGGTGGGGAGGGGAGAATCAACATTGCTGTTCTTGAGATGAACCTATCTACATATGTTGGCCGAACTTTTTAAAACTGTAATGCAAGAACCAAATAAAATTATGCACTGTGATGTGGCACCAATTAGAAAGATCGCATGCATTTTTCACATAGAGTGAAAACAAAATGAGAACATACTATGGCTTGAAGTTGCAAAGAGGAAAACTCCTGACTACCATTTTGACTGATCAAGAGACTAATAGATTAAAACCTCAGCAGGCCTTGTTCACGTTATGCAGAAAAAAAAAAAAAAGTGCTGCAGTTTAGATACCTCTGGAACTTTTCCACAGTGTCACAGGTTTGTAATACTTGAAGCCCTACATTTCTAAGAATATATTTCTTGCTCAGTTGTTTCAGGCAAGCCCAAGACTTTGTAACTTTTAAGGGGCCCAAGATTTTTTTTCAATAACAGACCAGCTTCTTATTCCTGCAGTTACAGATGTAATTTCCTTTGTCAAACATAAGGTACCAAATATAATGCAATAAAACATTTTGAAAAACAACTGTGTGAATATTTAAGCCAATCTGTGTTGTACTTCGACAGTGAATGGGTTTGCTGGAGTGCAGCTGAGGGTTGGCTTACTGTGCTGTCCAGTCATGCTAGCAAGGTCACTGCTGATGGGTGGTCATTGAGTATAAAGTGCAAATGCATTATATGTAAATACTGAATGTCTGGGAAATCCTATAACACAATGCTTTGCTACTTGGCTTTTAAGTTCCACCAGTGTTAGGCTGAATTTTGTTTTCCAAGTCAAGCTTCGGTCTACAAGTCTGCTGTGTTAATAATATAGATAAGTGTTCAAATGTTTTCTTTTGTAGGCTCATCATATAAAACAGAGCAGAAATGAACTACAGCTTACAAAGTGAGTGCCTTCTTTGCTGCAGGAGTTCAGTTACAGAGTATCTGTTGTGTGGATACACAGCCTTCCTCTTCCACATAATGCAATTCAGTGATTGACATGTACAGTTAAAGAAATCCTCGAAGACTTACTGGGGTTTGTAGTTTTCTAACTGTCAGAACAACAGGCTTTTGTTTATTATGTCTTCAGCTCCACTTTCTTTTCGTGGTTAGCCTGTCCTTGTGTATGTTTGCAGTATAGCTCCTGTCAGAAGTGTGTGTCGCTGTATTTGTATATTAACCTGCTGGGCTTTTAGGGACTAGAATACCTGCAGAGCCTTTAACTGACTCTGGTACTGATGTCTTGATCTCAGTTGTTTCTACAGCCTGAGATACTTGGACTGCATGTCTTCTGCAACTCCTGGAGATGGTTCAGTCTTGCCTACACAAGCTGTGAACTTTTGCCCTTGCCTCTTGAGTATTGCTGCCCGTTTCTTGGCTTCTGATGCTTAAGCTGAAGGCAGATGAGTGCTCGCTCATAACAGATTGTGAATTGCATCAAGCAAGTTCTTTTTTTTCCAATTACTGTTTTTTTGGGGTGCTGCCTATAAATGGGATTATTTCCTTTATGTTTTCACTGCCTGTTTTTGCATTGAAATGGACAAACTAAAAGCAGGAAGTTACTTGTTGTCTTTCATTGTGCAAATGGGGAAAAGGGTGCTTCAGTGGGCCTTCCAGAAGTCTCCATCTACACATCTATTGTGATTTCCCTAAAGACACTTCATCACCTTGCTGAAAGGCATCTAAGCTGCTTCAGAGATGGTCCTTTTGGATTAAGGAGGTTACTCATCCCGTTCCAGAAGACTGCAAGCCCAGGACAGGAAACTAAGGCAAGAGTTTGCCTGAAGATGGAGGTTCTTTAATTGGCAAAGAAATTGTTATTCCTTGATCTTCACATCTCTCCTGTTAGATGCAAGGCTGACTTCTAAGGAAGAGCTTTTAAGAGCTGGAAATGAAGTTGAAATCAAGTGCAATGAGTCTTGTGAAGTGGTAGCACAGAGTGCTGGGCTGCAATGGAAGTTTTCCTTTGTGTGCTGAGATCGAACATTGTAATCACTGGTGCTTGGCTGCCAAAGCAGGTGAGCAGGGATTGCAGTGGTAGCCAGAGTGACCTAGAGCATTGGCATGACACTATGTGGTTTGATTCTTCATTATTTTCATTAGAGAAGGAGGATTCCACCATCAGTGGAGCCACTGGTTATGACATGATACGGGTATCTTTCTTGGGGACAAAAAAAGTTCATACAACAAATTTGCCTAGATAAGAGAAGATGGTGCAAATGTACATTGCATGAAGCAATGCCAGGGTCAGACGTGGGCTTAAATTGTAAGGAACTGAAAGTTGTGGTTTTCCCTATTATACTGGGTGAGGTACTCGCTTCGTCCACGTGGAGACCAGAGCATGCAGGTACATTTGTGAACAAGCAGGTAAAATAGCCTCAAATCTACCTATTCAGTAACTAATTTCTTTGCATATTAAATGCCTTAAAAGCTTCTGTATTCAACTTTTTTTTTTTTTCAGTAGACATCTTAATATTTGCATGTTCACAGGGGGGAGGCTTGTCCTGATGCGTGCTGTATCAGCCAGAACACAGAGGGAAGTGTGTCATCCAGGTTTTCCCATAGCATGGGGAACAAAGTCCAAGTTTCCCAGGGAGCTCTCTAGGGCTAGATGAGGTGTTTATGTTAAATAAACATAAACTGTTAA
The DNA here is from genome assembly GCA_013397815.1 of Aleadryas rufinucha. NCBI lineage: Eukaryota > Metazoa > Chordata > Aves > Passeriformes > Aleadryas > Aleadryas rufinucha. The sequence continues at coordinate 4,334 of VZTH01008231.1, read as the reverse complement.
ATCTTCCTTTAGCATTTGGATTTGCCAGGTCTGGAGGTGCTGCAGCCATAACAGTAGACCCTGGAAGTTGGTGTAGCAACTCACAAATTGAACTGTGTTTTCCCTGAAAAAAAACACCCATGAGGGCAGGGTGAGATCAGGCCTCAGGAGACAGAGGTGCAAATACAATTTCAGTATCATGTGAGCAAGATAGATAAGAAAACTTAAGTTTTCTGTCTAATGTGATGCCTTTGGGGGTTGGAGCAATGGTGCCATCATTCCTGCAGCATTCCCATGCTGTTGCCACAGTTCTGCTTTGAACATGTGCTACTAATGCCAACAAAACCACTTGATACCATAATCCAGCTCAATAGACCTAGATAAAAATTTTATTTTTCCCTTATGGTGATTGCTTTAGCTGTTTTTCTAAGTGTTCTGTACAGAGTACCTAGCTAGCTTTGAAATCTTTTCCCCTAAGGAATTTTGCTTTAAAAATGCCATTTTTACCTAAGTGTAATGTACAATAGCTTGAACTATGTGGAAGTCAGAGTTATGCTCGTGTGATAACGCAGTGCTTTGGGGTCCTGTGAAGGAAAATGGTGCAAGTGTAGTGTAATTAGACAGTTGTATCAGTAATTGATTTGAGCCGTCTATAAGCTCATTAATGAAAGATCAAGTTCCAGTTGGAGGGAGGTGGTTGCTGAGCTTGGGGAAAGGCTCTTGCTTCCAGGAGCCTTCCAGTTAACAGCTGTTCTGGGATGGGATGAGGAGCAAAGGGCATATGCTTTTACAAAACCTCTGACTATGCTGTCATTATATTGCCTGGAAATTAAAGCTGCAATCTACAAACACTAATTTTAATGGTTGTGTTGTGCAGAGACTTTCCAGGAGCATACAGCCAGCAGTGGGAATGGCAAGGAGCAACTGACTGAGCATCTTGGCAAAAGGAGACTGAAGTGAGTTATAAGGAGGCGGCATAATAGAAATTCCATTTTAGATTAAATATGAAATAGCTTTTTTATTACTAGAAAGATGACTGAAGCTGTAAATACTATAAATACAGTCTTCCCATGCCAAGGAAGCTGTAAATGTGTATTACTTCTGGAGTGGTACAAGCAAAACCAGTAGTATGTTCACAAAGATTCTAGCTTTGTATGTTAGTCTTCATGTGAATCATGGCAGAAAACTGAGAGGACAAAAATTGTCCACTTTATGAGAGATTATATCAAAGAGTCTGTAATATTGCAAGAGAAATATTGCTAAAAAATCCAAAGCATCTTAGAATAGCTTCCCTAAGATGTTTGTTTTAATTAAAAGTGTTAAATCTGCTAACTGTTCATAACAAAAGACAAAGAAGTACTTTCACATAGTATTTCTGCCTGGCACTGCCCATTCAATATCTACCTCTACTAGTCCTAGTCTAGTTTGGCTACTGCATAATTTTAGCCATTTAGCATAAAACATATGAAAAAGTGTCATTTACCTGGTTGGTGAATGTATGATGATGGATAACATTTAAACTGTAATGCAATAAACCACAAACTTAGTGATTAAATCCTGTTGTTGGTTCAGTGCAGCAGCATATTTATTGCTTCATTGCTGATCTGTTCAAAAAAATCTTAATCATAAACTCCACCAAGTTACTTGCAATTGTACTGGGATTTGCTTTCCCTTCCAGCCTTCCTAACTGGTTAACAATGTTGTACTGTGTTTTTACGCTCTTCTCTGGTGGTAGCAAATATCAAAACTAGCAGGAAGTCAATCAAAGAATAAAAATGCAAAATTACTCTTTGTAAATGAGTACTAGTGTTTCCTTGTAGGGTTCAGCGTCCTCCTTGGATGGCCCACCAGCTTTGTAATAAAGGATCCCTCGGCCAGTTCCCTTAATTCCCCTTTTCTCCTTCCAAGCTGATGAGCTGTTAATGGGGGTGCGTAGCTCAAAAAAGAAAAAAAAGGTCAATAGGAAAAGGCTGTGACTCCCTTTGGAGTCAGGCTGGAAAAGAACCACCTTGGCAGAGAGCTGTCTGTCCTAGCCCAGAAACTAATTGTATGTATAAAAAAACCCCCATCCTTTGCGCTTTCAGGCTACAAAGAGCCGATATGGGGATTTGTATAAATGGATGTTCAGAGGCAAGCTGAATAAAGAAGCATTTGCTGTTTTCCTCAGATACAATTTTTGGGGATTAAATAAAATAAGACTTCCCTTCCCCACCCATAAGCCCTCCTGATCCCAAAGTTTTCCTGATCCAGTGTCCCAGAGTATCTTGCGATTTTAATCAATTAGCATGCAAAATATGGTAATGCTGACAAATTGTAGGAAAAGTAGCCAAGCAGACCGCTGATACAGCAATATAGGAACCTATAGTGTGTTATGCCCCTGGTGTTCCAGATTACCTGGAAAAACATGTTTGTTAACAACTGTGTGTAATAAATAACAGCTCTCCTTAACCCTGTCTGCAGGGAGCACTGGGGCTGGAGCACTTGCAGGGTCTGTGGCTGTGGATGCCTGCAGGGAAGGTGGTGGGTGTGATACTGAAGTGATGGCAGCAGTATCCTCATATTCACCCATTTGGATGGGAAAGGGGATCTTGATTCAGCAAGGGCTCCTTTGCCCAGATTGTGCTCTACTGAAAACCAGCACCCCTAAAAAATAGCATCCCTTTCTTATCCATGTCCTCATAACTTCATTGTTCTTCTCTGGGAGGGAAGGAACATTTGTGCTGGGAAACTGCCTGCCTTGAACTTTTCGTACTTTGAAACTGCCCCCTTCCCTTTCTGGCAACAGCTCCTCGTGATTTGAAGCACAGAAGATTTATGAGGAGCCAAGGTAGCCTGGCAGCTTAGGCCTTATTTTATCTGCATAAATCTCTTGAGTTCTGGCTTTCCATCAGTACTCCTCCACTCCATCAGGTATAAAAGATCTTCCTACCTTGTCATTATGCTTCTGGAATCTGTTCTGAAGGCCCCACGTGCAGTAGCAGAAAGACAACATCTCTCTGTGGTCCCTCTCTCCCTCAAAATGCTGGAGTGCATGCAAAGTGCCCTTTATTCCCAATTTGCCTTCATGGAGTGAACCCAAGGGATGCGTAAATGCTCTTTACTTAGAGCAAAGTAAATGGGGAGCAATGATGTGGCTGTTGACTGGATCGTGCAGCAAGACTGGCATTTCCATGGTAAGTGCAAGTGGTGGGTTTGTCAGGGCTCTTTCAGTGTCTGGTATTTTCTCCTGAACTTCACAAAACCAAGAGCCATGGCCGTATTCTTCTAAGAGGACCACAGAGATGTTCCTGAAAGTAGGAACAGTTCTGTTCCACTGCATATTTCTTGCATTATTCTATTGCAAAAATATGAAGCTTTAAACCAGACACTCCTTATAATCTATTAAGCTGCTTTTATTAATTATTTGCTATTTTTTCTTACAGTTGTCTTTATAACCTGCAAGAATTTTTATAAAATTTTAGGAAAATGTTGGCTTCTGGCTGTTTATATCATGCATTTCAAGTATTTCTTTTCCTCACTGGAATCATCAAATGTTCACAACTCTGCATGTCACTTCACTTGCAGTATCAGCCAAATATCTTAGTGAAATGTAACTGTTTGAGCTGGGAAAAAAACCCCAATCTTTGCTTTATTGCAGAGTGAACTTGTTTGTGCTTTTGAATTCTTGTTTTATCCCCTGGTGAGCATCTTTTCACCATGTCCTTTATGTTCTGTTTAATATTGCAGGACCCCAGTGGCACTGAAACCATCCTGCCTTTTCTAAATTATGGACACGTACACAAATTGTATACAACCTACGTGAAAAACGTATGGTGACCTAAATTTACCTAAATGGAGGAACAGCCTTGTGCTGCAGCTGGGCTGAAGCTGAGGAGGCAAATCAAGCTCAGTGCCAGGCTGCAGCCACTGGCTGTTGCCACGTGTTAAGAAGAGACAAAAGACTGAAGCCACTGGAATAAGTAATAAACAAGCAGTATATCCTTATTTATAAGGATTATACTCTGAATACAGTAAAAAAGTGTATAAATCTGGTATCTGAAAGGACATCTTAGCAGACCACCAGGAAAATACAGCTTTTGTCTCATACCTATGTATACTATCAGATATAGTATACAAGCATGCGCCCCATCTGTTTTGGGGTTGTTCTTTTTCTACATACATTATAAATTGTTCTTCTGGTGAGATCATAGTATTTTCAATAGCACAAATACATCATAGTATTTGCTTTTGAACATTCCCTCACCTGCGGCCCTCTCAAAAAGCAGGTATTTGTGACTGACACCTTGAAGACTGATGTTCTTTCAGAGGGAGTGTCCTGTGTGCAGTACCAGTGGCTGCTACTGGGCTGTGTTTTG
>VZTH01008228.1:0-81694 GCA_013397815.1 Aleadryas rufinucha | reverse complement strand
CCCGGCTCCTCCTGCCCGGCTCCTGGCGCTGCTGCTCCCCCAGTGCCCGGCTCCCCCCCAGTGCCCGGCTCTCCCCATGCCTGGCTCTCCCCGTGCCCGGCTCCCCTGTCCCCGGCTCTCCCCATGCCCAGCTCCCCCTGCCCGGCTCCGGGCTGTAAGCACGACCGGGATGCGCGGCTCCGCCACGGCCCGGCTCTGCCTGCTGGGACATTTCACTGGCTCCACAGTTAGCCCTCAGATGTACAGTGCTGCTATCTCAAATTTACTTTCAAGAAGCTTGGTTTTTAATAACTCTTCAACTTTTGTGGTTGTTTTAATCTTGGCGTTTTTGGCACACTGGAAGGGAGAGCGGGGCTCCGCTCTGTAATGCCCTGGCCTGCTCCATGGGTGTAGGGGAAGGTTGTGTGATTCACTCTGGGCGCTGAGCGGGACGAACAACGACATTCTCAGGAGGGTGCAAACTTCTCGTGAACTCGCGCAGGTCGTCCACGCGGCCGGAGGTGGCGAGCATCGAGCCGCTGGGGCAGGACGGCTGCCGCTGCTCGCAGAGGGCGCTGGTCCAGGCGCGCTCCTCGCAGCCCACGCGCCTCACCACCATCATCTCTGCCGAGGACACACGTAAGTCTGAGCCTGGCTGAGCAAGCCGCCGCTTCTCTTGGCCGTCCTGCCGCGCTCCGGAAACAAAGCAGAGATTTAGAAATGCACAGACAAATTTCTGTTCCTGTGCACGGTCGTTTTAGACTTTCCGTGGGCGTGGGCTTTAACTTCTGTTTGCCTCAGATAAGTGTTAATGATTTTAATGATGCATCCAGGAAAAAGGTAATTCCTACCCCCCCATCCCCAAATCCACAAATAGAGGGGGTGACTGAAATAGAAAAAAGTATTTAATAAAAATTCCTAATGCAAATTCAGATACTTTGCATTTGAAAAACCTGGAAGTTGCCTTTGTGTTTGTCACACAATATACCTGGTTAGTTTTTATAGTGACAGAGAGGCAAAACCAGATGGCCAATTAAATGCCTTGCAGTCACTAACTCAAGGAGTTTATGGGCCTTTATTGTCTGTGGGTAAAAGTCATGAATTTCTCTGGGACATGAGAGCACTGTGCAACTCTGCATAAGCACTCTGAGACAACCCCTGTAACTGTCAGTGTAGATGGAAATCAGAGTTTGTACAGATCTGTTCTGCAGTTCAGTGAGCAAGGGAACTGTTTCTCTTGCTTTCTGAGCCACCATTTGACCAAGAGTTTCTTCATCGAGGTCATGACCAAGTTTCAGTTCCTTCAGTGTCAGTGTCTTGCGCCACTGGCCAAATCTGAGGTACATCATTGTTGCTGCTCTTGATGAGCACATCCAGTGTTGTGATTTGTTGTGCTCTTTCTGATGTCTCTTCAAGTGACTGGACAAGTGCTTCGCTGTGATGCCATTGTTGATTTAATCCATGGCATTCAAGTTGTGTCCACAACGAGAGAGCTCTACCTTGAGGATTCACCACTGGAGCTCAAAATTCACGCTTTGGATTCAGAAGGTAAGAGATTTGCTTGTAGGAGATTAAATACATACTGAATGTTCTAATTGTCTGATACATGCACTGGCTTTAATTGTGGCACAGTTGATTGTTTGAAGCCACGTGGAGAATTTTAAGGGGGTTCTCTGGATGATATATTGTGAAATTGTCTGTTCTTTTTTCTTTTGAGCTGAGGTAGTCTGAAGAATTTTGCAAAAGGATGTTTTTGTGACCAGTCAGGTATCCAACAGCAAGTTCAGAGGTGATGTTTGAGACCAACCACCTATTGCTCAATCTGTTAATTACTGCACAAACACTCACTTTTAGAGGCACCATTTAGGCTCATGGGAGTCAGTGCATTTGGACTGAATGCGTCATTATTTAGTAGGAGCAGAAAACTTCTGCTTTTTGTAGTCTGTAGCATCAGAAAAAGATCTATGATTTGGTAAGAATTCCATGCTTTGGACAATTGAGTTTTGTGCACACGTAACACACCAAGGAAGGGATTTTTAGGCCAACTACTGAAAGGATATAATGTGTCGAGCAGCTATAAAAGGTTGAATTAATTGTTTTGAGTACTTACTGAGCCCATCCTACCTGTGTTTGTAAACCATGAATGCCAGGTGAGGTATGGTGATATGTTAATAATGAAAAGTAAATTTGTTTTTATCCTATGTGTAATGCTGGATTCTTGGCTTGGTGTTAGTGCAAACTCAAGGGTGCTCCGGGGTTCTTCTTGTAGGGATAACATAGAGAAATTTCCTTGGGAAATACGTTATGGTTTATGTTCCAAGAAGCCTCTGTGCTTGTTCTCTGGTTTTGTTTTAATCTGTCTGTTTGATTTGTAGGAAACACTTTCAGCACCTTGGCTGGGTTGGTGTTTGACTGGACAGTAGTGAAGGACCCAGAGGCCGATGGCTTCTCAGACTCCCACAACGCACTACGGTAAAGTCATTTCCTTTGGTCTCAAAAGCCTGTTCGGTTTGATGGGTAAAAATACTTCCCCACAGCTAGGCAGTTTACTGATGCCTAAAATAATAATAATGCTTCAGGGTCAGTTGTGTCACATTGGGCTTTTTAAGTGTCTACCTACTTGACAACCTGGGCACTTTCATCTCTGTTTAGTTTAACTGATAGTGTTAATGAGCAGCTCTGGGAGCTCTAATGCAATAATTAGAAGTAAATAGATGCAGTTGTTGATCTTGCTGAAACGTCTCCTTCAAAAGGAAGATTTATCAGTAAGATTGTTATCTCAGGATTTCAGCAGAGTTTTATTTTTAGCTTTCTTTTTAAGGAAAAAAAGTCCCCTTCCATTTCAGAATGGAGCTCTCTGAACTTGAAGAATCTCAGGTGTCAGTGGACACTTGGTTCTGGTGTTGAAATAGGATGATTCCTTGTGGGGAAACCAGTTCTCCTGCAGAGCAGAAAGGTTAACAGCCAACTCCCATCCTCAAACTGATATTCCAAATACACTGCAAGGGGGGTGGGGGGAGCAAGCAAGGCTTTGCTGCTGGACAAACACAAACTCTGATTTTGCAGCCTTAGAGAAGCAGCCTTAGATGGGGAAAGCCCATAATACACCTGAAGCTGCAGGTATGAGTGAGAGCCAGAATGAATGGCTTAGTGGGACCAAGACCTAGTCCATACTGAACTTCTTCTTTCAGCATAAGTATTTGCTGATGGGATTTTACCCAACTGATATTGATATATGCTCTACTGTTAGCATAACTGTGATAGCATAAAGATGGTATCTTCAGGTGGTACAGCTTTGCAAAATAAATTGTCAATTGTCATAAATATGTTAATATCCATAACTGTTCTCCATGTGGCTCTAGTGGTTCTGCTGTGAAAGTGCACATGGAGCCAAGCAGATGATGTGCATACAGAAGGTGTCATCCTGTAAAACGTGCTCCTCTTTCCATTTCCTTTCCATTTCCCATTCATGGCCAATTCCTTCCCTCTCTTTTGCCACTTTTCCTTGAAATTTCTAACAGTTACTGCAAGTGTTCTCCTTGTAGGTGATTTTCATAGTCATTTATTAAATACATCCTGGCTTTTTAGAGAGGTCAGAGTTATGTTCTGGGTTTGTTGAGCTGTTGCTTTTATAAACATAAGCTTTGGGTCTTGCACATCAGTTGTTCTACAATACAGAGAGTTTTTGCAGTCTCACCTACTGAACAAACTGGAGGGGTCATTGTAGACAACATGTGCAGTCTTCTGATAGCTCACAAGCAGGCTTCAAACAAACTTATCTGTCACAGAAATTAGCTGCAGATACCTCGAAGGATGAGTAAAATTTGGATATCTGGTCCCAGGCAAACTTCTTAAATTGGCTTAAAAATGGAAGTGGCTGGGAATAGATGCTGGTGGTGTTTCTCTGTGGGTTTACAAAGGTTGGTTAACAATTTTCTATTTCTATTTTCTCTTCACTTTTTGATTCACCTTTCAGTATACTGAAGTTCTTAGAATCCACTTACATCCCACCTTCCTATATATTGGAGATGGAAAAAGTTGCCAAGCAAGGAGATACCATTCTGGTGTCTGGAATGAAAACAGGGAGTTCTAAATTAAAAGCAAGACTTCAGGAAAGCATCTATAAGGTAAGAAACTTGAGTTTATCCTTATTTTTTTAATCCTGTAGCCCAGTGTTCCAGGAGTGCTGTGTGTTTGCATTGTGGATGTCGGTACTGGGTTGACTCTGTAGCCCTCATCACAAGAGATGTCACCCTGGGAGGGCTGGAGCTTGGTGCAGTGACCCAGCCCAGGACAGGGCATGAGCCAGGGATCATTTCTGAACCTCTGACAGAAGGCCTTGTGGCAGAGGAATGCACTCCCAATGCCTCCATCCAACTGAAGTTTTCCTGATACTCATACTGTACATACAACTAGAACTGTGGCATTGGCCCTTTAGTCCTTTTAAAAAAGAACCAACCTAGAGCAGTTATTTTTTTTCAGTCAATAAATATCTAGAACAAGGTTTGTTCTGTTGGAAATAACTTTATTTCCTGTTTGAAATGAGTTTCATAGGAATAGTTTCTTAAATTCAGTTCTGCCTCATGATGTTCTGGTGTCCAGGGAAGGGCTTTGTGATCCGAGTGTCAGAGCTGCCAGTGTTCAGCTCCAATGCTGGGTGATCTTCCCAGCTGCTGTGGAGATCTGGGGTGGTTCTGTCTTTGGAACTTGGGCTCACTGAGATTTTCATTGCACTCTGCAAACAATTGTTTTTTCTTTTAACAGAATTTACAAGCACCTGTGAGAGTTTTTATTATATTTAATTTCATTTACCATTGTGCTGGTATCAGCTTAATACTGCACCTTGAAAAACTGCCTCTATAAAATGGGGATTTTCTGAAGTTCATCTCATCTCTGCAGTCTGGTTTTGCAGATTTGTGTTACTGTATTTTGTGCTTCATGTTTCTGCTTAAAGCAGAATGGCCTTGGGCTATCTGAACCTCAGCTGTAAAAAGTGTTCTACTAAAATTTTATCTACATGTGTGTACCAGTGGTAATGTGGCACAAGTAGCAGTGCATGTTGAGAGCTGTATTTTTGTTACAAAATTTAGTTTAGTTCTGCCTAATTGTATTGAGTACATGGACATACTCTACGTTTTATCAGTCTGACTTTTTTGGAATGCTTGTAGCTTGGCTAGTTTTCTGCTTTAATATTTATATTTCTCAGTTAGTTTTGAGCTGCTACTGTGAGAGAAATTGAACCAATATTGTTCTGTTTGCAATTCTTTATCGTTCTGGTCAGTAGTTCCTTTCAATCTTTCACTGCTGCCAGACTGCACATTTTCAATGAACATCCCTCAAACAGCTATAAGAGAATTTATACAATTACCTGTTGTATTCCTGATTTGGAATGCAGCTTCCTCAGTGAAGTTACAATGGAGGTGCTGTCTGGAGGTGCCATGTTTTACAGGGGGAAAGATGGGTTTCTGAATGTCTGAATGATCACTGAGCATCTGCCTCAAGTTTTTCTGTATTCTCCAAAATGATCTTCATACAGACATGGTTTTTTTCTTCATTCCTGCACTGTGTGCACAGAGCAGATCTCTGTCCCATTCACTGTCCCTTGCATTGCCCTGCTGTGACAAAATTGGAGATGAAAATAAAGAGCCAATTGCAGCAAGTAATGTTTTTCACTTCTAGATTCTAAGTTCCTGCTGCACAGTCTGTTTCAAACAAATGAGCTGCTTTAAATGTGGTTACTTTTTCTCTTTTTTTCCCCCTCCATCAACAGGATGTACACCCTGCAGAAGTCAGATTGCTTATTTTGGAAAACATCCTTTTAAATCCAATATATGACATTTATCTTCTGGTAGGAACATCAATTCAGTACAGAGTTCAGAAACTGAGGCAAGGGAAGATCACAGGTTTGTTCTGTTCTCTTTTACTTTTATTTTTAATGCTTTGTGTGAATTTTTAACTGCTGAGAAATTTTTAATTGTGTTTAAACTCCTTTGTTAATATTTAATACTGTTTTCCTAAGGCACACAATGATACAGCTGTTTAGTTCTTTCAGTCAAAAAAAATTGTGACTGTTAAGAATATACTCTTGCAGATTTGTCAAGGATGTGAAGACAAGGGTAACTTAGAACAGGAGCTAACACTGTCATTTTAGATGTTGACAGTCACTGGGGAACTGACTGACTTTCTCACTTAAATCAAATTTAGATCAGTAACTTTTCTAACAGAAAATGTTTTATTGGCAAATGGATTTGCTCCACAAAGTGAAGCCTTTATAAATGTGGGTTAGCTGGCTTTATGCCCATTTCAGAGTGCAGTGCCTTGAGTTTTCTCCCCCCTTTCCCCCCTTTCCCCCCTTTCCTTTTTTTTCTTTTGAAGCTGGAAATCAGTTGGATGTTAGGTCTTAATAGTGAGGTGATATTAGTTGGGAATTGCTGTTTCACAGACGTTAAAGTTTTCCAAGAACCTCATTTTTGTGTGTGTGTTGTTATGATGACAGAAGTGCTATTTTTACAAGACCTTAAAAATACTGATTGAATATGTGCACTAGGCATCAGTAAGAAATAATCAGCAATAATTAGCAGCAGCCAAACAGTGCCACACCTGCTTTTATTGGTTTGTGTGCTGTCTTGTTGTACCCCCAGAAATAGCCATGCCATCGGATCAGTACGAGCTGCAGCTCCAGAACAACATCCTCCATCCCAAGGGAGATCCCTCCCGGCCAGTTGCCAAGCTGGACCAGGCAACATCCACTGTGACTGCACTGCAGCAGGGGCACACCAACCTCGTCCTGGTGCACAAGAGTATCCTTCCTCTGGAGTGCTTTCCAGCCACCCCTCTGGGGCAGGGGACAAGCTTTCCTCCCTTTGCAGCACAAAAAGTTATCCTCATTTGTACCAGGAGTCTGGAAATCAGCGCTGGTGGAGCTGTGGAAAGCAGCACTGCTGTGAATTCAGTCTCAGGAGAGCTGTCTGATGCCTGGGAATGTTGTAACAAATTAGGTTGGCAAAAGATCACTTAAATCATGTCTGTTCCCCTCAGTCACTGCAGAAATGTGATGGGGCTTTATTTAATTTTCATATTTCAATCATGATATTCTCTAGTGATCTCTCCAAAGTGCTCACTGTCTTGCAGTGAAGTGGGGATGATGTTTATTTGCAGTGTACAATTAGCTTTAAAATAGCCAAAGAGGCACGAGGAGTCCCAGGAAAATGCTGGTGTTGACCTGACTTGTGCTGAAGTCGTGTGTTCCTTTACTGAGCCCTCAGGTATCCGCATGCAGGGGGTGTCCAGGCTGCCCAACAGCACCGTCTACGTGGTACCTCCTGCATATTTGGGTTGGTATTGCTGCAGTCTTCCTCATTGCTTCATGCCATTTCTTGCCTTGTTTCTGTGATTTTCATGCTGTGTCTCCACGCTTCCGTTTCTCGTGTTAGTGTTCACAGAAAAGTAATTTTATTCATAAAAGTAGCTCCATGTGAAATAGGCTTTATGTGTTTTCTTTTATCTCTGTAGTCAGCGGTTTAAAATAATGAATGTTCATCTGCAGAGTGTGGGCACCAGAAGCAGAATGCTTTTCTGCATTAGATAAAGAGGCTGTTGGTTTGTGCTGTTCAATATTTCCTGTTTTGCAGGATTTACAGTTCATCCAGGTGACAGATGGGTCCTGGAAACGGGCAGACTTTATGAAATTACGATTGACGTGTATGATAAATCAAGCAATAAGGTGTATTTATCTGATGTAAGTTGAAATGTTTGTATACTTTCCAGTAACTGTCTCCTAAATCCCTGCTTTGATATTATTTGAGTGGTTTCTTATTTACATTGAGACAGGACAGTGCAAAGCGTGTTGTTTCTTGCCTTTTCTTTTTTTCCATTTGTTTTGTTGTTACTTTTTAAAAATAAAGCACTCTGAGTGATTCATGTGGAATTATTGGAGCCTTAAGTGCTGTAGAAAAAAATGGAAGTTGGACAATGTCCCATAGGTTGGATGGGGCTTGGAGCAACCTTAAATCACCCAGTGCCACCCCTGCCATGGGCAGGGACACCTTCCACTGTCCCAGGCTGCTCCAAGCCCCAATGTCCAGCCTGGCCTTGGGCACTGCCAGGGTTCCAGGGGCAGCCACAGCTGCTCTGGGCACCCTGTGCCAGGGCCTCCCCACCCTCACAGGAAAGAGCTTCTTTTTAAGTTCTATATACTAGGTACCAAATGTACATAGTGCTTAAAAAACTATAAAGAAAACTAAATTTAAATAGTTAATTCACAACATTATTAAATTATTGCTTTTCAGAATATAGGAGCTAAGGGAATGTTACTTTATTTGCCCATAATTGCTTTTTGGGATACAGATCTGAGTTTGAGCTAGAGCTCAGTAGTGTGCTGTAGAGGCAGTATATTCACATGTTCTTTTGTGTTTAAGAAGGAAAAAATTAGAAAATTAATGTAAAATATGAATTATTTAGTGGTATAAATATGGGTACTTTCATGTTAAATTGCTGATAATTGAAAAAAAATCTTTCTGTGGAGTTAATGCTTTGTCTGAAGGTAAAATCTTACTGAAAGCCTGGAACTTCCATAGGGAGAATTCTAACCAGTTTCAACAATGTGTCTTTGTTATTAAACAATAGTTTGCTCATTGACTTGTTGTTGTATGTTTATGGCTTTCTGTCCTCTATTAATGTCAGTGGCCTCTATTAATTACCTGTGGCAATTTCTCTTTCATATTCTGCTTTTAGAACATCAGAATTACTGTGGAGCTGTCCAAAGAATACTTTGAGGTGCTGCAGTCATCTCTGAATGGATCCTATCATTATGTGATGGCAGTGAAGGCGGGCCTGAGCACCATTGATGCTGCACTGACATCAGTAGTTGATCAGGTGTGTCTTTGTGAAAGCTCTTCTGCTCTACTGGCAGGCCTAAAAATAATTGAGCTGTGCAGTGGTGACTTCATAGCAAAAGGAAACCTAAAGATTACATGGGTCTGAGCTGCCTTTGTTTGAACAGATTAAGAACCAAATTCTAAAATCCTTTCTTCATGAAAACTGTCAATTGAGTCAACAGAGGATTTGCTTAAGTAAAGACTGTGGGATTTTGCTCCCGAGCGTGTGGCAAACTCCTGTTCAGGCAGTGGTGCACAGCACTGATTTCTTTTCTCGTGGCAGATCCTTGTGCTGGGCAAGGGGCCTCTCACAGGCTGAGGGAATTTTACACTTTATTGTGGTAGGAGCATCACTCTCATACCCTGGCCTTGTTCTGCAGTCAGTTACATTGGGGAAGTTTGCTATCAATTGGTAAGTGACCTTAAACTCTGGAATGACAATCTGCCAAATGTGTCAGCCTGCACATTTCTCCAAATTAATATTCATTAACTTTCTGCTGGTTGGGCAGGCTGCTGAATGTGTGGCTAACTAGGGCACGTGGTGTGGAAGTGAGTTGCTTTTGCTTGGAACTTCAACACTTCAACCCATTTGCTGTGAAATCATTTTAGTGATTCCTTGAGCAGGATTTAGTAGATCCTTGAATGTGATAAGCCAGGGTCATTCTCTGTGTCAGAGATGTTCTCTTCAGTGGGAAGGCATCCACTGAGAGCTGTTTTTCCTTGAGAACTGCAGCAGCAGTGTGTTGTGCCAGAGGGCTGTGGCACTGCAGTGACAGCAGAGCTGGGAAGGCCAGCGTTTGCAGGGGTGGAGCAATGGCTCTTCCAGGCTGAATTTTGTACAGAGTGGGATGAGCAAAGAGTAAATGCAGGTGTCAAGGCTCCAGATCGGTTCTCCAGATGAGGTCTCAAATAGGAGTAGTGAAAGAGTGTATTTCCTCTTGGTGTTTGCCTTTTAAATGGATATGGGCACCTGGATCTCCGTAGCAGTAGCACTCATTTAATACAGTAGCACACCAGCACAGGAGCTGTTTGCTCACAAGTAACTCTGTTCATAAGTGATCCTAAATAGTTTTCCTTCCTCTCTGAGATGTCTTCAAGGACTTGTCTCTACATAAGGACTAAACATTAACTCTGGGAAGCGCTGTGGTGCCGTTTACAACACTGTGCTCTTGCACTTTGCAGGATGGAGGTGTTCATACCTTACCAGTTCCAGTGAGAAACCAGCAGGATGTGGAGATCTACGTTCCAATATTTCTTTTACCCAGCATTCTGATGTTTCCTTGGCAGCCAAAAGCAGGAGTCTACCAGTACACCATCCAGGTATGCCAAAGAAGTACCCAGCTGCAGGGAGTGTTGCTCAGCAGGCACAGTGAGGCCTGACACCACTGAGGTAGGGCTGACTTTGGATACTTCAGGCACGGTGGCATCCAAAATGTGATCTGGAGGAACTTCGAGGGGTGTTAGTTACAGGAATTAATACATAGTTTTAAAAAGGCACCAAGAAACCAACAGACATAAAAAACCCACTGACTTTTATCTCTTGTCTTCCCTTCCTCTTTCCCTCACACATGCACCATCCCCCTATACCTGGAGTGGTTTGGAATTCCGGGAAGCATCCTATATGCACAGCTCCACAGCAGTCATTAGAGGCTGCCCTTTGCTGGCAAGGATTGGAAACATGAATGGGAGTGTGAAGTGACTGCAAAAAGGGCATGACAAGATTAATTAGCAGCACTCTGCCAGCCTTGGACATCAGTATTCTTCACTCACCACACACCTCGTGCTCCTAATACAAAGTTCCGGGGAGGCAAAGGCCACAGCTCATTTACAGAAGGGATGTTTTCCATGTTTCTTAGGTGTGTCTTCGCTCCCAAGCTGTCAGTTATTCCGTATGCTTCATGAAGCAAATGGTTTGTCTTCCAGTATGCAGTATGTCCAGTGTAAGGGAAAGAAAGCTGTGCTTTCTCAGCCCAGACTCCTGTCCTGGGCCAATGATACCCAGCCCTGCACTCAGGTGTTGAATGCACAGGTCCTACCTCTCCCTTTTAGCATCAAGTAGTGCTCAGTTTTAGATCTGTCCTAAGTAAACCATATCCAAAGAGGCAGCAGGACACTCAGTGCNTATCCAAAGAGGCAGCAGGACACTCGGTGCCAGGCTCTTCTCCCAGATAATAAGGGACAGGGTGAGAGGAAATGGCCTCACGTTTAGATTGGATATTAGACAAAATTTCTTCACAGAAAGGGTTGTGAAGCACTGGCACAGGCTGCCCAGGGTGGTGGTGGAGTCACCATCCCTGGAAGTGCTCAGAAATCACGGGGGTGTGGCACCTGAGGACGTGGTTCAGTGGTGGACTTGATAATCTCAGAGGTCTTTTCCAGCCTGATTCATTGATTCCATGAAGAGAATCAGTCTCATAGGGATTAAACTGCATTCTCCAGAGTAAATCTAAAGGTAACTCCATTGAGTTAAGCACTGCATCTCCACTTGTCTGTTCTGTGGCATTAGTTTGGTTTGCTTCATGCTATTCCTGACCACACCAGCAGAGTGTGGTAAAAATTCTTAGTACAAATCTGCATTTTCAGTGCTTCATCATAATTCTGCTGGAGTTTTCCCAGTAAGGGAAAGTAAATGTGGTTTTGTTTCCCAGCTCTCTCACAGTTCTATTCTTGCCTCCCCTTACCTTGCATATATAATGAAGTATCTCACTAGAGAACATTCCTTCATGATTCTGCAATAATTGTGTTGGTATTCTTACTTTACTGTGATTTTTTTTCAATAAAAACATAGAAACTTTTTTTCTCCCAAGATTTAAATTTTGCTGAAACTGAGACCTTTCTTCAGTCTCTCCATCCCACAGTACCAGTGGCTGTTGTCAACAGCACAGACACAGCTTGAGTGTTGTTCCTGCCTCTCCATCAGTGTTTGCCTCCCACTCCATTGCTTCAGTCAGGCTATTTCAAATGGGTGAATTGACTTCTTCTGAAAATAAGTTGAAAGGGATTTTTGGATCTAGCCAAATTCTGTTTATAGCTAAAGTAACTCCCTCCAGATGGTATCAGAATGCCTGGCAGGATTGACTTTGTCAGCTGTCTGGTTTGCTGGGGGTTGCTTTGTCCATATTTGTGCTAATGAGGGGGGTTCTGTTGCCTTCCTTCAGTCCATGCACAAGGGGTGCAGTGCCAGCTGTGTGAAGTTGAGCATGTGGAGGTTCCTGGGGAGGGCATCACTCACAGGGAGCAGTGTGGAGCTCCCCTGTGGGTAATGATCAGGGGAAGCTGCTCTGCCCTTCCTCTCCTCAGTGCAGGGTGACTGCTAGAGAGAGAAAATGCAGTGAGGTGGCTGGGGTTAATGGCAGGGAGATGAGACTTCATACAGTTTTTAGGAATTGGGTATTTCTGTTGTATGTTTTCTGCTCATCTCCTTGTTTCAACTAAAATACCTTTACAAATGTGCTGAACTCTTGCATTCTTGTAGCCTTTCTCACCACATCCCATGCATCTCCTGTCACACACCACTGCCTATTTAATCATTTATCTGTGTCCTTCTGTAATCAGGCTGTGCACGTGCTCACAGGAAGGAAGAAGGGAAATGGCCCTCCTCTTCATTTGCTTTTTATTCTCTTTTCCTGGTAAAAATTACTAGCTAAGCTCCTGCATAATTTAGATTTATTTGTTTTCCACACTGCCCTTCTAGACAAGATTTATCACTTTGTTCATTTTTAATTATGCAACAGGTTAAAGGAAATGCTGAGGAAGTTAAATTAAAACAATATACATAAAACAATTGCTCCAGTGTTCACCCTTGTTTTACTCTGATGGAACTTTTGACATTTATTTTGATGTGTGAAAGAAGCTGAAATTAAAATGAATGAAGGGCAGCAATCTTCTCATCTCTTTCCTGTTTCACCTTGCTTATTTGAAAGTTCTGAGGTGTTACTTTGTTTGGATTTCCCATTCTCAGTGCATTCCTGGTTTTCATGCAAGATATCCAAAGCTAAGAAGTGTGAGAACCATATACTTGATAAAATGTTTGAAAGATTTTTCCCTCTGTATTCCAGGCTCAGGGTGGAAGTGGCAACTTCAGCTGGTCCTCTTCTACGCAGGCAGTAGCTACAGTGACAGTCAAAGGGGTGATGACAACTGGAAGTGATGCTGGGGTCAGCGTTATTCAGGCATTTGACGTTCGGAATCCGTTGCATTATGGAGAGATGAAGGTGAGAGATTTATTTTTCAGTGATTGTTCTTGAATGCAGCTTTTGGAAACAGTGAAGAAACTGAGAATGCCATAGGCATTCCCCTTCCAAAACGTTCCCAGGAGGTTTCCCTGTGGCAGGTCAAGTGATGGGTTTCAGTTTGTGCTTTAGGGAATAAAACTCTGTCCAGTGCATTAAATGTACTCCCATTTCTGCCCCTTCCTGATTTCCTTGGCCAGTCTTTTTCCTTGTTGGAAGTTTTAAGTGCAAGAAGGAAATGGTAATTGACTCCTGGCCATCTAGGCAGACAAGCCAAACTGAAAATTCATTCTCTAGGGTGATAGGTGGGTGTTCTCCCTTGGTATCAAAGGGTGACAGTGGTTATCAGGATGTGCAAGGAAATTTCTGTCTGGAGAAGTAACTGAGGTGAGCTCAGTGCTGCAGACTGACTGCAGATACCTAAGGTGGCCAAGAAAAACCAGTATTTTAGGAATATTAGGAGAAAATGACAAAAACAATGCTCCCAAGAGGGATGTTGTGGTGTCTGTGGAGACCATCCCCTGTTCTTAGGTCATGGTCAGTGTGTGGTGTGGAGTGAGGAAAGTGCAGGAACAGTACATCTAGTGGCCCCAAAGGCAGGGGTGAGACTTTAATTAAAATCTGTTTAGAATTTAGCTTACACACTCGCTCTGAAATGATTCTCTGAACAACCCAGGATGCTGCTTTTTGGCAGTGCAGCAGTTACCAGCAGGAGACACAGGAATGAAGATTTTTTCAGCTAAAACTTCTTATCCTCAAACATAAGTCAAAGCCTGAAGACAGAAAGAAACCTTCTGTCCATGTGAGCTTTCAGAGCAGTGTATTGCACAATCTGAATAGGTTATTTTTGAATGCCTTTGTTCTTGTGTTAGGAGCTGCTTTCTTTGTGGAATAGCTCTTCAGAGTTGTGTTTACTGACCTCAGTGAACAAGTTTTAGTAGTAGTAGTTTTAGGAGTAGTTAATCCACACAGATTACAGCTTTAACTCTGTACCATATGGTTCAGTGTGCTGAAGCCAGTTGCAGAAGATTAAGCAGTTAAGATACTGCAAATAAAAGCTTTGATCATAGTGATTGTTATGAAATCTGTGGTCAGTCTGAGGTGAATAATGGATGCTAAATCTGTCCTAGCTGGTGATGGTACCTCCAGGAGACAGCACAGAACTTAGTCCACACTTCAAAGTCTGCAGAGCAGAAGAGAGAATTACAGGAGCAGCAGTGAAAGGAGGGCTCACCAAGCTGCTGTGGGCTTGGGCTGGCTTGGGAGCAGAGCACTGAAGCACAGCTGTCCCTGTTCCTCCCCCAGGTGTACGTGAGTGAGCCCAGTGCCATGGAGTTCACTCCCTGCCAGGTGGAAGCTCACGTTGGGCAGGTGCTGGAGCTGCCCCTGAGCATCAGCGGCCGCACTGCTGTGGACAGGGGAGAGCTGGTCCCGCTGAGCGACTGCTCCCAGCTGGAGCTCGTGCTGGAGGTGGAGAACCCCGGCGTGTTCAGCCCGCTCGAAGGTGCTCTGACCCCCTCCTGCTTTGGAAGTTAAATTGGTAACAGGTGGTACCAAGTCCCAGCTCTCCCTTAAATCACTTTCATGGCTCTGTCCAGTATCCCCAGAGAAGTGCCAGACTTCAGAGGGGAGGGGATCCAAGTAGTTTTGTTTTGAGGATGTATTTTTCTTTTCTATGCAGAACTTCCTTTTGATATATTGGATGTTTTGGGGGACTCTGAAAGCATTTGGAAGTAATTTTATTGGATAATGTGTAGTATGCCTTTTGTCTTTCTACTGATACAGTGGTTTTGACTTGCTTTTGTAACAAAGCTGATGGGTATTCTCATGAGAGGGGTGCATGTATGTCATGTTCTGAGGCAAATCTCTCTTGTAGGCTCCCTTCAAACAGCCACGTTGAATCTGATGAACACGCCTGGGCATTTCCTTCCAAATAAGCTCTATATTTTTAATTTATCTGACAGGAAGACTTAAGCCAACTGCTGATTTCTGCAGTGGAGTGAGAGTGAAGGCTGAAGCTCAGGGGTACACCAGGCTGGTGGTCGTGTACACCCACGGGCACGTGCGCCTCAGCGCCAGCATCGCCATCGCCGCTTACCTCCCGCTCCGAGTGAGTCTGTGTCCTCTGCCCTGGGGCAACCCATCACTCACACACCTTTACAAACAGAGAGCAGGCTGTCTAAGGAATAGCTTTGGAAAACCCAAGTGGGTGGGTTTATGTTCCACCATTGGCTGGTTCAGTGAAGAAAATAAGAAAGCAGCAGATTCCAGGGTCAGCAGATGGAAACACAGAAGAGGCTGCGTTGGTCCCTCATCTGCAGAGGCCCAGCACTGGCTCTGCAGAGCTGAAGTGTTTGACCACAGCTTTTCCCCAATGTGGAAAAAAAAGTCAGTGCAAATCCTACAAATTTGTGACTATAATGATGTAATAGGATGATGTGAAACACAAACTGCAAATGGTTTTTGTGTACTAAATGTCAGGTTAATTGCTGCGGTGATGAACAGCACAGGCTGTCCCAGGGAAGCACATCAGTGCAGAATTTGTTAGAGAGGTTTGAAGTAAAACCTGTGTAGGAGAGTAATTACATACACAGAACTGTTCTGGAGAGAGCACTGTCAAGTGAAATTACAATTTGACATTATTTCATTCATTTAAAATACTTCCTTTAAAAGTGTAGCAGAATGCTATCTCTCTGTGCTCAGAAGAATATATTAAGGGTGTCCCTTTTGCTGTAATTCTTCATGAGAGAGATGTGATTAGAATGCAGCTAAAACTTTTCTTTGGATCCATGGCTTCCTTTGAATATAATCCAGCTGGACAGAATCCTTGTGGATTTTGGTGCAGCTCTGTTTTTCACTAAGTGTGCTGACAAACCACTGCATGGGAGAAATTGCAGCCTAATCCAAGTAACCAATACAGCTGTTCCATTCAGAAGGAAGTTTATTTTGCAGAGCACAACCAAGCTGTGTAAATAGATTATTAATTTTTAATTACTTAATGAATTGATTACAGGCTATCGATCCACCGTCCGTCGCTTTAGTGACTCTGGGTTCCTCCAAGGATCTGTTGTTTGAAGGAGGACCAAGGCCATGGGTCCAAGAACCTTCCAAGTTCTTCAGGAACGTCGCTGCTGAGGATGCAGAGAGCATTGTCCTGTCTCTACTTGAACCTCCCACACCTCGAAATAACAACCAGCACTGGGTTAGGGTGCTGTGCAGGAGCCTGGGAGAGCAGGTGAGTGCCAGAAGGGATCTGTGTTGCCCTCCATCAGGCACTGAGAAGAGGCTCCAGACAGATTTATGGTGCCATAGACCTGGTATATAGCAGGATGTTTTTATAATGAGCCAGTAAAGAACTTGGGTAAGTACATTGTTTATGCGTTGTGGTGCAGGTTTTAGAGCCAGCATTTCACAGCATTATGTTAAAAAGTGGTTTATGATGGGTTTATTGCAGTATAAACCCAAGTCGTGGAAACCTTATGTTGTGGGATGCATTGAACATCCTGATGAGGGCAGGTTCAGTTTGCAGGAGCAGGATCAGAGCAGAAGGTTACTGCAGCAGCTGACTCCTCTGTCTGACCTGCCCCTCTTAACCACGTTACCTTCCAGTGTAATTCTGTTTATTCCAACAAATGGCAGCCACAGGAATTGACTGCTCTGCTCTCTGTGCAGCCTTGGTGAGCATGGCTGTGCTCATTCTCCACCTGGTTTTGTTCTCTCCAACACGCAGAAGTGATTTATCCTGCTTTGCTCACCCTCGCCAGCCCGTGAAGCTTTTAGCTTCCATTTGATGTTTTCCTCCTGCAGTTCTGTAAGGCCTGAGCATTTTGGTGGGGCTGCCAAGTTCCTCTGATTCCCTCAGTGGATGCTTTGCAAAGTGGAGCTGTTTCTGTGAGTGCAGATTCAAGAGGAACAGGCCTTGGTGTTGATGTGCAGGTCTGTGCATGGCTGGCTGTCCCCAGCACGTCACACCTGCCTGGCTGCCCAGCACCAGTGCATGAGGGGGTAAGGCAGGTGACCTCACCTTCAGCCTTCTCTGGCTTTAGATCCACTTTGTTTTGCTGAAGGCTAAAAAAGGAATGAAAAATAAAAGATGAGATGTTTTTAAACACACTGAAGTGACTATAAATGTTGCCTTTGGGCTGTTCTAGTCTCACTCTGCAAGAACACCTGCTGTTTCCTTTTTCATTTACAAGAAATTTGTTGTTTGAATCAAGTTTGATAGTAATGAACATGAACACTTAGGAAGAGTTCCCAGGAACAGTACTTTCATAGTGATAAAGAGCTGTTCTTGAAACATGCTCCCCCTTTTACATCTTCCTGTGTCTTGATAGTGCTGTAAATCCCCAAGAACTGTAGTTTTACTTTTCATTCTGATATCAGTGTAACTGAGACCTGTGGAAACACAACATTCCTGACCTGGACTCTTTACCCATTGGCTGTTTTCAGGTTATCACCTTAACAGTTGGGAACAGCCCCACAGTGACCAACCCTTTCCCAGTGGTTGAACCTGCTGTGGTGAAGTTCGTCTGTGCCGTCCCTTCCCGGCTGACTTTGATTCCTGTTTATGGCAGCCCTCAGCTTGATCTCTCCTGCCCTTTGCTCCAACAGAACAAGCAAGTGGTAAGCCTGGGAAGTGGCAGGAAAAGAAGGTGTTCTTTCAGCTGAAAAATCAGTGTTTGGAGCTCCAGGTGGGAAATAAAGCATCTGAGCTGCTGCAAGAGGAGCAGTAACTGGAGCTGTGGCCACGTTGGTGCCCTTGGGAGCTCCTGCACAGAGCAGGCTTGGGGCAGGAGGGGGTCCTGCAGTACATGGACAGTGTATATGTGTAGATTATCAGGCATAAAGAACTTTGCTATTCTGTTTTTATTCCATATTTCTTCTCTATCCTAATGAGTGTTGTCACATTTTGGCTGCTGAGTAAACCACGTTTTGTTGTGTGGGTTTTTTTACGTTCCCAGGCAAACGTAAAAGTCATCCTCCTTCCCTAAAACTCTGGTGCCTGTTGAGTTGATGACTCATTTTAAAGAGCTTCTATGTAATAACAGGAGGAGAAGGAGATTTTTGTGTATTATTAGCCACTTCAGAGCTCACCTGCTTTCCTGGCTCTATTATATGTCAGTTAAGATGCCTTGGTGCACTGCTGTTGCTAATGCACTTCACAAGAACACCACCAGAATTCTGAGCTTTGACAAACAGCAGTGTTTGTCATTATTTGTTTCAATTCTAAAAACAATTTCGTTGAGCTGTGGTTCAGTTTTGGTGGTGGTGGTTTGGGGAGTTTGTTTGTTTGTTTGAAGGTAATTCACTGGCTAAAAAACAACCAAACCCATCCTCCAGGAAAACCCCCTCAGAGTTCACAGATTCACAGAATGCTCTGAGTTGGAAGGGACCCACAAAGACCGTGGAGTCCCACTCTGAATGGCCCATACAGGGATTGAACCCACATGGTGTAACCAGCACCATGCTCTGACCAGCTGAGATAACCTCAGGGCTGTTGGAGTACAGCTTAATTACTTCATTTCTTGTGTACTGATGTTACAATAAACCTCGTGGAACTCAGCATATGTTTTCTTTAATGATTAAAAAATCCTCTTGTATCTCTTCAGTTCAAAATACTCCTCTTTTTTCAGGTTCCTGTTTCCAATTACCGCAATCCAGTGCTGGATTTGGCTGCCTATGACCAGCAAGGCAGGAAATTTGACAACTTCAGCTCTCTCAGTGTTGAGTGGGAATCAACAAACAAGGCCATTGCTCGTATTGAGCCAGAGCTGCCAATGGAGCTCACTCTGAAGGAGGAGAGGAATGGTCAGAAGAAAATGCATGGTACGTTGGTTTAAATGAGCATTTCATTGTTTGAAGGTCAGGATTAAATGTGTTTGGTAATGCCTAAGCTTGATTAAAGAAATTACTGTAATCTGCAGTCATGTTTCATCTTAACATCAATGTGCATTTTTTTTAGTGTGTGCTGTTAAAGGGAGGAGAAAAAGGCACCAAGTCCAATGTCTAGAACCTGTCTTGAGAGAGAAAATGGTTGTCTGATGAGAATGATCCTAGAAGAGCTAAGCAGTGTATTTTTCATCTTTGTTGCATTCTAGGCTTACAGACTGTTGTAGTTGACCGTGAGTTTGGAACTGCTGCCATCTCTGCCACTGCCACTGGATTCCAGCAGCCCCACCTGAAGGCAGCCAGAGCCAAAATACCGGTAACAGCACTCAGGGGGGCTTTGCCATTTCCCTGTGATTAATGCCCTGTGTTCCTGGGATGGATTTATTTCCTCCATGCACAGCACTGTACAAATAAGGCAGCTCCATGGTGGAGTCTGGAGACAGGTTCATACAGCAGTGGTTTAACACTGGTTCATGGCTTTTGCTGCTGTCCTCTGCACGAGGTGCTGCTATCCATATCAAATATATCCAAGCCCTTGGGAGCTTTTTAACAATCTGGGCAAGGGCATTACAGAGAAGTGTTTCAGTTGTTTTGTTTCAATATAGGGTTTTTTAATGAATTGGTGAATCTCTGCTGCTTGTCCTTCACTAAAGCAGCCATGTGCTTCGAGCAGCTGTCACTGGGGAAAGCAAATGGATTATTGCCACTGCAGAGCTGGGTGGGAAGGTTCTGCATGAGCAGAGCAAAAGCTGACTGATTCCTCATATGGACCATATGTTAGTCTGGGCTCTGACTAATGCTCTCTTTTTTTTTTTTCCTGAGAGACTCCTCTGTTGTACAGTGCCAGCCATAAGCCCAGGCTCTCATTTTACAAGTCATTAGCCACTCTGAAATATTTAGTTTGTAGATACTCAACCTAGGGAAGAAAAACAGCAAAAGGTAAAGATGATGAACAAAGAGGGCAGGTGTAAACAGATGGCAGTTTTATGTTTATGTCACTTTTTTAAACTGAATATAAGGGCAGGTTTCAGCCTGTGGAATAACCTGGCATGTGCAATAACTGACTCTTAAAAAACTGAATTTCTGTTTAACTCTGCTAAGCAAGATTTAAGTGGGTTTGGGCTATATGCAGTACCTTGAAAACAGAGTTGAGGCAGAGTGAAATACACAATGAGAGGTTACAGTATTTAACTCAAAGCAGGTACCAGATGGGCACTAGTCTCGTGAAATACCCTGTGAAATACCTGTGGGCCAGGTTCCCCTCAGCAGGGCCCAGGTTTGGTATCTGCTTAGTAGATTCTTTAAGAGATGATCTCTTTTGCCACTTGGTTCTTGATTTTTCTGTGAGGTTTCTTAAAAAATTGAGTTGTAATATGGAGACTTGATGTTCTGCAAACATTTTGTAATTCACTTTGCTCTGCTTTGTCAGACCAATATTCAATATTCCTTTTTACTTTTAGAAATAATTAGAAAAGTGAATGCTCCAAACTTTGCCTGCAATTCAGAGATGTTTCTTGTTTTTCAGAGTGGGGTACATCCATGTAAAATGGAGTTCTCTTAAGTTCTGTTCTCTGTGTTTAAGTTTGGGAGGACTCTTTGGTAGCTGTAGATGCCACTTCTGCTGCACTTTGTAGGCTCAGGTGTTGTTTTTGTAAATGAGGTAACTTGGCTGTTTTTTTCAAGCACATGAGCAATGGGCTGCTCTGTTCTGCTTTCAGACCTGCCCATTCTCCTTTCTTACAGCCAAAAACATAAACAGAAATCTGGTAGATGGGATATTAAGATGCCTTGATCGTTGTTCCGTGTTTAAGTGGAACACCCTATTATGTCAGTAGGGAAAGATGACATCCTTTCTACATCAAGGAAATAATTCCACTAATTAGGTGAAATGGGTACAGAGCAGTGACTTCCTCTAGAACCTTTTTCCTTTTCTGAGCTAATGTTGTTATGAGTGAGTGATTAAACCTGCATCTGCTCCAGTGTTCATGTACTTACATTTAAGGAAGAATTTCTCTTGGTGGCCTGCTAAGAAGAATCACGAGAAGAAGAGTTAGAAGTAGAAGGAAACTTGGTGTGTTTGCCTTGTCATTCTGTATGAACTTGGGCCATGTCTCAGAGTTAATACCCTGTCTGTGCTTGTCAAACACCAGTCACTGATCCTGCAGTGCCTGGGCCCTGTCCTCTGCCTTGGCCAGGGCTGCAGGACAGACCTTGCCTTGAGGATGCCCTTCCCTGTGCAGGAGCACTGACTGAGCCCTCTGGATCTTGTGGGCATCTCAGAACCTCAGCTCGTGCTCTGGCTCTTTGGTCCCCTGCTTTAAACAGCCTCCCTGCACACACAGGGGAGACCTGCAGTGTTCTGCTCTGCTATAACTGCTGAAATCCTTCCTTGCAGCATGAAGCTGTGCTCCCAGGGCCTGCCACCATTGAACTGATGCTCGTGGAAGATGTGAAAGTGAGCCCTGCTGGGGTCTCCGTTTACAACCACCCTGATGTCCAGGTGAGGACTTACTCTGCTGCTTTCCAGCTGCAGGGAGGAAAACATCCCACATTACAGAAATGTGTAAGGAGACAAGCTTGAATAGAAAGATGCAGTCTTAATTCTGGATGCTTTTCTGGTTTTGCAGGCTGAACTTCTCATCCAACAAGGTTCTGGATATTTTTTCATTAATACCAGTGTGCCAAATATTGTAAGAGTGACACATGAGGAGACACAAGGCATTGCTTTGGTGAGTGCAGTATTTTGGGATTTTACACCTTTTTGGCAGTCAGATTATTGTTCTGCAGCTTCAGCTGCAGAAATATGAAAAGAATGCAGATATGAAATGCATTCTGCAGTGAACAACAGTAAAACTGTATGTTTGCATTGCTGCTTTCATTAGGCAACAATTAGAAATGAAACAAGTTGCTTTAAAGAGTGGTTTTTATAAATGTATCATTTACAGATTATTAAATGTATCATTCTACAGATTTGTCTTTTAAGAAGTAATGCTGATAAAGCTGTGAAATAATGATAATTAAGGTGGAAACTAGACTATCAAAAGAACTTGTGAAACATTTTGATTGTCTCTAACTGTTGTATGTGTGAGGTGGGAATATGTTTTCCAACTAGGCACAGAGGTGAAGAAAAAGTAGAAGAGATGAGGGGTTTTTTGTACATAGTACACTGTTTAAACTCTTAATGGTTTTTCTCTCAGGTCTCCCTGATGGGTTTAACTGATGTACACGAGATAAGTTCAGTGCTCTCATCTGGAATTCAGGAGTGGAGCAGTGACAGCAAGATAGGCTTTGTGAAGTGTAGGAAGAGATTTAACTGCCTGTCAGATTAAAGGAGAGAAAACTCCACTTTTAACACATTTTTAAAAAATGCAACCCCACACACACACACCTGGCAAGTTTGTTAGCCCTGTGTGCTGTGTTTGGGTTAAATCCCAGTGCCACCCCTGGGTTTTTTCCATGGAAGCAGCAGAATGGCCTGGGAAGTCAGCAGGCTCTGCCGTGGCAGGTACCAGGGCAGCCAAGCTGACACAGATGAGCTGGCAGTAAGCTCTTCTGAGAAATTCAGGTTATCTGGAGCAGTGATTCCCAGACTTTTCACTGGGGCTGCCAAGGACAAATTCTGTGCCTCTCCCTCTGGTTTTGACGCAGCAGCTTTTCTGGGCGTGGGTGGTAGCAGGGGAGGAGTGAGGAGTGTTCACCAGTGCAGTAACCTTGGATACTGGGAGCTACTGGACACCTGATGGGAGAGAAGAACAGCAGAAGTAGCTGAAGCAGGAAGAGTTTTAGAACTTGCAGTAGCCCTGCTTGCCCTTTCCCCTGTGCTGGCTGCTCTCCCAGCCCAGCTGAGCTCTGTTCCGGCTCCCTCCCCTGGCCACATCCCCTGCTCTGCTGCCCAGCCCCTGTGTTAGCCACCCTCTCTGGGAGCTGCTGCTCTTCTGAAAGCTGACCTTTATTAAAACTTCACATCCCTTTCTATTTTGAGGCAGAAGTAAGAGTGGTGCCCTCAAAGAACAAAATGTCAGCTCTTCCCACTGCTGTGCTGCTGCCTCCCGTAGTGCTGCTGAGCAGGGCTGAGAGCTCCCTGAGCTCCTGTGTGCCCTGGGGGGCCATGGCTGAGAGCTCCCTGAGCTCCTGTGCACTGGGGCCCTGGCTGAGAGCTCCCTGAGCTCCTGTGTGCCCTGGGGGGCCCTGGCTGAGAGCTCCCTGAGCTCCTGTGTGCACTGGGGGCCCTGGCTGAGAGCTCCCTGAGCTCCTGTGTGCACTGGGGGCCCTGGCTGAGAGCTCCCTGAGCTCCTGT
Source organism: Aleadryas rufinucha (assembly GCA_013397815.1). Classification (NCBI taxonomy): domain Eukaryota; kingdom Metazoa; phylum Chordata; class Aves; order Passeriformes; genus Aleadryas; species Aleadryas rufinucha. The sequence goes on along the minus strand of VZTH01008228.1, from coordinate 58,421 downwards.
GCCCACTGGGGGCCCTGGCTGAGAGCTCCCTGAGCTCCTGTGTGCACTGGGGGCCCTGGCTGAGAGCTCCCTGAGCTCCTGTGTGCACTGGGGGCCCTGGCTGAGAGCTCCCTGAGCTCCTGTGCCCACTGGGGGCCCTGGCTGAGAGCTCCCTGAGCTCCTGTGTGCACTGGGGGCCCTGGCTGAGAGCTCCCTGAGCTCCTGTGTGCACTGGGGGCCCTGGCTGAGAGCTCCCTGAGCTCCTGTGCCCACTGGGGGCCCTGGCTGAGAGCTCCCTGAGCTCCTGTGTGCACTGGGGGCCCTGGCTGAGAGCTCCCTGAGCTCCTGTGTGCACTGGGGGCCCTGGCTGAGAGCTCCCTGAGCTCCTGTGCCCACTGGGGGCCCTGGCTGAGAGCTCCCTGAGCTCCTGTGTGCACTGGGGGCCCTGGCTGAGAGCTCCCTGAGCTCCTGTGTGCACTGGGGGCCCTGGCTGAGAGCTCCCTGAGCTCCTGTGCCCTGGGGGCCCTGGCTGAGAGCTCCCTGAGCTCCTGTGCTGTGCACTGGGGGCCTGGCTGAGAGCTCCCTGAGCTCCTGTGTGCACTGGGGGCCCTGGCTGAGAGCTCCCTGAGCTCCTGTGCACTGGGGGAGCCTGGCTGAGAGCTCCCTGAGCTCCTGTGCCCTGGGGGGACCTGGCCATGCCCCTTGCTCAGAGTTCAGAGCCCAGGACAGGACACCCAGCTTCAGTGCTGGCCCAAGGGAAGGGAACAGCTGGGATTGTCCCGAGGTCTGTGCCAAGGTGAGGCGGTTGCAGGGCTGATGTGAGCAAGGTGTGGGTGCTTGGCCTTGGGAGAGGGGCTTTGGGATGAGTGCTGACTCCTGAGGGCTTGTGTTTGTGAGCAGAGCTCTCTTTCTTCACTGTTTTATTCTCTTTTCATTTAGAAGTGTAACATTCTCTTTCTTCATAATTAATGGAATAATTGTTGTACTCAAGAAGTACCTGACCTGTCAATTGTCCTCTTTCTTGTCAGGATCTACCACCAGGTTTTGGCTGCTCAGATGGAAAGCAGTAACAGTAGAGTACAAATCTTGCAGGAAGCAATACCAGTGCTTTATAGGCATAATCTTTGTCCTTGATTATTTTTTCCTTATCACTTTGTTTTTCACTCTACTAAGAAAAGTTTTGTTGCTCTAAATGATTTGTGAGTTTTTTCTCCTGATGGTAGGAGAATAACAGGATGCCAGACTGTTCTGGATGAAGAGCTGTTAATTCACTTGGTGCCTGGGGGCTGTTTGCACTAGCTCTGTAGCATGACACTTTTTACATACATTTTATAGCTTGATTCTTATTTTGGTAGAAGAATTCTCTGTGTCTAAGCTTGGAGATTTCTGCATCCAACTGCTTCTGCCCTGAAAGTGATACAAATTTTATCCTGTGAATACCAGACAAAATAAATGCTATAATGCAGTTCTCTTTGGCATTGCAGGTGCAGCCCCTGCTCCCAGGATCAGTGACTGTAATGATTCATGATTTGTGTCTGGCTTTCCCTGCCCCAGCTGAGGCTGAAATTCACGTGTCTGATATCCAGGAACTGTATGTGCGAGTTGTTGACAAGGTCAGTGCCTTTGAACCAGCATTAGGAGCTGATCCAGCCTGCCCTGGCTCCCTGTGCTGATCTGAACACAGAGATGAGGCATGGACAAGATCCTACAACAGGGAAACAACACTGATCTCCCTGTGTCTCTGTTTCTCCCTCCCAAATTTACCCCTTTAGGTTATGAGTGTCTCAGAGTATCAGGTATCTGTTCCTGTTCTGTGTGGCAGCAATCTCAACTTTTGCATTTACCCAGCAATGTTAATCCATAATTTATATGGACATGCTCATTTACATTTCCTCCTGTTTAAAGTGCATGTGAGCAATTCTTTCAGGAGTAGGTTTTGCCCCAGGGTCATTTTCCATATGTCAGGTTTTAAAACTGAACAGAAAAAAGTCCAGCTCATTCCACTTGCCAGCTTGGGTGTGCCTTAAACAAAATAAGTGTTGATATTTCTGGATGTTTTAATTATGCCCTTGCCAGCTGAAGGACCTGAATTCATTCATTTCATTTGACACTAACTCTAGCTGGCAGGGATTAGTCTTTAAAATCAGTGCTAATCTAACCTTGGGCTCTATCTCCACCACCCTGCTACAAGTGTAGTACAAAACAGAATGAAAACGTTTATGCTAATAAATAAGAGTGGTTTGAATGCAAAATTATGGGATGTGTCTGTTTCAGGTGGAGATTGGGAAAACAGTTAAGGCTTATGTCAGAGTTCTGGATTACTCAAAAAAACCTTTTCCAGCAAAATACTTCCCTGTCATGGACCTCAGTCTAAGAGCAGCATCTCAGATTGTCTCCCTTGTGTAAGTTAATGGATTTTTAAAATTAATCTGTGAATAAGAATTAGCAAAAAATGAATAAAGGTATTAGGTTGGAGGCATGGTAATGTACAACGACGGGGGTTTTATTTATTTTATTCTTTTGAAGTCTTAATTGCCTGTTAAAAGGTAAAAACTTATTATTTGTGAGGGAAATGAGCCTGAATGCTGCTGGCTGATGAATGAGACTGCATTGCTCCAGTGTGGTGTCTGATGAAGCTTTGTGCATCTTGGAAGCAGTGACTTGGCAAATAATGTCAGAGGAAGAGTGCTGTGAGAAGGCACCTCTGATTTTACCAAACTCATTGTCTGTCACTTGTTTCATTTTCATTTGGGGTATTTAATGTTACAGCAAAGCACAGGTTGCAAAGAGCCACTGTGTGTAGAGATGTGATGGTTCCCTTAGCTTTGCTTCAGACACAGGCACTTGTGATAAAGCTGCTGGGCACTGAGTAAGTCCTTTGCTCTGTTATTTGTAATTTCCTCAGTGAATGTGTGTGTTTAATGGATCTCTTTGCTGCAGCCCCCTCAGGGAGGCTCTGGATGACCACACTGCTGCTTTCCTGGTGCGTGGGATGACCATTGGGCAGACGAGTCTCACGGCAACTGTGGCTGACAGGAGAGGACAGAGAATCAACTCTGCTCCACAGCAGATTGAAGTAAATCATTTCAGATAAAATACAAGCATAAACAAAGTCTGTGCTACAGTGGAACAGGAATATTTAAGTTACAGTTACAGTACAGTAATGGATTTGCCAGAAAATTCATTCTTTCTGGAAGTTGACCTCATGCCAGTCTGTTCCAGATTTCAGTGTTAACTGCAAATGATGAGTTAAATTTCTGCATGCTCAATTTACTGTAATTAAGCAACTAAAGACTCAGTTTACACTTGTACTGTTCTGTGACATAATTTATCTGATTGAAGGATCCTGAACACAGGTATTCATATTTCTGTTTTTAGGTCTTTCCCCCATTTAGGCTATTGCCAAGGAAAGTGACTCTGATTATTGGGGCCATGATTCAGGTGAGGCATTTTCTTACATATTTTCTTTATTTTGTAATTTCTGTTGTAAAATGAATATTCATAACTGGATTTTCAGCAGTAGATACTCAACTTGTCATTTAGCTGCATTCACACTGAATGGACTGACAGGGCTGTTGGAGAGGGACTCTGGGCAAGGGCCTGGAGGGACAGGACAAGAGGGAGTGGCTTCAAACCTGACACAGGGCAGGATTAGGTGGGATATTGGGAAGGAATTGTTCCCTGGGAGGGTGGGGAGGCCCTGGCACAGGGTGCCCAGAGCAGCTGTGGCTGCCCCTGGATCCCTGGCAGTGTCCAAGGCCAGGCTGGACATTGGGGCTTGGAGCAGCCTGGGACAGTGGGAGGTGTCCTTGCCCATGGAACAGGGGGGGGTTTAAGGGCCCTTCCAACCCAACCCATTGTGTGTTTCTGTGATGAATACTCCTCTGAGCAAGAATAATTTCATTCTTGAGCCAGCTTCCGTTTTGCTGTATTGCTGGATCAAAGGATTTGTGTTTGTTTTTGTCAGTGGAGTGTCAGCTTTTCTGGTGTGAAATACCAGCACAGCATGAATAAATCTGTCAGCTCCATGAAGTTAGGCACAGTGGGCTTGTTGTGGGGGGGGTTTAAGGGCCCAGAGGAGTGGTGAGGAGAAACCTCACAACACCAGGGTGGTGAGGAGAAAGGGAGGTGAAGTTTTCTGAAACTTTCTGGAGTGCAGGCAGCATCAGCCTGTGAGGCACAGGGTCCACTTCTGTGCTCAGCTCACACATCTCCCAGGCTGACATCCTGCAATGTGCAGGGGGAATAAGCCCTGAGCTGCCCAGGAAGGTGCAGGCAGCACTGGAGTGACTGTGGTGCTGAGCAGGGAGGGGTGTGCCCTGTGATGGTGACCAGAACTGTCTGAAGGGTTCATGAATTGTTCTGTGCTGTTCTCACAGATCACTGCTGAAGGAGGCCCCCAGCCTCTGTCCAACATCATTTTCTCCATCAACAACGAGCACATTGCATCAGTGAACAGCTCTGGGCTGGTCAGAGGAGTGGCCATTGGCAGCGGGGTGGTGACAGGAGTGCTGCAGGCTGTTGATGCAGAGACAGAGAAGCTCGTGGCGGTGTCCCAGGTAATGTTTGTGGTGCTGCTTGGGGCTGACAGGGGCTCTCTGCCTCGTGGCTTTGCCTCTGAAAGGGGGCACACAGTCCTTCTACATGGGCAGTGTTACCTCGTGCACTTCTCTGGTTTCCTGGAGGTGAAAACTCAGTGTGCCTCCCTCCCTGGCCTGTGAGCTTACACAGGCTGCCACACGTGGTGCTGGGAACAGGCAGGTGAATCTTGCTGTGCCTTAAACCAGAGTTTCACAGATAACCATGGAGGCTTTATGACCAGTCTGAGACCTTCAGGACTGGTTGGTGCATCTAGAAATGGCCACCTAAAGAAGCCTTTCTAGCACAGCAGGAGGCTGTCCTTGCCTGCATTCCCTCTCAGGTCAGCAGGATCCAAAAGGCAGCTGCTGCCCAAAGAACCCACATTGTCTCCTAAGCTGCAGCAGTCTGTACAGAGCACTGTCATCCCTCCTGGTGGTCTGAACCCATCTATGAGGTGCAAGCAGTGAATCCCTGATACTCCATCACAATCTGTGTCCTTAGATTTTCCTGCAGCTGAGTGTGAGGGAGGTGAGCAGGCCTGCAAGGGAGCACCAGTCCCTGGGACTTGCATGAGACTCAGAGCAACAGAACTTGGGCCAGATCTTATGACTTCTTCCTTTGAGCTCAGGGCAGCACAGCTGCTGTGAGCCACAAAGCTCTGCTGCTTGAAAGGTGTCAGCACAGGCCAAGAGGACACAAAGTAATTTTTAATAAAAATAAAATATCAAGAAATCTGTGCTTTTTAATGCATGGGCAGCAGCCTGCCCTAATGGTGGGACAGGAGGCAAAGTGAACTTGAAAGGTAAATCTGTTGCCCAGTGAGATCCAGGTCTGACCTTTTCTCCCCAGTATATAGCAGGAATAAAATCATCAGGAATGTCTGGCTATATGAAGAGGAGATATCAGTGTCCCACATCATCCTTTTATTCTCACTTGTCCCATTTGGTGCTCTGCAATCCTCATTTCCTTCTAATTCTCTCCATGTGTCTTCCTTTACCTCCTGGGTTTCTTCATCCCTCTTCTGCTGGGGACCCTGGGATCTTGTCCACTGCTGTTACCTCTCAGCTCCATCATTCATTTCATCAGTAATTTTGAGCAGAGATTTGCTTTTTCAATTTAGGGTGCATTTTCAAATTCCTGTCAATCGAAAGTTAATGCTTTTGTAGTTTTTTACAGTCCTGAATTTGTCCATCCGTATTTTCTCTGGCAAGTCATGCAGATCACACAGCAGCAGTGATTAGATAATGGCACAAGTGTCTGGAGCCCTGAAGTGAAATGTGGTTTGTGTTTGACAAGTGCTTACAGTGTCCTCCCTTCCTCCCTCCCAGGACAAGGTGGAAGTTGAGGTGGTACAGCTGACAGCTGTCAGAATTCGGGCACCCATTACTCGAATGAAAGCTGGTACTCAGGTGAGTTGGGTTGGGATTGGCTTCTGTCACCTTCACATGCTGGAGCTGCAGGTTGTGGCCATTCCTGTCACATCATCTGGTGACAGCCCTGCAGCTCTGGGAGGAACCGTTTTCTTCATAAGGGACCCCGTCTCTTGATCAGTGAATTTGAAGTTGAATTCTCTCTGCTGTGGGCAGCTGTTTGGTTTGCATGCTGCCGTTGCCTAAGCAGGCTGGTTTCTCTCTTTCCAGATGCCAGTTTATGTCATGGGCATCACCAGCAGTCAGACTCCTTTCTCCTTTGGCAGTGCCGTGCCGGGGTTAACGTTCCACTGGTCTGTCACCAAGAGGGACACTCTGGATGTCAGGACAAGGCACAGTGAGGTAAAGTGTGTGAGTAGTTCCAGGTGTGTGCAGCTTGGGAGAAGGGAACGGCCACAGCAGGGCAGTGCAGGGAATATTGCTGCCTCCACTGCCTCACAATCCAGGATCAGCTGGCAGCACCGGGTGTGGCGCTTCCTCGGTGCCAATGTCTGGGCTTGCCATGAGTCAAACTTGAATCCCTTTCTCCTGTCCAGGCTGCTTTTCAGCTTCCTGCAAACTACAACTTTGCAGTGGATGTTTATGGCAGAGTAAAGGGAAGAACAGGCCTGAAAGTTGTAGTGAAGGTCCTTGATGCTGCAGCCAACCAGTTCTACAACATGGCAAGAGAACTGTCGGATGAAATCCAAATTCAGGTAGGATGATTTCCTTCACATGTTTAAGTAGCTCTTTCAAAACTGGATTAATGTCTGTATTTGAAGTCATGAATTTGAAATGCAGGAGTAGCTCCAGCTTTGGTTTACCTTTGAGCCCTTACTGTTGTTTGTATAATGTTCCTCATCTGGGCTCATTCAGTTCATGAGCACATGGGGGCAGGGGGAGTCTAAAGTAACTCAGGTGAATATGGGATTCCCAAAACCATTTCCCTTAAGAAATCTTCTGTTTTCATGCTGCTTCCTAGTTTAGCCATAACCCTGGATATAAATGCTCTTCAGAATAATTTCTAGAAGATACTGGCTCTCCCATTCTCATATATTTGTCTTCAGTTGTCTTTTTTACCACATGTATTATACAAGGGAAAAAAGAAAGTTACTGCTCTGTTGGGGTTTGTTTGTTTGTTTTGAAGATTAAATAAAGAGAAGTAAATTACTGTCTGCACACAACAGTAGGCCAGAAATGCCTCTTACTTTCCAGGTGTTTGAAAAACTTCATCTCGTCACTCCAGAGGCAGAAGCAGAGCAGATCTTAATGTCACCAAATTCCTTTATTAAACTCCGGACCAACAGGTCAGTGCTCAGTTTCCATATTGTGATTTGTGTCACCCTTTTATCCAAACCATAGGGCAGTTGTGTTTGAAGGGAGCTGTCCCAGTCTCTCAGTATCCATTTAATACACAACTTATCAGCTGGTTCATAGTGTCTTATCTGTTCTCTTGGGCTTTGTCAAATCTTGTATTAGATTGTAGCTGGAAAATTCATTCAATATTGGGAACTTCCAGATCCTTTTTTGAAAAGCTGCTGAGCCAGTTAAAGCAGTATCCTGCTGCCTGCTTCCAGTAGAGGTTTTGATGGGTGATTGAGGCTTTGTGGGATATTTCTGTGTATTTCTCACACAGAGGCTGTGGCTGGATTTTCAGATTAAAATGTCATTTCCAAATGAGAAATTCTTTTTACATAATCTGTTTTCAAAGACTGACATTTGAGACTCATATCAGGCTTGAAATGTAGTTTTCCCAGCATAATAATGGGCAGATAGAGACAGTAGGACACACACTGAGGGCAAAGCTTTAGAGGCATTTACATTTCAGGGGGAGGGAATGAAACCCTTAGTTTCATAGAATCACAGGATGGTTTGTGTTGGAAGAGACCCTAAATATGGTTTTACACATTTGAGGGGTTCCCTCCTTTCTGTTTCTCTTCAGGGACCGAGTGGCCTTGCTGAGTTACCGTGTCCTGGATGGACCAGATAAAGTCCCCGTTGTGAAAATCGATGAGAGAGGATTCCTCGTCTCTGGGTCTGTGATCGGATCATCAACGATTGAAGTGATTTCACAGGAGCTGTTTGGCATCAACCAGACCATCATAGCTGCTGTTAAGGTGCTGTCAGCTCTCTGCCTTTGCAGTTTCCTCAAGTACATCGTCACTACTGCAGCAGGGATTGTTGGCTGCACTTCTTGAGCTTCACTTCTGAAAAATGAGGAGTGTAGGAATGAATAGTTCTGAGCTTTGAAACTTGGGACACCAGGGAATGTATGCCCATCATCTCTGTTCAAAAAATCCTTGAGCCAAGAACTTCCTGCATCTGGCAACATGAGCCTTGAGATACCCACTGCTCCCCTTCCTCCTATCCCTTTTTACTGTCAGCATCTTTCCTCTGTACCCAGCTGAAGGAGAAAGAAATAACTTAAAGCACTCAATTGTACATCTAAGTTAAACTCCTGTAATCACTGGGAAGTGGCTTGGTGCAGTTTTTTAATTTGAGTTTTGGTATTTCCCATAATGTTCAGCTTTGCCTGTAGGACACAGTGTAGGTCTGTCCTCCTGGGTGGGGAACAAAACAAGAACTGGGGGCCCAGTGTCACTAAAGTCACTCCTACTGCGAGGTGGTGGCAATGAATTCTCCAGCTCTGTTACACATGACCTTGTTTCTTCCCTTGGGCAAGTGAAAGACATCTCATGAGTTTGGGGGTGGCTCAGATGGCATTTAGTCAGCACACAGTGGGACTGAAGGCAGATCCCCCTGGGTGAGTTTGTCCTGTACACAGGATATGGCAGGATGGTGATAGGAAGCTCTCTGTAGTAGGACCCATCTCGGTTCAGCATCTTGTACAGCTCATTTGTTTTCCTGTACTTATTACAACTCTAGTGCCTTTATGGAAATGATATTTTTAACCTCATGAGGTAACACAGTGCTGCTGGTTCATTTTCTGGCTGAAGAGCTGAGAGAGCTTGAGAGGTTTTGCCGAAGGTCACGTCAAAAAACTTGTGACAGAGCTGGAGATGAGCTTGAATCTATTGTGTCATTCTCAGGCAAAGCTCTCTCCTTCACACTGTCCTTCTTTCATAAGGGCTTCTGTTGTCTGTTTACAAGTGTACACAATTAAGAACCAAACTGCTGCAGCAGCATCACTTAACACTTAGACCTTCAACTTGGCTCAAAGAAGGACTCTTACATAAGCCAGGGAGGGTGGGGGAAGAAGGAGTGACAGTGTGCTTAGTGTTGATGCCTAAAAACCTAAGGCATCAGTGTGGGACTGAGCTGAGCACTTGCCTGGACCAGCTGCTCTCAGTATTGTGTTTTATTCTTTTAAATTAAAAAAAATAACTTCAAAACCTGAGATGCTTTAACAGTAAATGGCTGTTTTCATCAATATTAAATTTAGCAGTTGTCCCTTGTGGGACAGTTGCTGAGATTTTAAAGTAAAGCAAGCTTGATAATCTGTCAGGGAAATGGGGTTTTTGTGTGCTTGTAACCACAGCTTGCTGGGCAGAGATCTGTATGCACAGAGATGTTAACTGATGAAACCAGCCTGTGGAGCAGACAGTGGGATATACTGATATTCTAGCCCCTTTTTTTTTTTGGATTCACCAAAGATGTATTTTGCTTGAGGCCAAATTTGTCCTTTCCTTTTTAAGTTCTGACATGTATATTTTCAGATTGCAGAGTTTTACGTTTTAGCTGAGCCTCTTAGGTCAGAAAAAAAAGGGATTTTCCTACAAGATAAGCTTGAGGCCTTCTTTTAAAATAATTTTCTCAATATATTTGAGGGTTTTTGCTTCCTCTGTCCTTCCATTATTTATTTTCCCACAGCTGTAACAAAAAGAGCAGATATAGTTATTTTTGTTGGGTAATTTGGCTCGTTAACCTAGGTAAGTTAATCAAGAATAGTAATATGCTATTTAAAAGCCAAAAGAATAGGTTGTCAAGTCTTTGTCTTCAGAAAATCTTTCTTTACTGGAGTGTTACTGCACAAGTGTGGGGGTGTGCACATATGGTTAATGGAGCAGACTCTCCTGAGGAATTTGGAGCAGTTCCCAACTTCTGTCTTGGCTGAGGAGAGGCACCGAGGAACAAAGCACAGCCTGCTGACCCCTTAGGGTTTGTCAGCTGCCAGCTCTGCCTGGAACAGCTTGGCTTTCTCACCTAGTGCAAGGGAGCTGGGCAGCAGTGACCATTCCATCCCCTTACTCCCACAGACACTGAGGTACTCCTCTTGTAACTGGGGAATGAATTGCACCTTTCATTTCAGGAGTTATTAGGAGAGAGGTCTCGGGGCCGCTTGTTCTCTTGCATATCCAGGGAAACAGTTTGAATTTATAGGGTAGTAATGTGTTCTCTGAAGTCTGTGTGTGATGCATGTTTCTACATCATTAGTGCTTGTTTCAGTTCCCAGTGGTACTAGGAAAAAAGGCTAAGAAGCATCAGCTGGGAGGGTTCAAAGCAGACAGAGCCAGGCTTTTCTCAGCCATGACGGGGCAAGGGGAGCACGCAGCAGTGGAACCCAGGAGATGCTGGCTGAACGTAGGACAGCACTTCTTACTGGGGGGCTGTGGAACACAGACTGCAGGAGGCTGTGAGTCTCCATCCAAGAGATGCCCAAGAGCTGCCTGCACATGCTCCTGGCCAGCTGGCTCTGGGTAACCCAGCTCGAGTGGGAGGCTGGACTGACAGTGTCCAGAGGCCCCTTTGAACCTGTGGAATGGAGATACTGATAACAACAGCTCCACGGGTTAGTCCTGGCATATGGCTAAATGCAAATGGCTCATAAAGGAGGCTCTGGATATTTGCATAATAAGAACCCTTTTGGTTTATTTTTATAGAGGCATCATAAAAAGCAATTCAACTTTCCTTCTCACTGCTGATGTTTTTCCAGGTGTGCCCCATCTCCTACCTCAGGATCTCCATGAAGCCGGTTCTGCTGACCCAGAACAAAGAGGCACTGCTGGCTCTGCCCCTGGGTGTGACCCTGACATTTACAGTCCATTTTCACGACAACTCTGGAGATACTTTCCATTCACATAACGCTGTGCTCGACTTTGCCACCAACAGGTGGGTATCTCTCACGGGTGGTTAATTACAGACAACAAAAAAAGGCCAGACACACATAGAATAAAGATTGTTCCAAAGATATCGAGTGAAGATACAGCTTGGGCTGGGATTAGCAAAGCAAGGGTTTTGTTTCTGCGGCCTTCAGAGGCAGTAGCAGGAAGAAGAGTTGCAGTTAGCAATCGATATTCCCTAGCCATGGAAAGCTGCCCAGATAAGCGTGATCCCAGCGGGGCCTGCTGGAGTTGTGCTCTGCTCTAAGTGACTCTGAATCATCCCCCTGCACGCAGCAGTGGCCCAGAGAAACAACGGATCCATCAGCATCTGCCTCTCCAGTGCTGGGTTACACTGACTCACTGAGGGCTTATGTAAGGTGGGGAACGTTCTGGATCAGGGGCTGTCTCCTCACATAGGCTTGTACAGCCCTCCCACAGCAGGGACAAGCCTCAGAAGGCCTTTTGGTATCTGCCTCACAGAGTAAGTGTTGTAAACCAGCCTCCTGCAGTCTTCAGTGAAATACCACTGATGCTGGTACTGCAGCATGGCTTGTTTTCTGCAGAGCACCTTGCTCTTACAGCACACTGGTCATGGTGAAAAAGGAAAACGGGGTTGAATCCAAGATTTTCTCTTCTCTTACCTCAATAAAGACATTTCTGTAGCTTACAGACACCTCTGAGCTACCCCTGCCCTGCCTTGCACTGCAGAGCTGCTGCAGCACAGGGCTCATTGTGGCCCTAGAGAGGCTCTGCTGGCAGCCTGGGGTGCAGCACTGTGGGGACCCAGTGTCCTGCAGTGTCCCTGCCTGGTGACAGTCTCTGTGCCGGGTGCTCTGTGTGTCACTGTGTTGGGAATGCTGGATTTGGGTAAATACCAGACCTGGCAATCCAATGGCATTGGTATGTTTGGGAAGTTGCATGTTGGTGTTCAAATTTCTTGGCTTCTTAACTCCCTTAAGGGAGAAGAGAAAAGGGAAGAGAGACAGATGATGGCGTTCTAAAGCTCTACAATTCTCACAATTAAGAAGTAGTTTTCATGCAGAATTACAACCTCAGTATTTTCTCAGCATAGTGGTGAACTGAGAACTGGAATTTGCATCAGTGGCACCTAAATGATTTTTATAATTTCCTTTCTTTGTTGGACTTCATTAAATGGCTGTTGCTGAAAACAAGCAGCCAGCTGTCCGAAAGGGGTGTGATACCTCTCCTGCTGGAGAGATAATGACATTACCAAGCTTGCCTTCATGCAGCAGCACTTCTGTTTGTGTGCAGAGACGACTTCGTGCAGATCGCCAAGGGAGCCACCAACGACACCTTTGTGATCCGGACAGTGAACGTGGGGCTCACCCTGCTCAGGGTGTGGGATGCAGAGCACAGTGGCACTGCAGACTACATCCCCCTGCCTGTGCAACATGCCATCTTCCCAGAGCTCCCAGCCGTGGTGGTGGGGGATGTCCTGTGCCTGAGGACCTCGCTGACAGCCCAGGAAGGTGAGTGGCCTCCAGCTGTGTGGGTTAGCAGCTGTTCCCTGCCACACCAGCGTGGCTCTGGCTCGCTCTCAGCAAAATTAAATGCATAATTTATCGTGTTTGTTCAGAATCAAATGTCACTGTTCTTGTTAATGATAAAAATAGGTTTGATCAACTCCTCTAATTTTAATTGCACCGTGCGGTGTGTCTCTTGTACTGAATTCCTGACATTCACACTTCAGACATTTCTATTCCATTAGCTGGAAAGGCTTGTTTCTGTGGGACTCCTGCAGAGGCAGGACTGCCTTCACTCACTGGGTGTGATTGTTGGGATTAATGGGCTTTTGTGAGAATAACTGCGGGTCAGCTTGGTGCTGCCAGCCTTCCACCATGAGCCCCTCGAGTGTGGTTTCTGTGCATCCCCTGTGCTGCCTGGCAGTGGCACTCACAGAAACCAGCGTGGTTCCTGGGCAGTGGCACTCACAGAAACCAGCGTGGTTCCTGGGCAGTGGCACTGACAGAAACCANTGCCCTGCCTGGCAGTGGCACTCACAGACACCAGAGTGCCCAGGTGATGCTGCAGTTGGCAGCAGGGTGTTGAGCAGTGCCCCCATGGTGTGTTCCAGGCCTGCCGGGCGTGTGGAGCTCCTCCTCAAGCGCTCTCCTCGTGGACTCCAAGACTGGCGTGGCCCTGGCAAGGGACTCTGGGGTGGTCACTGTCTACTATGAGATCCCTGGGTTACTGAAAACCTACAGAGAGGTGAGGCACTGTTTGGTTCCTGCTGAGGTTGGTTTGTTTGGGGTGGACCCTCACCAAACTGTATTCTACAGGATTTTTCTTTTGATATAAATATTTAGAAATGTTCTCTCAGAAATGCAGATGGTTGGAAAGTATTTGGTATGTGTCCAAAAACAACATGGGGTTTTTTTTAAACATCTGGGCTAAGGAGGAAGATGTGGCAAAACAGTTTTGATTTCTCACCTATACTGTTGATATATTGTACGTTGTGATTCCTTTGCTGGCTAAGTTGTTCCCAGGTGCTAACCAATTTTTGAGTATGGCTGCTTTTATGAATGAAGTTTCACTGCAGGATGAGATGCCAGCAAGAACTTTCTCAAGTGTTGTGCCATGCATCACTGCTCAGAAGTACTCCATTAAATTATTTTGTTTATCTGCAATGCAATCGTACTGTTGACACAATTCACTGCATCAGCCAGCATAAGCACTAGACATTCTTTTTAAATTAAATTTAGACATAGAACTTTATGCATATTAACTTCTGGGGGTTGGGTAGGAAGACAAAATGTTTTTGCTAGCTTAAATTGCTTGGAAAGGCAGTTTCTAATATTAGAGAAATGTGGGATTTCAAAGAAAAACATGACCTCGTGGAGTCTTTCACAACCAATCCAGTCTGGTTTTGCCTTAATTTATATATGTTTTAACAGTTTTTGGTAACAGTGAGCTTCGTCCTTCTTTCAGATCGTGATTAGTGCACCTCAGAGGACCACAGCAATGCATGTCAGTGGCATGCAAACAAGCCTGCAGGGAGCAGCAGCCTCCAAAGTCATAGTTTCAATTGGGGAAACAAATAAAAATTTGAAAGGTAGGATAAAAAATATTTATGCTTATGGTTTATTGTGTGTTTATGGATTCATGATAGGTGGCTTTGGTTTGTGTTATGGGGTTTTTGTTAAGGGTCTGTGAAACTGGGGTGACAAGATCCCCAGGAACCTCAAGTGCCTTTGCAGAGTCCCAGGAGCTCTAGAAGCCACGGGACAGAATTTGGAAGGTGTTCTGGGGCACTATTAATATTTCACAACTAATAAGATCAGTGGATTTCGATAGAAGTGCCATTTTTGATCATATAAAAACAGTTAATGGGCAATCAGCTAATTGCTTATATGTTTAATTGCAATTGCTTTCTTGGAGTTAATGTTTTCTTACTTAGTTACCATCCTTAAGTCTTTTACAGAACTTATCACCAGTTAGACTCAATACAAAGATCAAGCATCATACTATGTTCTCTATTTAATAAGCTATATTTTGTGTGATTATAGATCCCTTTTAGCTTCTAGTTTAACAATTAGCATTGTTCCAGTAGTATTTTATTTTGCCATAAGTAAATTATTAGCCTACCAAAAAATCATCTTGCCAGATACTAAAATCTGAATCGAGGCTCCCAGGATCATATAAGTTATTCAAGAGACATCTGAGCTGAAAATTCTCTCTAGCTTATTCTTTCCTGTAAATAAATTATTCCTGTCAAGAAAATCCCACAACATATAAAATTTTCATTGCTGTCTCTCTGGGATTAGACCTGAGCAAGGACAGCTGCCTGTGATTTCCAACTGTTTTAAGATCTTCATAACCTTGTGAAACTATTTCAGAAGGTGGTAGAATAACCCAATACTACAAGCCATGATTTTGCTTTTCATTTTAAAATTAATTAGTTACCATTTTATTCTGTAATTAATTAGAGATTATTTTTTTCCTTCCCCCTAGGGGAGTGTTCACCTGCTCAGACTGAAGCCATTGCTGAGTTACAACCCCAGTCCATTATCAGTTGCCATCTCGATTTCAACACTGATGTCTTTGACTTCCCAGCACAGGATATTTTTGTGGCAGAACCTGGATTTGATGCAGTTTCAGGTAAGATGTGACAAGATGCCACACTGCAGACTAACACAAGCTCTTTGGTCCAGCAGATTGCACAGAATCCCAGCATCATGGGTGGGCTTGGAGGGACCTTAAAGCCCAGCCAGCCCCAGCCCCTGCTCCACTGTCCCAGGCTGCTCCAAGCCCTGCCCAGCCTGGCCTTGGGCACTTCCAGGGATCCAGGGGCAGCCACAGCTGCCTCTGGGCACCCTGTGCCAGGGCCTGCCCACCCTCACTGGGAGGAATTTCCTCTTAACATCCAATCAAAGCCTCCTCTCTTTCCGTCTGAAGCCTCTGAGCTTTGCTGTGTAGGACCTCAGGCCTCAGTGAGTTGTTCCCATGGACACTTCTTGTTTCAGTAGGGTGTTCTGCCTGGGACAAAATCTTGTGATGGTTTTCAGAGAAAGCCACAAGTCAGTGGCAGCCCATTTCATGTTTTTCAGGGTTTTTGTAGTAAGTCAAAGGAACAAAGGAGCACTCAGGTGACAAGTATTCCAAAAGTGGAATGTACCCCCAAAACATCATGAGCTGGGTCTTAAAAGGGGGGGAAATTGCCAGACACTGTGGAGGTGGAAATAAAATTGTGCAAGTCTACAAAATGTGTTAATGCTTTGAAAGTATAACGTGATTTAGAACAGAACCAAACCACCATGGAATGTACATAAAGAACATTAATTATCTGTTGTATTCATCCCTGCACCCATTGTGTAAACCCTATTCTACCCTGCATGTGTCTGTTACTTAGCATGGGGAAGAAGATAAGGGGAAAACATACACCTGGCAAGTTCTCCTTGTTACTGATGCTTTTTATCTTTCATTCTCTGGGAAGTTTTTACTACCTTGACTGCAAATAACAGATTAATTGATCCCATATGAGACTAGAAACATGGTGAATATATAACTTCTAAAGGAGCTTTTATAAATAAACTACATCTTCACAGACTTGATGATGGTGAGATGGTAGCTGGCTAAAATTTTAACTCTAGTTGAAAAGAATATGAAATAGGATGTTCAATCTTGTTTTCAGTAAAGCCTTTCAATATTAGCATTAATGTTACATTCAAAGTGGAACTGAGTCTCACTGGCATATTAAAATAAAATGTGACTGGAAGTTACCAGATTAGTGTTTTTTTCATGATGTTCAGTCTGGGACAAGGAATCATTCTGTAGTTGTGCTGCTGGGATTGTGATGTTTGACCCAACACTGTCCCAATCATCCACCATCTACATACTCCTTGTCATGCTGCTGGTTGAGTTTTACCACCTTTTTTACTCTTCTCTGAAGATGTCCCAGAAATCTCGCTGTGCGTGGAGAAAAGCCCTTAAAGGTGAGCCATTAACAGCCCAAGCTGTCTCGTTGCTGCAGGACACTACACGTGCTCCATCAGGATGCACAGCCTCACTGACAAGCAGCTGAAGCACCTGAGCAGGAGCAAAGCCACGCTGAGGGTCACGGCCTCGGTGCGGGGCAGCGCCGTGGCCGGGGAGCAGCTGGGCGCAGAGGTGCCCTTCAATCGCTGGTTCTACGCTGACCAGGCGGAGATGCTGCTGAGCAACCAGGATGTGAGCTCTGTCCTGAAAATCTTCGGTGCCAGTGAAATCCTGGATAGCCTGGAGGTGAGTGCGTTGCCAGAAGGTATCTCAGCATGGCTGAAAGCATTTTGAGCTGTCACAAGCAGCTTTCTAATGCAAGGCACTCTCTGCTGTCTTTACCATGTCAAGATTCGTTCCTGAGATGATCTGGAAATATTCATCTTGGAATGTGTGCTTCCTCAGTGTTCACTTTTCACAGAATCCCAGAATGGTTCGGGTTGGAAGGGACCCTAAAGCCCATCCTGTTCCAATGCACTGCCATGGGCAGGGACACCACTCACTCACTGGGTCAGGTTGCTCAGGGGCCCATCCAGCCTGGCCCTGGGGTTTTGGGGAGTACAGGTGTGCCAGGCTCACCTGGGTGTGCAGCCTGGCATGTGTGAACCAGCTCAGAAACCAGCCTGACCCCTGTGGCAGGGGAGGTTCTTGCCCAAATGTGTGTGTGACTGACTGCCCATGGTTCTCACAGCCCAGTAAGGGCCCGTGGCAATAAGCAGGGGAAATGCTGCAGGTGGCACTGTAAAGGTACACCTGACTCCTCCTGAGGGGTGAATTGCTCTGTTTCTGTGGCATCATCCACTGCTGGCACCTGGCCTGGAAGATGGAGATGTGCTGTGCTGTCCCAAGCAGTCTGGTTCAGGTTGGTTGTTCCCTGTGCAGGTGAAATGCGAGTCCCCAGCAGTGAAGGTGTTGGAGAAGGAGAAGTCCTACGGGCTGCCCAGTTACGTGGTGTACACTGTGAGCCTGGCTGATCCCAGAGTCCCCAGCCAGGGCTCCCTGTCCACCACTCTGACTGTCTCCAGTCCCATGACAGACCAGTCCATCACTATCCCAGTGACAGTGATCTACCTGACTGACAGAACCACTGCACCAATGAGATGTAAGTTGATCTGTGCACTCCCTATGCCAGAAGAAACCTTCAGCTTCTCCTGATGTTCACGAGGTTATAAACCTGAGTGTGGCAGCTGACCTTATCAGTGACATGTGAGCAGCTCTTGTGGCCAGAAGCCTGGAATACAGTTGCTCATTGTGACTGAAGTTGAACATATTTTTCTTGGGGTCAGCCTAGACTACACCAGGTTGACACAACTGTACCAGTGCTGTGGTGTCTGAAAGGAATTTTTTTTATTGTTTACTCCCAAGCACTCCTTGCTATTTTGAGAACAGGTCAGCATTTTGGGGCTGAGAAAGTAAAGAACTCACTTAAGTCATTGTAAATAGAATCATAGAATTCCAGAAGGGTCTGGGTTGAAGGAACCTTGAAGCTAATCTCTTAAACCATGGGCAGGGACACATTTGACTAGACCTGGATGCTCCAAGCCCCATCCAACCTGGCCTTGAACACTTCCAGGGATGGAACAGCCACAACCTCAGTCAACATCTTAAGCTGTTACTGGCAAATTTTGAAGACTGCATTGGGAATAGTCATTAGAATCAAAGTTGTATTATCTAAGTTGGTTACACTTTTGCTATAAATTAACTTGGTTTTGGTTATTTCACTTTAAGAACTGTTAAAGCAGATTGAAGATGCTCTTTTTAACTCAATATTTCCTCCTCTTAATCAATTCTGCAGATGAAGCCAGTCTCTTCCAGCAGTTTGTTGAGTCTTACCAGGTGATGATCTTCACACTTTTTGCACTCTTAGCAGGAACAGCTGTTATGATCATAGGTAAGAGAAGGAAAGATTGCACAAGTATTTTTTTTCCCCTAGCTTCTTACAATGTGTTAGCTCTAAGTTAAAAAGGAATAATTGCCATGTGAAATGATTTTGGTTTGTTTTTCAACTGTCTTGCAGCCTACCATGCATTTTTCTCGCCGAATGGACAGCACAATCATCTAGTATTAGACCCAAGGACAAGTCTTCAGCACACCCCTAACAGTAAGCACTTGTCACCCAGTTAGAAGTGAATTCATTGATTAGTCTGGCCATTGCACTGGAATTGAATGTAGGAAGGTCTGTAATCAAGACTGGCAGTGGAAAATAATCCACATTCTTACAGATGTGTTTAACTTCTGGTGAGCTGCAGGCCTGGTTGTAAACACATGTGCCTGATGCTTCAGATAAAATAAGGCAAATCCAAGTGGATGCCACTTGCTGAGGGGAAATGTGTTGTGCCCCGCTGAGACTTAAAAACTCCTGAACAGGAAGACCTACAAACTTTTGATACCTGCAGGATACCTTTTGAAGAGGCAATAAGCTAAAGGGATGAGTTCAGCTGGAATGGGTCATTAGATTCACTGCCGGTGTTCCACAGATCCCAACAGCAGTTGTTTCCTCCTCCTCCCGCCGTTCCCAAATCTGATTGTTGTTCTCTCCTTGCCGTGTTTCAGGTCCCATTGTGTCACCTGCACATTCCTTCAGCTCCCAGTCCTCCAGCAGGCAGACCAGCCCCTCAGGCACGCTCTGGAGCACGGGTTACGCCTCTCGGTAGAGGCAGCAGGACTCCTCCTCATGCTGGCAAATAAAAATGAAACAACTCAGTGCCTTAGCAAGTTCAACTTCAGCAGCTGTGATGTAATTCAAGTTTGCTCTGGAATATAACTAGGTCCTTAATTTATTTATTTTTTAAAGTATTTAGGGCTCTTTGCATTTATTTTTTTATGTCAGTGCTTCAGTTCTCAGAAACTTGTTTTATCTGTTACTTTTTGCTGCCTGCACAAAAAGCAGTGTTTATGCTAATCTGGCTTTCTTGCACTCTTCAAGCAACTAGAAGTTATATCTAAGTTAGAGTGATAACAATTTTTATTTACTTTTTGTAAAAATTAGATTTCTTTTAAATGAACTTGTAAAAAAGGGAAATTAGAAAAACAGGTGAAATATGAGCCAAAAATTTGAAGGATTGTATATTTCAAAGAACTGGTTTTCATTTTGCGTTCCAGAATCTCAGGAATGTATTGCACTGATAAGTGTTCTTATGTTTAGCCTTACACTGGGATTCATCAGCACAACATGCTGCTTTAGCATGAGGAATGCTGGAACAACTGTGAATAATCTGGAGGTTTTTTACAACAACAATTTAAAAAAAAAAAAAAAAAAGAAACCCAAAACTTAGTGTGGCTTCCTTTGGGTACAACTGCAGTATTCCTTGGTACTGTAAGCACTTTTCTGAACTGGGAATGTGAAAGCATGTGCCTTCTACGTGGACCTTTCTTCTGGTAGGAATCCTTTATTTTGAGGATACAATCACATCCTGGTCACCTTTATTTGTATGCAGGGTTTTGCAGCTATCTGATAAGAGTTTTGTTTACATATAACAAGGATCCCAGTTTTAACTGTGAATAATACTCTGGCTGTCTGAACTCTCCTAAGGACCATAAGGAAAGTGAAATAACAAAATACTTCATGCAAAATACTTTGTGTGCAGAACTATGCAGGCAAATAGAGAATGGAATGCAGACCCAGTGCATGGCGTAGAGTTTTGGTTTCACACAGTGTTACAAAAAAAGGATTGTTACATGTAATTTTATTGAGTCTCGTTTACCTTACTGCCTAGTTTTGGAGAAACTGTGCCTTAAGTGCTGGTACTATTTAAAATGGTCAGTTAGGATGTAGATAATCATTTGAATCTGTATTAAAGCTTTTTAAGATTCCTTTATTTTGCTGTTGATGAATTTTCTTGTGGTTTGGCTGTTCAGAATCTAGCACTGGACTATATTATTTCAATCTGTATTATTTAATAAAGCTTTTTAAGATTCCTTTATTTTGCTGTTGATGAATTTTCTTGTGGTTTGGCTGTTCAGAATCTAGCACTGGACTATATTATTTCAATCTGTATTATTTAATAAAGCTTTTTAAGATTCCTTTATTTTGCTGTTGATGAATTTTCTTGTGGTTTGGCTGTTTAGAATTTAGCACTGGGCTGTTATTTGAACTTCACTTCCTACAGCCCCTCAGTGTTTGCAGTCATGATTTCCCAATCTTAATTTTCACTTTTGTTGATAATGTAATGTTTTTAAATATTCTGACAATTTTTCAACTAGTATTTGTTGTCAGGGATTCTTCCCAGTTTTCACTAAGCATTTTCAATTCCTGCTGAAATCAGTGATGGCTGTAGAAGAAGCTCTTAATTTTCCAGGTTTGTTCAAACTTCCCATTTTGTTCATTTAGGTTTTTAAGGGAAGATGTGATCTTTTTCCACTTCCATTCAGGAAGAAACCAAAGGGCTGTGAACATCTCAGTGCTCCTGTGATAAGCACTTCTGAAATGCTTAAAGGAGAGACTTAACTCTCCTGTTGCTTCTCTTTCCCATTCAGCAGTCTGGCACTGAATGTTCTGAAAAACAAACTGCTCCAAGTGGTGGGAGTTCTTTGGCAAATGCTCGCTGTTTATTTCATTTCTTCAGGCAAGTAGTTGCAGTCTCCTGGCAAGAAAAAAATACAGTATGAAGTTGGCTCCTGAGTCATAGCAGCTCCCTATCTCCTGCAAGCAACAACCAGGCTTCTGCCTTGAGGAGCTCATCTGATCTGTGGGGTCATTCCTGGGCCCAGGGGGGGTTTGGGGATATAAATTTTTCTGAGCAGGTTGCTGCCAGTGTAAAGATTTATTTTTTTTTTTAATAGAATAAAGTGAGATTTGGTGGTTTTGCATTTAATGCTGAGTATTTCCCCTGTTCACTTACTGCTTGTTCCTGAGTGTTTGCTCCCCTGAGAGGGAGAAGGGCTATTGCAAGGGCCAGCTCTTGTGTGAGTTGAAATGTCTGAGTTTCTCAGGTAACCAAGCAGTGCCAGCTCAGACCCAAACCCCGCTCCCTTCCCATCCAGCAGCAGATCTGGCTCCTCAGCAGGAGCAGGATTTGGTGTGTGCCAGCACCAGCACGTTCATCACATCGTGCTGGTACAGGGACGAGAGGTTTTTGTTTCAAAAAGTACAACAAGCAAAGCCAAGCGGTGAGCGGTGAAATCACCGAGCCAAGGCCCTGGGCTGTCCCCGCAGCCCGGCTTTGCTGTCCCGGAGCCCCCGGCCCGGAGGGCTCCGCCGCAGATCCGTGTTCCTGGCAGTGCCCGTGTCGGACACCGCGGGATCTGCTCAGGGCAGCGGCTTCCCCTCCGCAGCTGCAATTCTTGGGCACGGAACGCCCTCGCCACAAGTTTTTCCCTCAGGGACTGGAAGCGACCCCCGGCCCTGAGGCGCTGGCTCGGCCCGGCCGCTGCTGCTGCAGAGGGCGGGGGCTGAGCTCTCCCTCAGAGCTGCGCTGCTTCGCCTCAGCTCAGGGAACGATCCCCGCTGCAGTTTCTGACAAAGTCCGGCCTTTATCTCCGACGTGCTTCTGCACGAGTGCGGTTGTGTCCTAGAGCGGCTGTAAATCGCTGTAAATCGCCGCTGTTCGGGGCAGCGCCCTCAGAGCCGCTGAGGGGAGGCGGCCGCCGAGCCCGGGGCAGCAGCTCGGCCAGGGCCGAACAGTGTGGGCTGCACAGAGCCTTCCCCTACCTCCTTTTATCTTCTCATTTCTCTTTAAAATGTTCTAGCACAGGACGGGGAAACCCAAAAATGCCTTACTGTGAACACTCGGGGTTTTTTTAATCTATCAGACTTGGAGTGTGGCAAACGGGAATGAGGAGTCGTTTACAAGGCTCAGCTGTGATTAGTAATGAGCGTCCCCCAAGAAGCCTGGGGAGTTTCCCCACTCCCAGTTACAGCCACAGCTGTGGTGCGTTGCCTGCACCTGTGTTAGGCTGTGTCTCATCGTGTCCCGGCAATGGCAGCAACGCTCCCTGCTGTGGGAACTCTCCTTGGAGAAGCCCTGGAGTCAGAGTTCGGTCAACGGGCAAGCCACGTGCTCTCCAGTGAATTCCTCTTTTTCTAAATGGTTTTTTTTCCGGTAAGGCAACCAGAGGTATTGTTCATGTATTTAGCTGTATGATTCTGTGTTAGTCTGTGTAGTGTTGGTGATTTGATTAAAACCAGTCCTTTTCAGCTGTTTCTTCCTTGTGTCAGTTTCAAGTTTAAGGTTATGGCTGGCCTTAAACTCCAGCCTGTCTTCACAACACAGCCCCTCTGCTCTCGTAGGAAATGCATCCATCTCTAAGCTGGAAAAAAAAGCATTTAGCAAGTGATGGCTGTCTGTTATAAGGTCTTTGGGTGACATTAAATATTCCATTTTTTATTTGTTTTATTGGCAAAATTCAAAAACCTCCGCTTTATTTTTAGTTTGACTGAAGCTGAGTATCCTTTTCATCTGTTAACTTCAATGAGACAACTCCTTTGTGTAAATTAGGCACGCAGTTTCCCAGGACCTTCTCTTGAAGCTTGCAAAATTAAAGCAAGAATGGGAAACGAATTTTTCTCCTTGATTCACATTTATCACCATTGCACTGAGCTGTGGATGTACCAACAGTAAGCTGTTTCCCGTATCTTCCCTCATACTGCTTCTCCTTTCCATCTCCAGAGCTATTTTTATCCCAGGTGCTGTGTTTGCCTCTGCAGGTGGCCTTCTCTAAAGCTTTGTGTATTAATAAACTATTTCCTGCAATTTATACCATCATCACCCCTCAGCACAGCCTCGAGTTACTCTGCTCTGTGCTCTGCCTCCCTCTCAGTGCTGGGGCTCTGCTTTGCCATAATCCCTAAACAGATTGGGAGCTGCAGTTGCTGTTTTCCACGGAGCAGACGTTGTGTACATGTTTATAATTCACCCAGTCATTCATTTTTCCCAGTTCTCACTCCTTACTTGCCATGTTATGTTTTAAAGTGCTGTTCCCATTCTGCTCCGTTCAAAGCTTTATCTCAGGCCTTACTTCTGCACTCAGCATAAATAAGTTTATTTCAAGCTGTTGTGCTTATGGATATGTCAGGGTTTCTTTTGTGACCTTTTGTTCATGTTTTAATTCCATTTCCCGTAAGGGCCTGGTTTCTTACAGAGCAAATACGAGGAAAAGTGAAGCTGTAGTGACAAATATTCACCTTTTGTGTCACAACTCTGCCACTTGTAGGAGTTGTTCTCGTTGCTGACAGCCATTTTCCGGTGCAGACAGGGAAAAAGTCCTTAAGCATGTTAATGTGACATAGTTTTATTTCTAAATATAGACTGCACCAATGCAGATGTTGCAGTGGGTGCAGCAGTTGCATGGTACCTGTCTGTAACTCTCTATTGAGTTATAACCCTTTGATAACAAACTTTAACATCAAATGAGAGAGAGGCTGGTTTACTTCTGCTGGTTGTCTTTTCATGGCAAGCCTCAAGTAAGTGGCTGCTCTCTGTACACCAAATATCTTGTTATCATCCCAAAGAAAGGCCTGGGAATTCTGAGTTATTTCTGTTTCCATCAAGGCTCATTTTTGACCTAAGAATGGGAGAAAAAGAGAAGCTAAAAGCATTAAAACACACTGAGAGGGAAGGCAATGAACAATCAAATGAAGACATTTATTCTCTGTGAACATAAGAATAGGCCAGAAGGAATAAATTTGATGGGATTAAAGAAGAAAAGGCTTTAAAACCTGGATTATGGTGGGTCTGGCAGGAAGAACAGTTTTCTGAATGTTGCTTTTGGCAGAGAGTCCACGTGAGAAGAGGCAGTGTGTGGCCCAGACCTAGAGCTCAGTGATTCATCCCTGAGCTGCAGCACTTTCCAAAGGAATATCCCAGTGTGGAAGATGCTTGAGCCAAGGAGAGCAGTGCATTTGCTTTCTAAAAGCCCTGATCCGTGTTGGGAAGGCAGTGTAGGGTCAGCTGCCCGTGCCTAGAACACACAGGGCAAAGGGTCCTGCTAGGACCCGTGGTTCCCCCGTACCCAGGAAGGAGCAGGACGGCTCCATCTGCATTTCTGGAGATCAGAGAATGAAGGTGACGCTGACCGGTGGTTTTTCTGCCCTCAGAAGAAATGTGCCTCCCCCAGGGAATGGGATTTGTAAGAAATAAGGACAGAGGCAGGATTTCTAGGAACAGGAAATATTAACCTTAGTCACCAATGCTCTTTCCTAGTGTTAGGGAGTCCATGTGCAGGCATCCTCTGGATCTTGCCATCATGGATCTTACAGACCAGGACAAGGATGGATAAGAAAGAGCTTCCAGAGAGGCTTTCTCTTGCAACTTTAACCACTCCTAACAGCACATAATTAGGGAGGATGTCCTCCAGTGACCCACTAGGGAGGAGGGAAGGAGGCAAAGGGAGATGGGCAGGGGGAACCAGCATTTAATAAAAGGATGCTCCACTGATCTCCATACTGCAGTTGAGTAGGCACAAGCCAGACAGCACTGGGCCTCATCTGGGAGAGTAATTAGAGGAAATCATCAGGATGCAAAAGCTTCCTCACACGACAGTTGAGTCAGCTGGGCTTCCAGGGCCTGGCCCTTCAGGACTACTGCAATCACTGGGCAGAGCTGCAGTGGCAGCATGGGGAGGCACTACAGAATGGACAGGAGTACAGGAATTAGTTAGATATTCTCCTGTGTGAAGGTTCTGCTTTCATCATAAAATGAGGGCTATTATGAATCAGTGTGTGTGTGTGTGTATGGAAAGAAGGTGGCTGGAGGGACTCAGCTCTCAGGGAACAAGCAGCTTCACAGTGTTCTCTGACCCAGGAAATATTCCCTTCCCAGCTGTGCAAGCTAATCCCCCCCTAGGGACATCCCTTCACACTTTGGATGGGATAACCTCCCTGGAGAGTCAGAGCAGAAATCCCTGCAATGGAGAACTTGAGGCTGCCTGTGCCAAGGGGATCCTTAGCAAATAATTTGAGGCCAACATGTGCTAATGGCTTACAGTGACCATCTTTAAATCAAACAAAAGCAGTATTGTCTAGATAAAATCTGGTGACTGAAATTCAATTTACTGATCAACAAGCTCAGAAGTTCTGGAAGCAGTTTTAAACAATTGTTCTGTTTCACATGTATTCATCTGTGAGAGAGACAAGAGGTGGGAGATGCTTTTGTCTTTTGTGGCATATGCTTTGCTTAGAAAATAAAGTTCTGAGAATCTCTTAAGTGGTAAGAAGCTGGCCTTAGTGACAAAATAGTGACAATTGTCATATTTTACCCAAAGGAAGGGGAAAAAATAATTTTCTAAAGTAATAGCTTGTAATTTGACAGCATGAGTCACTTGTGTTATTATGAGTGAGTCATAAACAGAAGAGGCACCAAAAGAGTTATTTTTCAAAATGTATTAAGATGACAAAGAAACTACATCTCCCAAAATGTTGCTAATAAGGCACCAGGCCATCAAACACGCTAAGCTTATTTGAAATACCAACTCACTACAAGTGCTTTCTTATTGTCTTGGTAAAAAGAAAGGAAAAGGCTGTTTTCAATTATCTTTTTCTATAAAGGCCAATTAGCCTGTCTTTAGTGGAAGCTGGGTCAAACCTCTCATTAGAAGAATATTAAGAAGCCTGGAGTTTCAGTGTTATGATCCAGCCTTCACCAGCAGCAATCCACTCCTGAACTCTCCCACCACCCACAGTTTGGCCACGTCACCAAATACAGCCAATAAAGCTGATTTGGCCTCACTACTTTGTCATTGTTCCTGTGTATGTTCATCTTTTCAAACTTTCTTTCCTCATGTCTCTTCACAAGTCCTCTTTGGATCTGAAGCTGTGGCCGTGTCCTGGTGGATATGTGGGGGTTTGTTCATTTGCTAGATTAATATTTCATTTCATGCTGGGTTAAGAGTGGCCAGTAGAAATAAATAGCCTTTGGTTCTAGCACAATTAAGTATCTCTTGTGAAGAAAAAAGAACTCTGTTGTCCTGAGCATCTGACCCCAGCTGGTGCATTCTCTCTGCCAGCTGGTTCTTGCATGGGAGAAAAATTAATAAAATTGCCAAACAAAGAAGTATTTTCAGCAAGTACCCAAACATTGAAGGCTAAACATCCTCCTTGGAATGCCAGAAGTGGATTCCAAATAAGCAGCTGAACTGAAGGATTATTTTGATAGCGTTGTAGAAATATTGGTCTACTGGAGATGTTTAAAGGTCAGCTGCAGTGTTTTGTGGGGGTTTTGTTGGTGTTACTGGGTTTTTTTGATGCCTGACTACTTAGTTCTGGGCATGATGCTTTCACAGAGCATCACTGACACACTGGGGCTCTAAGAATCTGGGTTACATAGATTACCATCACCACTGCTGTAGTTTCCATATTCCTCCCCTACTGCAAAAAATGGGACTTCTGTGTGGTTTTTTTTTGCATCTCTGGTAAGAGATTCCACCTCGTTCAGCAGGAAGAGATTGATGAATTGAGATAATTGAAGAAGTAGATAGTAGTTGCTACCACTCTCAAATTATTTCATTAACTTATCAACAGAGCTGTCTTGGGGGTGCTGGGAGAGCATAATGTAGTTTAGGCATAAAACATAATACAGCAATTTAGCTTGAGTTCCAGCTTTACTGAATGTGTTTCTAAAAGCAGACAGGTTGGAATCACACTTCTGTCTGATTTTTAGACTTAGGGTTACAGTGACAGTGCAGAATTCTGGAATTATGAGCAAGTTAAAAAGCAGTGCTGAGCTGTAAGGTCACAGAACCTTGTTAGTGCTCACTCCATGATCTGACTTAGCAAATCACAGCTTCATAGTCTCAGCAGTGATGGCATAAATCACTCCCTCTGCTTCATAATACTCTCCCCTTTTATCCTGACTCTTTCAGCTGCTGTTTAGGAAAGGTCTGAAGTGTTTTGTGTCCTTGACCCAGGTGACAGACCCAGCCTGCAGGGTTGGGAGAGCTGGGTACAAGTGTAAATATACCTTCAATGCAGTGACTTATCAAGTGGTAGGATTGACATAAGAGGAACTGTTGTTCCATGAAACACAGTAAAAGTAGGGTGGAAACACATCAGGTGTTTTCACAGTAGTATTTCCCAAGGGGAATCCTGTTCCAGCAGTGAATCACAGAAGTAGGTGGTGTAGAAAGCACTGGACAGTGAACCTTCCCTCCTAAATGGAGGAGGGCAGGGAAAGGCAGTGTGTTTGTGCATTTGGAAATTGCACTAAGCCACAGTTTTGAGTTTAACTGTGGAGTGTTTGATATCAGTGAACTTTAGATACATGACTTTGATAAAAATTAAATTCACAGAATCCCAGAATATCCTGAGTGGGAAGGGACCCACAGGGATCATCCAGCCCAGCCCCTGTCCCTGCACAGACACCCCAACAATCCCACCCTGTGCACCTCTGGGAGCATTGTCCAAACGCTCCTGGAGCTCTGGCAGCCTCGGGGCCGTGCCCATTCCCTGGGGAGCCTGGGCAGTGCCCAGCACCCTCTGAGGGAAGAACCTTTCCCTGATCTCCAGCCTGACCCTCCCTGGCACAGCTCCAGCCATTCCCTCAGGTCCTGTCCCTGGTCAGAGGGCAGAGATCAGTGCCTGCCCCACTCTGTTATTTCAGGAAACCCTTGGAGTGAGCTATTTTCCTTCCAAACCGTGCAGGATTTTTCTATCTGTTATACCTGTGTCTGGCCTCCTGCCTGAACTCAGCATCTTTGTGTACACAAATACACATCCCCTGGGCATTGCTGCTAATGCACCTGCCAGCAGCACTCTTCCCTGTGCCTTAGCAGGTGAGCTGATCTAATGATATAGGAGCACCTGCTTCCCAACCCTGTAAATTCAGGGCTTTCTGGCAAATAGCACTTAATTTGTGTAATAACACTCTTACAGCCCAACAGTGACGGCTTCACGTCCTTCAGACTTATTCAAATATCTCTGCAACCTTATTTAACGACCACACCTTGTCATTCAGGCCCAAATAAAGGAGTTGAACATTTTGCCAAAGGAAGCTTTCCCTGTGCTTTGGCTGATTTGCCCAGGAGGTGTAAGTGCAGCTATTTTGATAGAGCTGGACTGTGTAGTGGGATGAACACATATTTTCATGAAATCTGTCAAATGTCATTTTAAAAGTCATTGAATGTGCTCTACAACAAAGCAGGCAGAATTACAGAGCAGAATGCCTTTTGTGAATGCTATTGTAAATGTGTCACAGCTCATTCTGGCTTTTGCATGTGGGCTTATCTTCAAATAGCATCCTGCTGTTATGAGTAGTGATTGCTATCGTGAATAAAATCTCTTTGGTTTCAGCAACAAAATAAACCACTTTATATATAGAACCCACTGTTGAATAGGACCTTAAATATTTATTTTCCCATTCTTCTTGCCAAAAAATCTTCAAGGTGAAGCCTTTCTTCTAATGAAACAATGTCAGCAGTAAAACCAGGTCTTGAGGCAGTCATGGTTTTAGAAAGGGGAGTCAGCAGCAGAAAGCAAGCTGCTAATGTTACTTGTCTAAATGAAACATCCTTGGAATCCTGTGCTTGGAATGAGGCAATTGTGTCCTACTGTGAGGAGCTTTGTGGTGATCCCAGTGTCCACCAGCATCACCCCCTGTTCCAGGCAATTGGTAACCCCACAGGAAGTACCCTGGCTCCATGTCTTACACATACCTGCTGTGTTTTCACAGACAGAAAGTGTTGCTGCTTTTAAAATTATTAGTGTGAGCTTTGAGATTTTTTAATTGGTAGAGCACTCACAAAAAATGTTTCTTCATATGCTTTGGCAAACCATTACATGATACAAGCCATTATATTGTGTTTTATTATTATATATTATATGCTGTATGGCAGGGATTTGGATTATATGACCTTTAAAAGCCCTTTCTAACCCAAACTCTTCTCTGGTTCTATGATTCTATAAAACATGAATATCTAGTTGTACAATTCACATTTTTCCAAGTTAAATTCTGCAAGAGAAAGCAAAGCTTTTTGCCTCTTAGGCTCACTCTATGAAGACTTTTAGGCTTGTGGAGGATTGGAATAGTTCCAGTTAAGACTAACAAGCCAAAATTTAGAAATAGTTGGAACTAACCTTTGATGAGAGAGGAAAGAAAGAGTCTCCTAAAGGGAGTTCCTAAAGAATTCTCATTGAGGTAAAAGTACATAAGAAGGCAAAAATCTCTGAAAGTAAAATAGATTCACAGCTTCTGAGAAGAAGCCCCAGAAGCACAGCACTGATGGCGTTGGGCAATGCATGAAAATGAGATACAGGGAAGTAGAAAACAACTTTCACTACATCAGGAGGTTTGCATAGCACAGTGAGACTGGCAAAGGAAATAATGTCTTCACTTCCCAGTTTTATGAGAGCCTGCATGTGTGGAATAAAGCTCTGGGAGAAGACAGCAAGGAGGGAGAGGAAGTTTCCTGTGAGTAATCTAACTTAAAAATTGGAAGTTGTCTTAAATTCTGCATCATCTCTCTCTCAGGTTAAATGGTGAATCTTTGTGTGAGCCAGTTTGTTTTGCTGCTGGAACCTGACCATGAAGTTCTTAGACACCGAGTCTCCAGTACTGCGTGTTCAGTTGTGCTTCAGGAGTTCTCTTATCATTATAAACGTCTCTCATTCCATCTGCCTGAACAGATAGGGCTGTGCTAAGTCTGTTATTAATTTTTTAGGTTGTTTCATTCCAGATAAATAAAATATTTAAAGTGAATATTTTTCCCAGCACCTGCAGCTGCTCAAAACCACAGCACATTACGCAGCTGAATTCAAGCAATAAAGACTACTAACTCAAAATACTTCCAGTGCCAATGAGCTTTAGGAACGTTGTCTCTGAGAACAGGTAATTGCTAAGTCACTGTTCTTTGAATACTTCAGGTATATTGGTGTACCTGTACCTCTCATGAGTGACTAAATGATCTATTGATATGAATTTGTTTATCATCTTGATTAGCCTGTTGTTCAGGCTTCCAATTGAGCAGACTTTCCACTGGTTTAATGTCTGCACTCTCAGATAAGCTCCCTTTTGCTCAGTCACTACTGCTGTCCACAGCCAGGCTGGACAGGGCTTGGAGCAACCTGGTCTAGGAGAAGGTGTCCCTGCCCAAGGAACAGGATGAACTTTGAGGTCTCTTCCAACCCAAACCATTCTGGGATTCCAGGATTCCATAATTCCACTTGCTAATTGAAAACTGTAGCGTCAGGAATTCAAGTGTTGCACTCCCAAGCTAACAAAGCCCCTGTAGAAACCTGTACTTGCTTTCCAGTGATGGATTTATGGGAAGCTCCGTCTCTGGAGCAGCTGTTGGACTCGTGGCTCCAAGAGGAGGAAAATGCCCTCCCTCAGAGCCTGCAGTTCTGCAGCTCTACAGCTGCTCATATACAAACTCTCCTGAATGAAGTTTTAGTGGTTTTTAGTTGTTTTTTATCAGCATATCTTGATGAGTGTGGCTGTGCAAATCTGTGGGTACATTTGGTGACTCAGTGTCATTATACGGATTTACATGTGCAAGAAGACAAGTTTGCTGCTGGCATCGTGGGGCCTCGATTGCCTGCAGCTGTGGAATTTGCATGTGCCTTGGATCCTGGTCACTGGTAAAAATGCAGAAGCATTTATCCAAAGTTCATAAATAGCTTCTAATTTTTAATGTAATGGAAATTTAAACATGAAACCATGAGAATTCATTTCACAAGTGTCTAGAGAGAGCTAACAGCCTTGTCTCAGGCATTAAAGCAGGTTTTGTTTGCTCCTGATACCCTTTCACTTGGCTCACCAAGCTTGGAACACAGTTTATCTTGCAGTACTGCATTTGATTAGGTTTGCAGAAATGTATCCCCAAGAAGAACAATTAGATTTAACTCATGATCCCTCCTGGAACTGGCTCTTTCTCCCTCCTTTTTCACTGTGTTTTACTTTACAGGCCATCATCTCCCAGCTGTTTTATACTATTACTTGACCTCCCCATAAAGTAAACATTAACATCTTTATATTTTGTAAGTTACATTTTATGAAATAGTAAAACCTATAAAACTTATCAGCTGAGGACCTACTTGTTTGGATTTTTGTGTGGAGCAGAAAGTAGAAGAAAGGAGGGAAGGAGAGGTTGTTTTGGAGCCCACAGCACTATTTCAGTGCTTGATATAGCACAGTAAAGTATTTTGAACTCTATTGTTGAGAATCCACGAGTGATATAAATCAGAATTATTATCCTTATCTCATCTTTGGGAAGGTTGCAGCACACAGAGAGATGATTTGTCCAAGGCCCCTGTCAGAGCAGTGGCAGAGCTGAAAATAGAACGTGTGTTTGAGCAGGGTTCAGTGCCGGGTCTGTGACACGATCACAGCATGGAGAAGGAGTGCAAATGGAAAATGCTGATGGAGGTGGGAGTCACACAGGGATACAGCTGGGAGTCACCCAGGGATACAGCTGGGATACAGCTCTCAGCAGCTCCCTGAGGTACACTGCTAGCCTTCCATGGAAAGCAATTCACCTGCAGTGTTGAAAGGTTAAAGCCATTGAGGAAACTTGTTGCCAGTCAATGGTCAATAAACCACTTTTAAACTTTAATATCATAACAATACCACTACTTCTGCTTTCCAGCCCGTCTGAGCACTTGAGTACACCACCAGGAGTCAGGCAGAATTCCCCTTTGGTAATGCTGAGTTGTGCAGGGCTCGGGAAGAGGAGAAAGCTGCTCGGTTCTGGCAGTGTGCCCTGCCCCGTGCCAGCACAGCCCTGCTGGGGCCCTGGCACACCCAGGGGTGTTTCAGTCCCTGCAGCTCAGCCAGGCACAGCGAGCAGGGCAGTGCCCAGCTCCAGTGCTGCTGCTCCTGCAGCTGAACTTCTGCAGTTCCACGTGGGAGCTGGTGTTTTATCTGTTCTTATTTGTATTACATTTACAAGTGTTTTACTGTTAATACAGTGCAGTTCATTACCCATGGAAGTGGGAATCTGATTCCACTGGGTACACTGCAGCAGCAGCATTATGTATTTCAAGTGAAAATATGTTTCTGAGTCTGATGTTTGACAGCCTTTCACAATGATATTTAAGTATTGAGCCATTTAAGTAAGCATCAAAACTTGTTATCTGGGATAAACTGGTGTATGTGTTTACTTTCTGCTGGCTTCTTCCCCATTTATTTAGATTTAGAAACCAAAAATGTTGTGCCTGATTCATCCAAGAACTTAAATATGTATCTAAAATTATGCCGAGTTAATTAGTTCCATTTAAAGTTTTTCTGCCCAAATGCATAAACTTTTCAACATACTGCTGTTCCATACTAGATCAGGGCTTTGGCAAGAGAAGGAGATCCATAAAAATTAGTTAATTGCCTAAAATTTTAGTCTGTAATTCAAAAGCCTCCTGCTATGTTTAAAGCCCAAACAACAAATCTTTTTTTCTAATAATTAGCTGATGTGTACATATTCCTGAAGGATACTGAGATGTTTAATCCAGCAGAAAATTGCTGTGTGGTGGACTAGAGGGAAAAAGCAGGACAAAATTTTATTATTATTATTTTTAAAAATGTAGGCAATTATAATTAGACAAGAATAAAGCAATACAGTTAATTAATGAGAGGAGCAGATCTACACAAAGCTTGGTGTGTAGCTAGTACTGAAGTCATCACTGAAAACAGAGTATTTCTCCTGTTGCCAGTAAAATAATCTATTGAAATGGCAGGTTTTATGATTTTATTCTTGCTGTAAGCAGTGAAAAGCAGAATTGCTTGGTTATGGGGTGGTGGGCAGGTTCTTGAGGCTGGCATTGACCTGCACAGGGGTCTGCAGGAAATTCCTGGGCAGTGGAGATGGGATGGAACGAGAGGAGCGTTCAGGCCCCTTCCAGCCCAAAGCAGAGGGGATTCTGTGACCCGAGCAGTGTGAAGAGCTCCCTGCCGAGGGCTGTTTCTGCAGTGGTCCTGCAGGGTGGAACCCAGAAGGGGCATTGCAGTGCTGGTCCCTGGTGAGAGCGTTCCCTCCCAGGGTGCAGCTTCTGCTCGCACCGCTGTGCTCAGGTCTGTGAGTGTGGCTGTGCACAGGGACAGGGCAGCAGGAGGTGCCTTCCAGATGGAGATCATCACTGCAGGCCACGGAGATCATCACTGCAGGCCACGGCACGGCCCAGAAAATCACAACAAGCGCCCCTTACATAACAGCTCTCTGACCTAACATCGTTTCACTGCTGCAGTGAGCTGGGGAGGAGGAGGAGGAGGGGCTGGAGTTTGTGTTTTGTCTGTGCATTTTTTTCTCCATTTGCATGAAAGGACAACACTAGAGCAGTAAGAAAAAAAACATAGATAAGTCCTGGAATGGTAACAACGAACAGATTTCAGCAGCCTTGTCTGCAGAATGAAGTGTCTGCCCAGAGGGAAGAGGAGGAATTTAAAAGGATCCCCAGTGTGTGCTGCACTAGGGTTAATGTTAGTAATAAATCTAATGATGATGTAATTGGAGTGTTTTCCCCAATTTGCTTTATTTTAAAGAGGAGATGCAGGCAAACCCTGTACTGCTGTTTAGGATTTAGTGCCCAGCATCAGTGTCTGTACAGCCTGTTTCACAGGCTAAGGGCACAGGCTGGTGCTGGAGGTGCCCAGCTCTCCCAACAAAATGAGGGTGACAGTGGCGAGGAGGAGGAGGGCGGTGAAGTTTGGCTCTGATTTTACTGCTGAGAATGACAGTGTTTCCTATCAGACAACAAACTCACATTAGCTATCCTTTGGTAAAATTCTTGTGGAGGTTAATCTGGCTGGGAATGCAGAATTCTTTCCAGAACAGGGTAAATGTGTTTGCAGTATTCACGGTTGGTTATTGATGTCCCACCTGAACCATGTGCCAAAAGGGAAGTGAGAGCTGCTGCTTAGCTGTCCCTCTCAGAGAGAGCAGTGTCACCTGCACATCGTGCTCTCATGGATGTGATGCTGGGGTGATGCTGTGCTGGGCCATGTGAATTCCTCAGCTGGGATGCCAGCTCTGGTACCTGGGTGTCTGTGGGACACCCTGATCTGACCCAGTGTGACGCAAAATTACATCCCTGGAACTGCTGCAATTCTTGCTGACAAATCTGCAGCAGGAACGTGTGTGTCTGATTGTGCAGACACAGTGTGACCCAGCAGGCTTCTTATCATCTTTACATATAAATCTGTGTCACACAGAGCAGTCTGCAGGCAGCAGGGGACATGCTGCAAACACATGAGCAAAACTGAGCTCTAAAGCCTGACTTTGCCCTGCAGACACTGCCAGCAGTTCTAGCCTGGGTTGTTATTGTTAGATTGTGAGTTGTTATCTCTGCTAACCTTGGAAATAATTCCAGCAGTGGGGAGAGCTGCTGAAAAGGACCCTGACAGAAAATATTTGCTTCCCACATGGATGTTGTAAATACACAGGCACAGATAAAGTAACCTTAAACGAAGGGTAAAAGTCTGGCTCATTGTAAGTCAGTGATAAAACCTCCAGGATGGAATCTCACAAAATAAGTTTTAGACCATTGCATAGAAATGATAATATGAAGAGAAAATAAATTTTTAAAAATACATAAAATTCTGGAGCAGTTGATGAAAAGTGTTGCAGACTAAATGCTGTGACCTTGAGACATGAAATAGTTAAATATCCCATTTCCAGAAATACTCTTAGAGGTCAGTCTTAGGCTGTAAGGATATGGGCCATGTCCTCTGTTCTAGAAGGCGTGGCATAATTGTATATTGAATTTGGCAAACTGGGGAGGTGCAAAACCAAAGAGCTGAATTCATGTGGATGTGGGAATTGCTACCCCATCTCTGGCAGGGATGCAGAGGGAAGCTGATGAGCCCATCCTGTTCCCCCCTATGGAGAGAAGGCAGCTGGGATCCTCCCTGGAAAGAGGGAAGAGCTGATGTTACCCAGCTTTATTCACAGGCAGCATCTGAATGTCTGGAGAGAACTTTTGTTCAGCAGGCAGTGCTTTGTGTGATCTGGAGGAAGATGTTTCCTTGGGTGCCTCCCATCCAGTTGGGCTTAGCAGGACAGGACACAAGTGACTGCTTTGTAAACGTCACCTGCAGGGTGTTGAACTCAGTTTAACTTTGGGTTTTGTTTTTTGCTCTGCTGGCAAATGTACAAGCCCTTGGGGAGAACTTGCTTTAGCTTTCTGGTAGGTGATTTGCACTGAGGACATTTCCCTGTGCCACTCAAGCCCACAGTGACAGTCCCACTGTCAGGAATGTTCATTATTGCTGTGGTGTGGCCTATGCCAGTGAAACCTGGTGCTGTGTTAATCAGCCCTGAATATTACAGGGGGAATATCCCCTGCCTCTTCCTGATCACTGCTCAGAGCTGCTCTGTAAGCATGCAAGGAACAAATAATCGTAATTACAAGGTATTTTGAAAGCTAGTAGGATGAATTGGTATTTGTTGTTCTTTGAACTTTAGAATTATTCTGCTAATAAGTGTATTGAATCTTTTTTAAGGTTAGAGAAAGTTCAGACTGTGCAGATGCATCTGGAGTGCCAATACCCAGCCCACAGAGTGCCAGCACCCTCAGTGAGACTTCGTGTACTCTGCTGAATGCTTTCAGACCTGGGGAAGAGCACTGCAAAAGAGCCAGGTGGTGTTTATTGCATGAGGGCTCTATTTATATGAGAGCTTTTCATTACAGGGGAGGAAGGACTTCTGTCCTCTTCTGAATGTTAAAGCCAAAGGACTTGTCAGCACTCTCTGATCTCCATGGTGCTGCTACCTCAAGTTCTTCTTTGAATGGCCTTTTCTCTACTTGTTTAGGATTAATGTAATATAACCTTCATTAGTTTTGCTGATTGATGTTTGATTTGCATTTATCTTCCTTTTCATCCACAATGAATTTCTGCTAGGGGTTCCAGAATCATAATTTTGGTTAATCTAGGGTGGACTGTATCTGGAGCTGGCAGTGCTGGGTTAATGGTTGGACTTGATGATCTTAGAGAGCACTTCCAACCTTAATGATTCTACGATTCTGTAAAAATTAGGACTGTAGAGACCATGAATAATCATTTAGTTCTGCTTGCCCCTCATGCAGAGGAGGGTAAGGTAAAGCTACTCTGCTCTTGAGAGATGCTTTATTTAAGCTCACTCTTAAAAGCTGTGGCCAAGGAGTGTCTTGGGTTACCCATTTGCTGGAGCATGCAGCAAATGCATGTGTGATGGATGTCCCAGACTTCTGGAACCTTAAAGTATCCCTGGCTCTGCTCATGCCATGGGGAAGAGAGGTGGGTTTTGTGGCTTTGGAGGGGAGGGGGCTGGCCTAGGATCCTCCTTGTATTTTCTTCTACTATTTAAAACTGTCATGCACAACAACCAATATTGTCCTTACTGCAGTGCTTGGAAAACTTGACTTTTGTGTTCTTTCCCCTTCCAGCACAACCCAAGCTCTTTCCTCTGGTTAAGATTCCAAGCAGTGCATGTTTTCTGCCACAGCCAAACCCAAGATGTAGCACTCCAAGTGATGCCCTACCTCCACAAAGTAAACATGGAATAATTGCTTCCCATTTCATGTGTGTGAATCTCCTCTTAACACAGTCTGCCATCAGATGCTTTCCTCTGAGCTGCCAGAAACTCCAGTTCTGTTTTTCCCCACAGTGTTCTGTGAACACTTATACTCACAATTTGGTATTTCTCATTTGCAGTATTTTTTTTTGTGGAGAGTTTTATTTTAGTAACACTAAAACATCTATAATGTGTGAAATAAAATGTAGTTTTCTCATTAGTATCTCAGTGAAAAGGGCTAGAAAGGGAAGGGATGAGAGTGGTTGACGAGAAATCAAGGTGTTTCTCAGACAGAGCATATTTACTTTGGGAATCAGTGAGGGAATTCCTCAACAGTGTGGAGCTGGAAATCCACAAGCTTTGTTCCTCTGCTCCTGTCCTACCACTGTGCCCACACAGCTCAGGCAAAGCCTTAACAGAGCTGGGTTTTGTTCAGTGGAGCACCCTCACCAATAGTCACAGACTGGTTTGGGTTGGGAGGGACCTTAAAGCCCACCCAGTGCCACCCCTGCCATGGCAGGGGCACCTTCCACTGTCCCAGGCTGCTCCAAAGCCCATCCAGCCTGGCCTTGGACAGAAAAGTCCCTTCACATTTTAATTTTATCTTAGTTAACAGCACATCACTGACATTTCCATAACAGCCAGGTCTGGACTTGTCACATAAAAACCCAGTGGCTGGGAGAAGACCCTGGATGCCTCCTTCCTTCAGGTACAATATGCATAAACCCCTGGGATGCACTGAAACATTTCCATTTCATTATCAATTATTAACCTTTCATGGCTCTTACCTTTCTGCTCTTGGAGCAGAGTGTTTCTGAGCTCTGGAACCAAGAGCCTGGAATTGGTTTTTACAGCTGAGATTTGGAAAATGAAAGAGCCACACTCTCCTGCATACTGTGAAGAAGTGAACAGAACAGAATGAACAGTTTTTCTGAGGTGGAAGTAGGTTTCATGTTCTGATCTGCACCCTGATATTGATTATATCATTATATATAATAATCTACATTTCACATGCATATAATAATAATTATATATTTGTAACACATAATTCTACACGGGTCAGCACACAACATCAACCTCTTGGCCTCAGTTAGCTGTAGTCCTGTCCAAAGCTGCTGGAATTCTAATTAATTTCTCACTGAAATCAATGGAAATGTTTTCATTGATTCAGATTGAACTGTTTCAAATGAAAGCATCATCCTGTCCATGCTCATTTGCAGATGTTTATCCAGACATTTCCTTAACGTAGTTCTGTGGGGTCTTATATTTCCTATGTTTTGATTTTGGGTGTAAATGTTGTGTGCTTTGGTTTTGATTAATTTTTTGGTATGTGTCAGAATTGTGGAAGTTTCTTCCTAACCTCACTTTCCTAATGATAAACATTGGAAGGAGATCAAACCAGCCCTGTATCTTCAGAAATGTATGGCCTGCCTTGATAGCAGCCTATCAGAGAATGTCAAGAACATAAAAAATTACAGCTCTGCTCTCCTGCACGTCAAGCAGCTCTCTGGGAAATAAAGAGCCAAGAGGAATTTAAATACAATCCCTCACTGCAGCAGCTGAGACACAGAGTGTTGGGAGGGAAGGGAGGGGAATCCATTCTGAGTGGGAGAATCCTCCTTAATGAAAATTGCTGATTCACATGCAGTGAGCAGACAGCTGCCAGGGTTTAAGGCACTAAATATGCCCAGCTGTTAATCACTCCCCAGCTGGCACTTGCCTGTGGACTCGCTGGAGCTGCCAAAATGCAGTGGATGCCTGGGCTGCAGACACCCACTGCTGGCATTTCCCAGCACTTTCACCACTGCTGCTGCTGCTTGGGCTGAATATTCAGCACCCACATGAGTCTGCCTTCCCCTCTGCTGGGAGAAATCAGCACCAGCCACAGAGCAGCAAAGAGCAGCAGGGCCTGGGAGCATCTGAAAGTGCTGCAGGAACACCAGTGAAAACTCATTTCTGGATTGTGGTCTTGTATTGGGTTTTTTAGATAAACATGGCTGCATCTAAACTGGGACATCAGGGGCTGCAATCCAGACACCAGTGGTGCTCTCCTGCCATCCCCATTTTAATGTAGCCCTACAGCATGCAAGAGCAAAAGAGACACTTCCCAAAAGCACCAACCAGGACCTCGAGGCGAAGGTCAGTTCTTTCAAATGATGGACTCATACCAAAAATATCCAATCCCAAAGGCATCAGTGAGTGTAGGGTCATGACAGTGGCATGCAGGTGACAGGCAGGATTCTTTCAAATGAAGTAGCATCAAAAAGAAAGGTATTAAATTGTTCTGCCTTCAGATGGGAGTTTTGGTAGAAGTTTTAATAAGACAAGTTTACCATGAGACACTCAAGCTCTTCTTTAAGCAGTGAGTCTTAAGGAGCAAATTGAAGAAAAGATTCCTGTTACAAAGGAGAATAGCCAGAGGAGGCTGAATGACAGGGAGACAGGGCATGCAGCCTTTGTGACCTGCTCTGCAGTCCTGCCAACATCAGAAGGGTCAGGGACACTTGGAAATGATGGTACAAGCTATAAATATTCACCTGCTTCCCTGAGTCTTCTAAAACTGTAATTCCTGTCTTGGGCTGCTCATCTGCTTCAGAAAATAGGAGTCAGTAGTAAACACCAGCCACTTGCCAAAATCATCTTGACTGTGGGAGGAACAAATGAGACTTAGATTTTAGCAGCTATTGTCCCTGGGTTTTTGTGTCTGCCACTGTGACACTTGATTTGCAGTTTGGAAACTTTGCTGTGCTGACAAAAGTCTGCCTGTAATGAGGAGGAGTTGGGAGTTTTTCATCCTTTATTCTCTGCTGAGAGCTGGCAGCTGGTCATGCTGCTCCCTCGCTGTGCAGAGCCAAGGCAGAGCTGAAATGGTGCCAGTTCCTGGCTTTGTTTTGTGGTGCCTTTTTTCCCTGCAGGTACTGTGCTGAGCTCATTTTAAGCTATCTTTTGTATTACATTAAGAATACGCTGGAGTTGTGGAGATTCTTCCAAACATCATCTTCTGAGTGCCAGATTTCAATATAGTTGTGTTTTATGTCGAAAAGAACCAAAGCCAACTCAGAAGCAAACTGGGAAGCTGTTCCCAAATCCTCAATCCCATGAGCACTCAATGTGGAACTCACTCTTCTCCCTTCCCTGGGATCCTCAGTGGGGCTGGGGTTTCTGTTTGTCCTGAATGAGAACAAACCCATGTTCACGTAGGATGTGCCTGTGCCCTATGACAAAATGAATTTGTATTTAAAATGTGCCACTTTGTGCTGCTTGGCTTGCCTCAAAGGGAGGTTTTCAGCCATGCAATGAGGCAGTACCTTCCAATTATTGTGGGCCAAGTAGAAAGTTCTCAGTTTCAGAGGGTTTGCCCTTGGGTTTTTATTTTGCCTCTCTGAAAATAACAGTGTTCTGCTTTCAGACACCTGCATGGGTGATTCTAGATCAGAACTGAGAGGGACCCTCAGCCCTGGGTGTCCCTGGGTGTCCCTGGGTGCAGGGAGAGTCAGAGCAGGACCCAGGCTTTGCTTGGGGGGCCCAGCAATGGCACCAGAGGAGCAGGCAGGGCCTGAGCCCAGCAATTCCCCTGCACAGGAGGCACAACTTGTGCCCTGGGCAATGCCCAGCCCTGAACAGAGACCAGAGAGGGGCTGGAATCTCCTCCCTGGGGACATTCCAGAGCTGTGTGCACACAATCCTGTGCCCTGGGATGGCCCTGCTGGAGCAGGGAGGTGGCACCAGATGTCCCACTGTGCTCCCTTCCAGCCTGACCCATCTGTGATTCTGTGATTTGAAGTAAATATTGATGTATTATAGAGAAAAACATACATTCTACAGATATAGTCTGTATTGGCCCTTTGTGGAGGTTGTGACAAGGCAGACAGAGACTTAATATTTTGAGGGTAAAACCGCAGGAGTAGTTTTTCAGAGCTTTCTTGATGATAGAATCACAGACTGGTTTGGGTTGGGAGGGACCTTAGTGATCACCAAGTTCCAATCCCCCTGCCATGGACAGGGATAATTGCTTCTGCAGCCACTGCTGCCTTGAGAAATGTTCAGAAGTGTTCATACTTTAGATAGATAGAGAACACTCTGTCAAGGGATTGGAGAAGTGGAAGGTATGAAACAGGGATTTCAGACAATGTCACCTTCTCCTCCCAGTCAGGTTTTTGCAGAGGTTACAATGCCTGTAACCTGTGTGCCTTGCACTGCTGTGATTGCTTGCTTTGATAGGGTGGTGCCAGGGGAGGATTGGGTTTAAAAAAAACCCACTGTGAATAACAACTGGAGCTAAAAATGGATCCAGGCACTGTGATAGTGAGTGTTGCTCTGTCAGAGCCCTCTTTGGCTCCACAAACCAAAATGTTGGCAGGTCTGTTCCTGCTGCATGGACAGCTGTGCCTCAGTCAAGAGTAAGAGAAAGGCAAACCACGGGACATGGCAGTGATGTCAAATCCTGCCTGTCACCAGGCCTTCATGTCAGAAGTTTAGGTGTCCATCAGGCTTCACAGACCTTCCCCTCAAAGAGAAGGAGGCCTGGTTATAACCCAAGAGGCAGCAGGCAGACAGGGGATGGATAGGAGCATCCCCTCTGGAGGGGCCTCAGCAGGGTGTATGGTCTGGTGGTCCAGGGAGGTTCTGCTGGCCCTGCCTTGGCAAGACACCCTGCCAGGGCTCACTGAGCAGCTGGTGAACAGCATGCACTGCTCAGCCTTTACAGGCAGTAGGCATTACACTTGTGCAGTGCTGTCAAATTAGGATATTTCTGGGGCTGCAGTGGAGGCAGAATTTTGGGCGAATGTCACTGTCAAAAGTTTGGGTGAGACGAAGTTTGAGGATATATTCTTGGAATGATGCATTTAAATTAAGCCTCAGTTCTCCTTTTTTTGGTCTAGACCAAAGGCTTTTTGGTCTAGGACCAGAGTTAATTCCTGGAGCTGTGATCCCCTTGGAATTTCCCAGGGATGGGAAAAACAGGAACCTTAACAAGAAATTAGGGAGAGGCACCTGGATGTGCAGGAGCTGTGTAATTGCAGTCAGGCAAGTGGAGCCCAAGGAAGGGAAAGATGTATAAAGAGAGTACAGGCAGAAACTCTGTTGTCCCTTGTTTTGACTCATTATGGGAAAAGAAAAATGGCAGGATGGAAATGAGAGACCAAAAAAATCTTTATTTTAGTATGAATATAGGAATCTGTGTTCAGGATGTATAAGCATAAATTCATTTAGTGCCAGTGATTATATAGGAAATGGAGGATCACTTAACTATTTTAAAGTTCAGGATGTTGTTAAAGAGAGGAAAAGGAAAGTTCTCTCCTCTCTTTGGAGTTTTTATTTTATGAGGTGGGAGGACAACAGTGTAAATACAGATTTGATTGGAGACAGACTCTTTAGTCAGATGCTTCATGTTAAACTGAATTGCCTTTAGTAACTTCAGGTATATAAAGGAATATAAAATTTAATGAAACATTAATATAACAGGCTTTTGCCACCAGAGGCTTTGCACCATAAAAAGTGCAAAGGTTAATGGCATGAGAAACAAAGGGCTTCACATCCTGATTAAACCAAACCCTTTCCAGTGTGTTTCCTGTTCTCCATGGGGCACCAGCCCTTGTGCTGGGATCTGCCAAGGTTACAGCCTTTGTTCTTTATTACCCTTTGTGATAAAAATACCCCACTGTTCTCGTGGTGCCAAGCTCCTGGTGAAGGCTCTGGGGCTGTTGGGCACACGAGGAATGGAGAATTCAGGTTTTGGCCTCGCTGCAGAGAGTGCCACTGGTATTTCTGCCAGAGCAGTGGTCTGCTGTGCTGCAGGATGGGTCACACAGGATGGGTGTCA
This sequence comes from Aleadryas rufinucha, assembly GCA_013397815.1. Lineage (NCBI taxonomy): Eukaryota > Metazoa > Chordata > Aves > Passeriformes > Aleadryas > Aleadryas rufinucha. The sequence goes on along the minus strand of VZTH01008228.1, from coordinate 15,660 downwards.
CCCATCAGCAGGGGCTTTGGAAAGAGAGGTGTATTCAAGCATTTCACATCTCATGAGGCCTTGCTCTGCCCTTCCCAGTCCCAGTGGGAGTGGGAGGCTTTTTTTGCTCTGATCCAGTTTGATGACAAACTGTAACCAGTGTAAAATAGCAGCAGGTTCTGCACCACACTCTGCTCAGTCCATTGCTGTACATTGATTTATCTACTTCTTCCACTGTTGTTTATTTTCAAGTCCTAATGTAGTTGCTTGCTCTATTATATTGGAATTAAAATCCAAAATATCTGAAGCAAACTACAGTGGACTTCTAACACAAATGGTCAGGAATCATGAACAAAAATAGAATGCAATTGGTAACAGTAAACTGAGCACTGTGGGTGATTTATTCAAAAAAATCAGGTTCTACTTGGCTGCCAAAGCAGGGAGATTAACCTCCATGGTAAAACAAGGGTTTAGTTGACTATATGAATTTCTTTGGCATTTCTACATGAATAACATTAGTCACTGGTGGTAAAAATATATTCTGAGCCAACTTCTTTTTTGTTTTCTCCTATAATTCATTAAATAACGCCATAAATCAGTGGGGAAAATCTGAAGGCATCTGATTTATGTTTAAAGAATGAAAAGTCTCCAAACTCTATTCAGAAAGTGGTGGAAACTAAGGGTACCTGTGTGAAGTAATAGTTAGCTTTTGTCAAGCACTTTCTGTCAAAAGATTTACAATTTCCCAGAAGAAATGGAGTCAGGGAAATGAAGTGTGCCAGATGTCTCAGTCATTGAGTGACAAAATCAAAGCCTCTCTTAGCATGTAATACCTGAGAGCAGAGCTGCAGATGATTATAAATATATTGATAAGTTGTCAAAATGATCTTTTAACTACTACACTTGACTATTCAAGCATATTCTATTAATTCTCTATAAACCAGTAATTAAATTGATTCTTCTTTACTACTTCTTCAAGGTATTCCAGTTCTTTAAAGCCCCCTTGGCTTCCTGATGTGCCTGTTGATAACCCTTTGATCTGCCCAGCAGAACTCTGAATGCTGATAAGTGTTCATGTTTTGGGAGAGAGCTGCAGACACAGGGGTGTGGTTGTGCACTGAAAGCCTTTCCAGGTGAGTTTGTGTTGCAGTGAGGAATGAACACATTCTCAGTGCTCCTCTGCATGAAAACAATCAGTTGTCAGCTTTTCATGATCTTTTGTGTGAAGCACAGAGAGGCAGGTACAAAACACAGCATTTTGAGTGGTTCCACGAGGTGACAGTGAGGGTAAGAGAAAGGGGAGTTACTGGTGCAAGGCATCCTCAGTGTCTGCAGCTACTTGGCCCAAAAGGAGGGATTTGAGATCACTTCCTGGCCCCTTCCCCTCCGAGGTTTGCATGCTCTTAAACCATGGGGGTTCTGATGCTTCAGTAATGTTCTCTGCCAGATTTCCTTCTGGAGGGCATCACTCTGTCTCTTCAGTTTTCTATGAGCTTATTGCATTCTCCATGACAGAAACTCTTCCTTTGGTACTGTCTGGACACTGTGGCATCTGCTCTGCAAGGAAGATTCCCAGGCATGTGGCTCTATGGACAGGGAAAAACAACTGCAGTAAAGCTGTCTGGATAGAATAAAGATCCAGTCACTGCCCCCTCACTGCTCCCTTTGCTGATATCCTGGGATGAGGGATGAGGCTCAGCACACAGGGGATGCCAGGCAAGACACACAGCTGGGAAGGTGTCTTCTCTCCTTCAGAGACACACTTCTCATCATTCAAACACACCTTTGAAAGGTTCTTTCCAGGCTTCCAGAATAGGAAGGGGATCCACTGGGGGGACAGGTGGAACAGATGCTGGGTGCAGGTACAAACTGAGCAGCTCCTGAAAGCTCCACCTGCACAAATCAGTTCCCACCCGACCTCTGCATCCCTTCACCTTCCTTGCACTGCTCTGTTCCTTCACAAAAATATTATTGCATTGAAGGCAGAACAAGGCAGGGGACAGAAGTACCTTGGCTCCAGCACAGAGAAGACAGATTTGCTCTACAAGCTTTGTCACCTGGAAAAATTTGCAGTTTTCTGTGATAACAAATAACACATGGAGCAACAGGAAATCTGCCAAGCGTGGCAGAGGCTGTAAGTCACCACTAACAGGGGCACTTTATCAGTGACAAGGCGTGAAGGGAAGGAAACACAACCACTGTGGCCCCACTGCATGTGAGCTCAGAGCTTGAGAGACATCTAGAACCCACACAAGTCATAAAGATTGAAAGCAATGTGTTAAACCCAGCAACCACAGAAGTGATTAACTCCAGGCTCATCCCAATGCAGGGCACTGAGAGCCTGAACCAGAATGGAGCAGGTGCAAACCACTCAGATCTCACTGCCCTGTTTTGGAGAAATACTGCACAGTGTTCATCAATCCATCACTGTGTGCCATCAGAGCTGGGCTTCCTTTGCAGAGAACAAAGAGTATTGGACAGCAGATAAAGTGTTAGTGGGAAGGAACCTTATGAAATGGAGGAGCAAAAGGCAATCCAACGCTGGCAAACCGGGAATTCCTTGACTCTGCCTCGCAGCCAGAAGAGCTGAGTGATTACTGGGGCTTAGGACAGCACTGGGATCAGAATGGAGTTGCTGCATTAGACCCATTTAGACAGAGTCACTAGACAGTTCTTTAAGTTGGAAAGAACTGGAAATTCATAATTACTTTGGCTTTATCCAGAAGTGTAATGTATTTAATTCTTTCCCAGTGCTGGACCAGGCGGTCAGTAATTACACTAATAGTGTTATCTCCCTTATTAAAGCATGTCTTATCTAAGTAATAATGCTAATTTATATGCATCTGGTGTAATTTGAGCTTTCAGGACTTTTTATGATCATATATATGGTTTTGTCTTTCTTTTGATTCTTCCTGACTCCTTAGCCATAATGTCTTTCTTGGTTGACAAAATGCCATTTTTATCTCTAGGTTTGAACTGGTTTTTAGCAACAAGGGTAAGTTATAATTCTAAACAAGAGTGTGAGTCTGACCCAAGAGTTCTGGCTCTCCCCTGATCTCTGCTGGCAAGGGTGAGGCTGCTCCAGCTGTGAAATATCCTCGTGCATCACATGCTGCTCCCAGTATTCCACTTCAGGCAAACAGTGGTTTTCATAAAAGCTGCCCCAAGTTTGCTTGGAATCTTCACATTTCTTAGATTACTTTTTAAATAAAGGAACTGTTGTGACAGCTTGTACTAAGCTATCTACAAAAAGCTATTTCTCTTTCACTTGAGTTTGCACTTGAATTTTCTTGTTGTGCTGATTTGTGACACGTTTGGTTTAATGATGATACTTCCCATGAACTTGTCACCTTTTATCCAAGAGTTTTTCCTTTGTAGCTATCCAGGCTTTTTGAGTGCATTTGCTGAACTGTGAGATTGAAATTTAAATTACTTCAGTGCCTTTTATAACCCTTATAAGTATTAATTATATTTCTTAATTATCTTTTTCAGCGTTTAGGCATTTCACAGATTGGGAAATAGATTTTTCAAAGAGAAAGTCTTGATTATACAATGCAGCTTGTTGTTTCTTTCTCCATAGGAATTTAATTTTTATTGAAGTCATTAAAACCATTCATTTTTGATTGAAAAAGCTACACTTGGACCTTTCAGAAGTGCAACCCCCCCCTTGTCTCCTGGCAATTCCAGATCACTCCTCTCATTTGCCTGTTTTCCCACAGGCACTGGCCACCCTTTGGGTACCAGGGGACACTGGCCCACCCTAATCCCAGTGCCTTTTAAGTTATTACTGTAAACAATGGTTGTATCCATTAAAAATTCCTCTTAATCTGCCTGATTCTCTGCAGGAGTGAAGCTGTGTAGTCAAAATGCTGTAAGACATCCCCATTCCCATGGCAGCCTGCTCGCTCTGGCTTGATTATTATTTACATACAGCTTTTAGAGAAAAGTGTTACTCCAGTGAGTATCTCCAGTTCTCAAGTGAGATCTGTCTTTTGCTGTGAGAATTTAGATAAACATTCACTGTGTAATGAAATACCCACAATTTTCACTGGAGCAAAAGGACCAGATTTAGTCATAATTACGCTGTACTTTGGGCCATGTGCAAGATCCTGATTCAATTCAGAGTGTGAATTAAAGTGGAATCTTTCTGCTTTAAAAAGAATTGACCCAAATTCCAGATCGTTCCTTGGGAATGCCTCCATTCCCTCCCACCCCATTCACCATGAAAATTATTAAAGTCAGAGCTTCATCCTGCTGAAGGGAAGAAGAAGGGAAATGTTTAGGATCAGAGGAAAGGTGATGGATTTGGAACCAGAGTAGGGGGACATTTCCCATCAGCTCAACAGAAAATCCTGATAGGAATTGCTGAAGTAAAAAAATGTAAGGGACCTTTGGGACCAGCAATCAGAGAAAGGGCAGCGAGTGCAGCACCACAGGTCTGAGGGGTTTCCAGAATTTCTAATCCCATCCTTGTACAATAAATTGTTTTAATGTAAAAGTTCCATGTGGAGGCCCCAGGGAGAGCTCTCCAGGAGCCCCATCCTTGTGCAGCAGGGAGCAGGACCCAGCCTGGCCCTGCCACAGCCATGGGGACACCATGGAGAGCTGCCCCTACCTGGGCATCTCTGCTGAGCTCCAACTTCCACGGCTCCAGTGCCCTGCTCCAGAAGGGAAATAACATTTAATTCATTTACTCATCACTCAGGAAGCCGTGGGGACTTGACCCCAGGCACCCTGAGACTCAGAACATCCTTCCTCTGCAGATACCGTGGTTCAAACGTGGTGCCAGAGACAGGGAAGAAAGCAAAATTCCATCTTCTTCTTTAAAAAACAGGAAAAGTGGGCTTCCCTGTGCTGCACCAAATGTTCCTTGTCCTGAGGGGAGGAATTAACTTTTCTGTGTCTGTTTGACTCTGCCTCTTCATACAACTGGAAATCCTGGGAAGGCTGAGTTACATCTACAGAGAAAGGACTAATAAAAATGTGGGTTTACTTTGAAGAGATAGCAGCGGTTTCACTTTTCCTGGGGTGCTGATAGCCTGTCAGTGGAAAATGTAGGCTTGGACAGTCTGGGTATGATTTATCTTCCTATGAAACCTGGCATGAATTTCCCAAACACTTCTAGTTCATGATAACACATCTTTTATTCCACTTCCTTCCATTGTTAGACAGAAAACATCACCTGATGAGTGGCCACAAAGCACAGCATGAAAAGTTCTCCAACCCAACTTTTACTATGCACAAGTGAAAACAAAGAAGTTTTATGAGTTGGGCCATGTTGGAAATATTAATTTTACATGTGTTCATCAAATAAATGGCACTGAAGCCACCAACTTCAGCCATTAAATGTACCCCTCTTAGTGCTCTTTAGGATCAGCAATCACCGAGTGTTCTTTCAGCTCTGACAGCTAAAAAGTTTTAAATGAGAGAATAATAAACATTAAAGAGTTAATTTTTCTGTTTTAATTAATTGATAACTACTGTATTTAAAAAATACAAAAAACCCCAACCAAGTATCTGAATTCCCAGCATTTTAATTGCCACAGAGATGATTATGGTGACCCAGAAACTTTAAACTTTTGAGGTCAGAGCAGTAGGGTGTTCTTAAAAAGCAGTTCCCATCTGCTGTGTGGTGGTAGTTGCTACAGACTGCACAAAAATGTCCTCAAACACCAACTAACTAACCAACCAAAGAGAATAAATGAATCTGTAGAAATGTAGAAATGAAAAGAAATTCAGTGATGCCTTATCCACCCCAAGCTCTTGGGTGTAACAAAAGTTTCCCCACATTTGCAGAGCTCAAATGTCTTTTTATTTATTTTACTTTTGTTCAGCCAAGCATAAAAGCCGGGATGTCACAAGAAAATAAAGTGTACNACTAATAAAAATGTGGGTTTACTTTGAAGAGATAGCAGCGGTTTCACTTTTCCTGGGGTGCTGATAGCCTGTCAGTGGAAAATGTAGGCTTGGACAGTCTGGGTATGATTTATCTTCCTATGAAACCTGGCATGAATTTCCCAAACACTTCTAGTTCATGATAACACATCTTTTATTCCACTTCCTTCCATTGTTAGACAGAAAACATCACCTGATGAGTGGCCACAAAGCACAGCATGAAAAGTTCTCCAACCCAACTTTTACTATGCACAAGTGAAAACAAAGAAGTTTTATGAGTTGGGCCATGTTGGAAATATTAATTTTACATGTGTTCATCAAATAAATGGCACTGAAGCCACCAACTTCAGCCATTAAATGTACCCCTCTTAGTGCTCTTTAGGATCAGCAATCACCGAGTGTTCTTTCAGCTCTGACAGCTAAAAAGTTTTAAATGAGAGAATAATAAACATTAAAGAGTTAATTTTTCTGTTTTAATTAATTGATAACTACTGTATTTAAAAAATACAAAAAACCCCAACCAAGTATCTGAATTCCCAGCATTTTAATTGCCACAGAGATGATTATGGTGACCCAGAAACTTTAAACTTTTGAGGTCAGAGCAGTAGGGTGTTCTTAAAAAGCAGTTCCCATCTGCTGTGTGGTGGTAGTTGCTACAGACTGCACAAAAATGTCCTCAAACACCAACTAACTAACCAACCAAAGAGAATAAATGAATCTGTAGAAATGTAGAAATGAAAAGAAATTCAGTGATGCCTTATCCACCCCAAGCTCTTGGGTGTAACAAAAGTTTCCCCATATTTGCAGAGCTCAAATGTCTTTTTATTTATTTTACTTTTGTTCAGCCAAGCATAAAAGCCGGGATGTCACAAGAAAATAAAGTGTACAAGCAGCGTGGAAGGCAGGCATTCCCTGAGCTGACAGTGGGGAGATTCTGGCTGAGCTGGGCTGCAGGACCAGGGTAAGTCACTGTCTTAGCAAAGGAAGGGTTTTGGCAGCAGCTGTTTGACTCTGAGGAGGTTGATGATGATATTCTGCTCTTGAATAGAAAAAAAGTACAGAACCAGCAGGTCAAATCAGCCTATTTCTGTTAAAAGGAAGGCTATAGAAATATTCCTGTCACAGCATTTCCAGTGGCCACCTCTGCAGGAAGGGAGCAAAGCTGGTTTGGAGGGCATGGGGAAAGGAGCTGAGAAACCCAGAGCAGCTCCAGCTCCTGACTGGGATCCAGTAACAGCAGCACGAGTCCAGTCACTGAGCCTGACTCAGGCAAAGCTCTCCCTGCAGCCACAGGCATTGGAACTTGGTAAAAATGGGTAATTGTAATGCCAGGTCTAATAGTGCTTGTTATATTATCTACTACATTAAATCCCTGACAAATATTTAATGGGATTAAATCTGTCTTCTGCTCTAGATTTATATAGCACTGCCAGGGCATAAACTTCATTAAAGCTCCATGTAACAGGTATTTGAATCCTTACTAGAAAGTCTCATTTCCCAACATCACATCAGTTTTAGCTTCTCTATTTTATCCCTATTCAATCATCACTTCCCATTAATTTATGTTTTTGTTCACTTCCCTCAGTTTTAGCTACTTCTCAGGTACTTATTTCAGCAGCTCTGTACTCAGGTTCCAATCCAATCCCATGCTTTATGTACAGGACTCACTCTGTGCCTGGCAAGGAGCTGTATTTCCTCAGTAACTGTTAAAATCAATGAGACCTGACAGATTCAGTGCAAAAGGGAACTGTGTTTCTTACAGGATTGTACTCACAGAACACACAACTCTCTCTGTGTATGAGTTTATGGGTAAGTGCAGGCAGATTTTCCTGTGAAGACCAGAAATAAGAGGAAAACTTGTCTCCACTTACTTTCTGCTTTAGTCAGCAACATCCAGCATTAATTCATGCAAAGACACACATTTCCCTTCCCTCTGTTTTGTTCTACTGAATTCATACATGCACCTATTATGATTCTTGCCTAATTGCACACAGACGAGGCGTCTTCCCTGCCTTGGGCCACGCTGGAACCCAGCATCCTCTGCAGGTACAGTGTGATTGTGTGGCTTTGTGCAAACAGCTGTTCCCTTCTCTGCCTGTGCCTCGAGCCAAGAAGGAACCACTGAGCTGCTGTTCAGGAGCTGGATGTAAATATTCACCAGATGCTGCAGAGCTCGGGAGCCAAACGCGCAGTTGTGCGCTACTGGAACAAACGTGTCTGGGAAAATCAATGCATAATTAATTGATTTGCTCACTCAAAACTTCAGTGCTGATTGGAACAGCCCCCAGTTATGGAGATTTTTTGCTGCAAGCTGTGGCTTCAATGAAATTAGTTTGGCCCATGTGAATGTGTATTGTTTACAGTCAGGTCAGGTGCTGTGGATCCATCTCCTGCAAACCACTCTTTATCTGTGCGTTGTTTGCACTCTGAACTGAAGGACATGGCGAGTTTTTCCTTCTTATAGTACATTTTTCTCTTTCACCAGGCCTTCTCTCGCTCCTTTTATCTTCCAATTTCATCCTTACCTTTAGATAAATTTTTGCTGTTGCTCCTCCAGTGGCTGGAGCTTACCTGGAGGTGCAGAAGCACAGCAGAAGCTCAGTGCTGACCCTGAGATATGGCCATACAGGAACCCCCTCTGTAACCACTATGTAATCACTGTAACTGCATACATCAGCAGATGGCAACAGAAATATGACATTGCCATCTTTTCCCATGGTTCACAGCATCTTATTTTTTTTTAATTTAAGTGCAGAGCATAAGCTTCAGACACACCAGGCTTCACAACATTTGTACTAATGCTGCCAAGCCACCCTCTAAAATATTTTATGAACCATGAGAACATTTTAATCTGTTGGCATTTCCTTAATTAAGACAGTTTTACTGCTGCCTGAAACAGAGGTGTTACATTAGCTGAGTATCTCTGCACTGTGTAAATTATGGCATCTGTCTTCTAAATAGAAGTTTGCATTATGCATTGAGGAGTGAACTGGTGTGCATTTAATTTAAATGGATGATCAGAGTTTTTTGAAAATTAATATCTACCTTTCTAGGAGATTTCCATTATGCTAAATTACATTTTAAAGAGCACATTACCTGAGTAATGTTAGTGCATATTGATTCATAACATTAGCATTTCCTGCCACAATGGAGCCCTTGAAAACATCCACTGAAAAAACATGGATTGTTAAAGATTTACTGCTTTGTTGAAATTCTAAGAAATGCTGCTCAGGTGGAAATATTTTTTACCTTACTGTGTCAAACTGCACAATACAACAAATTCATTTGCTGTGATTGTACATACCAGTGGTGAGTTAGGTCAAGTTATTCATACATATCATACATATAAAATTTAATGACTTCCAGAATCTTGCATTTTCCCCTAATAACACACATAAACATTACATATTCCCACCCTAAGACATTTACTGCTTACAGCAGGTAGAGGAACTATGCTGCAGAAAGCCAAGATTTCATGCTTTTAAAAAGGTGTAAGAGCTCTTATACAGATGATTTCTAAAATAAGAATGAAGAGGTGATTTCCAATCCCTTGGAATTGCTATGGGTATAGCAGTGCATCCCTACAGCAGATATTGGGGTGGAGGAAGGATCAGCTTGGGAACTGTTTATACCAGAACCAAGGTCTCTTAGCTGAAAGGCAGCTTATAAAGCCCAATAATTTATTGTTTTGGCCCTGGTAGAAGTGTGTGTGTGTCCTGGAGCAGCTCCTGCATGACAGGATCAGTGACTTTTCCCAGGATAATCAGCTCCAGGGGCTGAAGGGACATGGCCCAAACATCACATAAAAATGAGCAGTTTCATCACAGGAAGGGTCAGCGTTGTTCTGTGAGGGCCTGGAGGTTTCCAGATGCTGAGGACAAGCAGAGGCAGCAGAAGGGAAAGCCCTGAGCCTTCAATCAGTGCTCGAACAGCTGGGGCTGTAAAACTCTGTGCCAACAGCTCTGCTCCTGCCCAAGGTGCTCCCGGGGAGCCACTCCAGAGGGAATTGCTGTGTCCCTCCCAGCAGCTCAGGAGAGATGGCAAACAGCTGCACACGTGGGCTCTTCTCTCAGTGCTGGGAGGAGAAGGCTGCTTGGTCCCTGCTCTCAGGCATCAGGAGCGGCAGATGAAGGTGCTGCAGCCAGGGAATTCTCTCTCCAGAGGAATAATTTAATGTCTCAGTGATCTCATAGGATTGCAGGCCTGAAGCTCCTGATTCTCACCCAGGGAAATCTTTCACAACTTCCAAGTTTCTGGAGAAAGCCTCAGTGGTATATGCTGGAATTTCCTTGTGTTGTCCTTATCAGGGTGCCCAGGGATGGGACAGAGAGGGCTCAAGGATGTTTTCTGTGCCAGGTACCCCACATGAAGCCCCTCCCCAAGCCCAGCCCCGCTGTGGGGTTGTTGACTCACGTTTTTGCACTCGACATTACCTGTTGACACTTACATGTGTGAATGATTCAGTGCAGTGTGCTCTCCTCCCTCTCACTTATCCCTGCACTGAAATTGGACATTCTGCATGTGGAAATTACAGGTTCCTGCGCTCTGAGGGTGATTCAGAACAACACAACAGGCACTTGTTGAGGCGTCAAGGGATGACTTCATCCCTTGCTGTTGTTCCAGCAACTGAAAGAGGCTTTATCCAGGATGGGTTTCTGATCCTTTCCATAGATTATTTATTATCCTTTACATCACACTTGTCCCAGATCATCCTTTTTTGGCCGTTTTGAACCCTTAAACGCATGAGACTAAGAAATAGTTTGCACCTTCAATTTTCCCCCAAATGCTGGAGGTCACTTCTATTTCCTTTGATGCTCTTGGGGCAGACGCAATTGTGCTGAGCCACTTGTGCTTTGTACCACGGTGCAGAAAGGTGGGAGTTAAAATCACCTAGGAACGGGGTGAGGCACACAGCTGACAGACTGGGATCCAACTGCACATGGTCTGGAGCAGAATCCCGGGATGGGCACGGCTGGAAGGCGTCCCCTGGTCCCACCACCCTGCAGTGACAGATTGGGAGGGTGGGGTGAGTCCCTGGTGGGGCACAGGAGCTGCACGGGTTGAGTCAGCACTGGGAACTCGGGTGGCTTCAGAGGAGCAAGCCCATGGGTGTCACCCCTGTGCAGTGCAGGGACAGGGACAGGGCAGGGACAGGGACAGGGCANGGGACAGGGGACACAGCTTGGTGCCACCATCGGCAGCCACTCTCCAGCCACTCTGCCTGAGAAAAAGCTGCTTGATGAAACATGCTGAATGGTCACTCTGCAGACCGAAATGTTTCCAGCCAGAACAGGACGTTTTCAACTCAAAACGAGGTTATCTTCTTAATGGGGAGTTAATTAGTGACCCGAAGTGCTTTGCCGGCATGATTTTAGGGGTGTTTGTGTATCAACGGAGCTTTTCACAGGCACTGAGGCAGCTCCTTTGGAGAGCTGTAACCCAGCACCAAACACTGCTCCTTAGTCAGCAACTCTGCCTCAAGAACTGACATCCAGACACAAGGGGAGAAAGCAAATCCACCTTATTATTCAGTGCTCTCCTCCTGAAAGGATTTCGTAACAGATGAAAGGCTGCCACACAGCATCTGCCTGCCCCAGCCTGAGCAGCTCCTCGCGTGCTAAGAAAAGAACATGGAACTTGTGTCTGAGATCCATCTGAGAGATCCTGCCCCAAATTTACATCGCTGCAGGAAACTCTATTGCCAGATAGACACACAAACTACCCCAGGAAAACATTCCTGGGGAAAAAAGCCTCAAATTTACCTTGAGAGGCTGAATCTCAAATGGTTCTCCAAAAAGATTTTTCACCTTTTCATAAATGCAATAGGAATGATGATTCAAGCATGACATTTATGAAGGTCTTGGCTCCAAAAGCTGAAGGTTTGGGGTATCTGTAATAAGTTGTGGGTACCAAATGAGCTTCCCTACAGCACTGACCAGTGAAATGCAGTCCTGGGTGTTTTCCCTTTAGTAAGGAAGAGATGTTCCTCCCTACAAGAAGGCAAAATCCCTGATGGGGGACAGCTCAGGGACAGGGACAGGAAGGGAAACAATTTTAATTTTTAATATAAAATAGAAAATTACTACATTCTAATATCTGTACTGACATTTATCTTGGGATGACAGCCATGGAACAAGTTATATTTTCCCTCCAAGTCTGTGGGAATTTTTCCAACCTAGAGTGCGTTATAACACGTATCTCCTTAAGAGAAATTCAGGGTTAGATCCCTCTGCATTCTGCTGGAAATTTACCCCTGGATCGTTCCCCAACACGTTTCGTGCAGCTCCAATGTGCTGCTGCCACCAGATGGCCCTTGTGGTGGCTTCTGTTGGGAAAATCAGCGCAGGAGCTCTCCAAGGCAAAGCATTAAAATCAATTTAAAGGCAGAACACTGTTTACAAACAAGGATTTTGCATAACAAGGGCCTGCTTTCTTTGCCAGTTGGATTGTGTGAGAGCTGATACGCAGCGTTTCACCAAGCAGCACATTCCCTGCCATCAGCTGAGCAGGATGCTGTGGATGTGCAGACCTTGTCAAGAATTCTTCCTAATTTTGCACCGAGCAGAGCAAGATGAAGAGCAGAGTGTCTGAATTAGTTTTGCTGACCTTGAGTTCGCAAGATTCTGTAACTGCTCTGAAGTGCAGTCGTGATGAATGATGTCATCAGCACCTTTCTGACACAGAATAAAAAGGAAAATTGGGAATAAGAAAAGGGGAAGAGGAAAGGGGAGAAGGGGAAGAAGAAGGAAGGGAAGAGAGAGGGGAGAAAAAGAAGGGAAAAGAAAAAACAAAGGAGAAAAAAATCTCTTGCCAAGTTAGAGCTGTGGTTGCAGCAAGCAGAACAAGGGCTTTGTCTGCTTCACTTCTGAGTTTGAATATGACAGGGACACATCCCTTTTTGTCAGGAGCTCTCTGAAATGGGAACGAACAGCCAGGCAAAGGCCTGTGTGATTTCCTGAGCTCTGCTTTTGCTTTGGAGCCTGTTTGTTTTGGGTAAACGCTCCACGCTTGCCCTTGTAGCGACTGTGGCAAAGGCAGTGGCAGAAATTCTGGGAGTTTAAAGGGGAAAAAAACCAACAGACAATAACAGAAGCCAAAAGGAATGAGCTGAAGCCTGCTCTCAGTCATAGCTGCACCTTTCTGAAAGCCCTTTTTGTTCCCAAGGATGCATTCATTTCATTCTACATCAGAAATTCCTCGAGATCTATTTCAGCTGTCAACTTATAGCCAGCATCAAACACAGAAATGACACAGGGATGACTTTTTGACAGCCAGTTTTTGAGGAAACGGAGCTGCAAAGTGAATTTTTTGCAATGTGAAAGAGTCTTTCCAGGCCACACATGAAAGTAATGGCAGAACTATGTTCCTCAGCAGATCTGAGTAATACAAACACAATTGTGAGATTTCTCTTTACGTTCCTTTTTGGAAAACATCTTTTTCAGGTGAAAGGCAGACCCGAACATTAATAATGCATCTTTTTCCTGTAGTAACTCAGCAAGTAAATGCAGTGAGAGACTTTTAAATGCTGGATCACTGACAGGCAAAACCAAGTTCCCAGTTCCCAGCCCTGCCATAGTATTCCTCAAAGACAGGTTTCAAGATCACTCACCCCAAAGCATTTGATTAGTGCCACTTGTGTGCTTCAGCAAAGAGCTACTCACATGAATTAATTCAAGATACAGAGGATACTTCTTGATTACATGGGCCAATGGAATACAGGGCTCAGTACAATAAAAGGCTTTATACAGGGATCAGGATTAGCTTTTCCATGTGGGAATGGATCAGATTTATCACATAATTTAAACTGCACCTTCTCTGCTAAGAAGGCATTTCTGAAGAGAGAAATTCACTTTGTTGTCAATACAGAGAAAAGAAAGTGTCCTGAGCAGGTTGGGGATCAAAACTCTTATGAAGAAAAGTGAATTAATGCCCATTCCAGAAGAGTGGGGCAGAGGTTTTAAAAGCTAAGACACTTCCTCAATCCAAGTTCCCGCTTTGGGGTTGAGCCCTGGAGTGTCACACACAGGGAGAGCCCCACATGTGAAGGCAGGGATCTGCCACAGGTCAGATCCTGCAGACTTTGCTGGGTTTGGTCCTGACTAAAACCACAGATTGATACCATTTCCTTCCTCCCTGATATCTGGGTCCTTATAAACCTTTGCTGCCTTGCATTTTGCAAACACATTCTCATAGCTTTAGCCTGACTTGGATGGAGGAGAATTCCGAGGGGCCTCAGTGACACCCAGGCCCTGCATCTCTGTGCCCCCTTCCCACCTCTGTGTGTGGCCTCTCAGGGATCCTCTCCTGCTGCCAGAGCAGCACAAACCTCACAGAACCCACAGTTCATCTTTGTGGGATTGCTGTTCCTTGGGAAATCTCCTGGAACACGTTACCTCAGAGATCTGCAGTTCAGGAGAACCCTCAGCACTTTGTCACCAGCTCCCAGTTAGCCCATTCCGTGTTTTTAACAAGTCTAAAACCTCAGTTCCTGCCGAGGGACTGGGAATAAACTGCATTTGTCATTTGTACTAAGGACTTGTTTGATATGGAGTTTCTCCTTGTGTTCCAAGAGCCTGCCCAAGGGGAAACCTCTAAACAGCTGATTAACACTTTGCTGCTCTCAGAGCTGGCTCAGATCATCATTCTCCTCTGGATAAACGACCTGGATTAATTTTGACAAAGTAACATGCACAAAGAGACTTATGAAAAATGGAGCTACTTCTTTTTGTATTGCATTTCCAGAACTTACATCTCCATCTCTTCTTTGGAGCAGCATCACTCTCCCTTTTTACTTTTCCTTTCGAGTAGAACTCCAATTCATCTTTAGAGTGAATCAAGTTCCTTTTGCCTCCAGCTACTCCTTGACAGGGTCAGCTCTGGAAGTTCCTTTGCCTCAGAAAAGCTGTTCCCTCTGCCAGTCTGTAATCCCCTATGTAAGTGTTCACTGGGCACTTTGCTGCCACAGTATTTTTGTCATTCCCTATGACAACTTTTCAGGCTGTGATAGAGCCTCCTCTTGAGAGAACCCCAAAGCTTCCAAAAGCAAGTACATCTCTTTTTTTATTATTTTTTTAAACGTTTCCACTGGAGAAGCTTCCAGAAGTTGCTGCATTTCTCTCAGGTCTCTAAAGAGAGTGGGATCACGGCTTTTTAGGAGTCCTGATCCAAGTGAAACCTTGACTCAGCAGCAGCACACCAAGAGCCCTGTTTGTCTGACCAGCCACTGAGAGTCTGGGGCTGCACCGTGCTCATGTGAGCCTTTTAATTGTGAGTTTTTAACAAAAACAGGAAACGTGCAACAAAAGCCACCTACTCCATAAGGGCAGCATCCCCTGGGCTGGATCCCCCCACTGCTCACAGTGGCTCCCAGCCCCTTGCTTATGCAAGACCACAAAAAAGGCAATATTGGGCAATCCTGAGGTAGCAAATACATTTTTTCACGTAAGCTTGGACAGAAATAACTCTGTTCCCTTTCAACCTTCCCAGGGCTGAGCAGAGCTTAACTCCGTGGCTCTGGGGCTTCCCAAGGCAGCTGCAGCACGGAGGGAGGGAGGGAGGCTGGAGTTACACACACCAGCTCAGCTGCTGAGCACTTGCTGTGGCTCCCAGGCTGAAATTGTAAATACAGACTGTTCCTAATGCCCCAGCCCAGCAGCAGCACCTCTCATCCCCTCTGTGTGCTTCCCAGGCTGAAACTGTAAATACAGACTGCTCCTAATGCCCCAGCCCAGCAGCAGCAGCAGCTCCCATCCCTTCCATGTGGTTCCCAGGCTGAAATTGTAAATA